>CM061534.1:98769937-98814666 GCA_030545055.2 Neoaliturus tenellus | reverse complement strand
AAAACCATGGGTTTAACATTTAAAAGCGAACAACCTACGGGAAACCGCATTAGTAGCTCTTCAGCTGTGGAGGAGTTAACACGCGAGAACATTCGTTTCTTAGAGAGAATTGGATTAAAATTAACCGAGTATGGATATACTGGATATAGCGCAGGGTCCAACATTCGACGAAACCCTATGGGAAAAAGAATATCACACCCACAACCCTTACACTTCATCGAAATTAAACAATAACGATGAAATTCGTATTCCCATACAAAATCAAGACATTTACACACTACCATGTGAAAGTTACTTGTATATTGAAGGACAAGTTACTAAAAAGGACGGTACTACTGTTGGTACAACAGTTCCATTTATAAATAATCCTATGGCTTTCCTATTTGATGAAATTAGATATGAAATATCAGGTGTAACAGTTGATTCCACTAAAAAAGTAGGTATTACGACAACTTTAAAAGGATTAACATCTATAACACCCAATGAAACCAATTTACTTAAACCTGCCGGATGGGTATTACCTACGATTGACACGATCACTCCAAATCCAAATGGATATTTTGATTTTCATATTCCATTACGTTTGCTGCTTGGTTTTGCTGAAGATTATAGGAAAATAATATTAAACGTTAAACAAGAATTAGTTTTGTTGAGATCTTCTAACGATAAAGACATTATTAAAGCTGCAGATGCTACTACAGATGCGACTTTAGAATGGAAGTTAAAATTAGACAAAATTGTATGGAGAGTTCCACATGTTAAATTGGCTGACGAGCATAGAATGCTACTTTTAAGAAAATTAAAAGCCGATCGTGATATTGTTATTCCATTTAGAAGTTGGGAATTTCATGAGCATCCCAGTTTACCTACTACGGATCGACACACTTGGACTGTTAAAACATCGAATTATGTAGAACGAGCCAGGTATATTATATTTGGTTTACAAACAGGTAGAAGAGACGCCATTACTAAACATGCAGGACAATTTGATCATTGTGACTTGAAAAATATTAAAGTTTATTTAAATTCACAATTCTTTCCATACGACAATTTAAATGTGTCATTCACTAAGAAGAAATACAGTATATTGTACGATATGTACGCGAGATTCCAAAGTTCATATTACGGTAAAACAAATACACCTTTATTACCACCTGACAAATATTTCGATGCCTACCCAATAGTTGTAATCGATTGTTCTAAACAAAATGAATCAGTAAAGTCTTCAAGTGTGGATATAAAAATAGAAATGGAATTCAACGATGCTATACCGGCTAATACAACTGCATACTGTTTAATTCTACATGATAAAATCGTAACATACACACCTTTAACTGGAATTGTTAAAAATGTATTGTAAGAACCGGTTTTGTTTCATTCCGCGAGTATAAAAGCAGAGCGTACAGACCGCTCCTCATCAGTTTGTTGCCTACTGTTGTATGGGTAGCATCGTATTCAATATGGCTTCTCCTAGTGGTACACCTGAAAATGTGGTAGATATTGAGAAGGAGATATCTGAGTTTTTAGATCCTCGAGGTCACCAGGAAGGAGGTGAACAAAACGTTTGCGGACAACTTCACGCCAGTAATAATGTTGAAGAAAAAGGTAAAAGAAGAAAGACTATACAAAAGAGAAAAAGGGATATTGAAGATAATATTTCTCCAAACATATTGAGTGAGGTATTTTTGCGAATATTTTACCCAATCTCTTCCAGTTTGGATAAAAGTGTTTTAATCGGTGTTATGAAATCTACAGATTATTCCCCTACTGTAATTTTAACTCATGGACCCAAAATGATTTTGTTTACGGACAGTGCTTGGGAATCGTTTATGAAACATTTGCATCTACTAGAATGCTATTTAAGTAGTAACATGTTTGGAAGAAAGACAAGAGTAGGACTTTTGGATTCAAATGTGGAAATTGATATCATTAAACAACGTGGTGATCATCAGCTACGGTTTAGAGACACAACAAGACATGATAACAAAATTCAACTTAATCGAGAGGAGTTTTTCATTTTAACTTGTGCTACTGAACCTATAACAAGATACTTGAGACAACTGGTGTTTTCAAGTTCGATTATTAAAGATTATCTGGAAGACACTTTGGACAAACAACCGGACGCACCTATATTATACGGACCTGTGGATACTTCTATATTTAATAGAGTTCCTCATGAAGTACAAATGTGGAGACAATTGGAAAAGTACGCTCAACTACATAAGAAATCAGTAAAACAGGAAGAAGAGGAAGATGGAGGAGAAGAATCAAGTGTTAGTGATGAAAATGAAAATAAGGAAAATATAAAGATGGAAACTTAAATGACAATGGTTAGTTTTTAAAACAATAACCAACATTTTGTGGGGTTAGGCCTATTGGGGACGGTGCCCACGTTAAATATACACCAACGCGCCAACAACTGTACGGCCTGGTATAAAAGTAGTACCTACCGTGGTGTGGAAATCAGTTGACCTCCTGACTTCGTAATGAGCAGACGTGTGACCTTCAAAATGGACAAGGGAGAAGAACAACAAGTAAAGTCCAAGCCTGGTATTATTGAGTTTCAAGCGTTTCGTGGTAATGATGATAGATTCATTATAAAAGAACTTGTGTTTTTGGACATGAATACAAGTGTTCCTTATTCGTTTTTATTTAAACCACCATGTTCTTATTCGTCTTTAACTAGTAAAGCCGCTACTACCAACAGATGGATTTCAAAACACTTCCATCATATCGATTGGTATGATGGTTTTACAAGTTACACAGACTTGTATCACATTATGCATCACTTTTCAGACAAGTTTACCAATATTTACACAAAGGGGCTGGAAAAGAAAAGATGGATCGAAGGATTTACTCATGTTCCGGTTAATGATGTGGAATTGGATAAGAATTATCAATACATGCTGGAAACCATATGTATTTGTACAAAAAGCCCAGAACATGATAAAGATAGACATTGCGCTTTGAAAAATGCCTATAAACTTGCCTCTTACCTTCAAAGTGGGGAATTGGGGAGTGGTGGGGGTAACGGAGAGTATATAAGTGGGGAGCAGACAGGGACCTGGCATGAGTATTACTCGAGATTCCGAGACGACAACATCTCCGAGCAAGAAGACGATCTGTAACCTGACCATGGCATCTCACCAGTTCCTTCAGACTTTGGTCGAGCAGTTCAATGCTCACTCCAAGTCAACAATATTACCTGTAAAGAAGTGCTCGGAACTAAAAGACGAGAAGCACTACATAATCCATGCTATGAAAAAGATGGAGACTACAGTTGGGGAGGCCATCTGCTGCAGTCTCAGCGAGGCACCGTTTACTCCGGGGGATGAACCAAAGTTCCAGGTGTACCTGCCCAAGAGATTCGTCCATCTTCTACAAAACGAGGATCTTCGCTCTATTCAACCCGGGTGTCTATACCTGGTGTCCCACGGCTGCACGGGTAGCAATTCTACAGAGTTGACCATCCACATCGCTGACAAGCAGCAGTGTTAGATTTAAGTTTTAATGTTGTACATATGTTGTTGTTGTAATGTTTTATAAATAAACGAATCATAAAAGACAAAAAAAAAAAAAAAAAAAAAAAATTTTTTTTAAACTTCGCGGGTGACCTTGACCTTTGACCTTTGCATTTCACAATTACCCCCACTACCGTAATTACCCCCACTACCGCACTAGGATTCAAACCTGCTTGGATGCGAAAAACGGTCATTCTGTTGCCAACTAGCAAACGATGAGCACCTTGTACGAGCTTTGCTTACAACGAGTTATAACTGACGCATCTTTATTCCAGATGGCTTTACGAGATAATATCCCTATAACAGTAAAGCAGGATATCGAGGAGTACAAGAAAGATAATAGAGGGTATTCGGGATACTCCTGGTATAGGTTCCAAGACGGGGAAAAGTTTTGTAGGCCTTGTGGCAATGCTGCCGTCAGAGACCTTCGACGGTTCGTACAGGAAGGTGGTAGAAAACAGTTTGGATTTCTAGCACCAATGTTTAGATTTGAAAACTACAAGGACACCTGTGCTATTTGTTCCATCCCTTTGTATCAATGGAAAAAGTTTAGAAGTGTTTAATTGCATCTTCCATACCCCCACCACCATCACCCCCACCACTTTTCCATGTACCTCCAAACGCTGTGCCTCGGCTTCATTTCTACTCCAGCAGCCAACCTAGCAACATCAGGATGTCTCTCAACGTCAGTTGCGCAAGTTACGAGGAGGTGAGCATCAAGACTCAGCAGGAGCTAAACGACTTATACAAGGAGTTGCAGCTGATGGTGGCACGAGGCTACCGTATAAATGTGCAAGTTTACGCTTGCAATATACGGAACACCCGGCAGTCAAAGGAAGAGCCTGGACACTCCTCGACGGCTTCCTCACCAGCGTCCATGAAGACCGAGCCAGACAACTTGGACTACTTCAGCTGACTAGCAGTTGTATTTCTTGTCCTAACCATTGTAGAATATGTATATTTTTTCATTATATTAAAGAAGTAAAAGAGCAAAAACACCTATCTTGTTACTGACATATAAGCTCAGTAACAAGATAGGTTTTTTTAAAACACAATTTGGATGACCTTGAAACTTCCCCCTCCACTGCTTTGTTACCCCCACCACTTGACTATTGGTGTACATGGCACATCGCAATTGGAAACCTCATTCCATCTTCAACAGCCACACCGACAACATCAACAATGGCAAACCTACCAACAGATGAAGGATGTCCTCACGCATGTTGTGACTTCGTCCACGAGTTGGAGAAGAGGATGCAGGAGAGGGCGATAAGAAGAAAACAGATCCACTCAGAAAATATCATGATAGTCAACGGCTATCTTTTATTGTTCGGCCTTATTATGGTTGTACTTTTCATACTGTACGGCATAGTCACATGTGTCGGCAAGGTTGCAGAAGAAAACGCTCGCCACCATCAATTGGAAAGTTTCAATGTTACTTTGTAAGTTTTCCTTTTTTTTAAAACTCCGTTTGGATGACCTTGAAAATACCCCCACTACTCCACCACACCCCCCACCACTTCACCATGTTCCTGCATGAGCATCACATCAACCGTCATTCCTTGTCCGACAAGCAACCATGGCAGACAACAACACCATCAGCCAAGCTGACTCCACTACTGATGTCGGTACAAGTACGGGTTGGACACTGTCGATCGATAGTGTACACTATTTGGAGTCAATTTGCGAACGTATGAAGGAAATACTGCGGGACAACCCTGGGATCATAATACAAATGAATTTAAATTATGATTGGTCCCAAGTTAGAATGCAAGGGGACGACAACAACGGTCAACAATCTCCACAATATTCGCCCATGTCCCCGATCTATCCTTACGGCGAGTCTGACGTCGATGAAGATGAGGCTGATGAAGATGCAGGGGACAACGAGGCTGAAGAGGAGTAAGCTTCATTCCTTTTTTTTAAAACCTAAATTGGATGACCTTGAGAATTCCCCCTCCACTATTTCCTTTTTTTAAAACCCAAATTAAATGACCTTGAAAATACCCCCTCCACGTACTTTTGGTTTACCCCCTCTACTTTTCAATACTGTTACCACAGTCTGTAGCTCACATCATTCCTTGCTTAGCTATCATGGCGGACAGCACTCTTTCTCGAGTTGACTCCACTACGGATGAAGAATGGCCATTTTCCTGGAATGTTCATCTGCAAGACTCGGCAGAAGTGGATATGTTGCATGAGAAATTGGTGTATGTATTAAACGAAAACCCCAACATTGAATGTAGAATGACTATGGATTTCGATGCGACAGGGGTCCACACTCAACCTTCCACTTCCAGCCAGCCTGAACCTCAGCTACAGCCGAAGAACTTTACACATCTTTACACTCCAATACGGCCGGAGGATGTGGTTATCAGCGAGGCAGACTCTACTACAAGTTATATTGAACCAACGAATTGGAAGCTTGTTGTTGACACCTTGCACAAGGTCGACTTAGTATGTGACAAATTAAAGGAATTGATGATGCAAGATCCTGGTCTTCGTTTTAAAATTGATTTGTTTTTCATCTGGGGAGCACCTGCACGGGGCTCTTCGTCTGACAGCTCTCTAAGTACAACGGATGAGGAGGAGGAGGACGACTAGTTATCTTTTTTAAAACTCCGTTTGGATGGCCTTGACCTTTCCCCCTCCACTGAGTTTATTTAAGGTGCACTCTCAATGACTGCAGCATCATTTCATCGCGCACCTTCACCACAGCAACATGGAGAGTCAACTCAACTACTGTTGCGAACGGAAATGTTTTTTCATGGCCGAATGACATTGATGTTGCGGATGGCCTGGCGTGTAGAAAATGTGAAGCTTTTGGTCAATGCATGTGTAAGTGCAAGTCTTGGAAGAAGCCGAAACCGGAGTTGAAGACATTCCATGTGTACCAGATGAGAGGGCATAAGTACACTTGTTGCCCTGAACGTTGCATTGAATTCACATTAAAACAGCTAACTGGCTGCAAATTGTGCAACAATCATTTTGCAGGTTTTTGCAAACATTATTTAGGAGCCTGTCAGTACAGATCAACTTGGCATACAGAAGCACTCCACTATCAATGAAATCGCTATAGATACACAAGAGTAGTCTTTCTACTCTTTTCTTTTTTAAACTCCATTTGGATGACCTTGACCTTTCCCCCTCCACTCACCTAGTTTATATAAACCCCATTCCCACTGACCACAGCATCACTTCATCGTGCTCCCTCGTCAAAGCAACATCAACTATGGAAAGTAAGCGCATCTCATGTGCGAGCATAGGTGTTTGGAGATACAAGGCGTCACATATTGTGCAAAGAAGCGTTGGAGGAAGAGACGGGACAACCTATTGCTGTGAGGATAAGTGTTTCCTCTTACCAAGTGGCAAGTGGATGGGCTGGCCTGCCGGCAATGTGAATGCTTCGGATGTTGCAGGTGTAGATGCAAGAACCAACAGCTGCCACCACCGGTACTACAAACTTTCAAAATCTACAAATCCAAATACTTTTATACTTGTTGTCCGCAGCGGTGTATTAAATTCACTTCTCCAATCTTACCAATTGTCGGAAGTGCTACGGACAACCTGATGGGTGGTGCACCTGTTTTCTGGACTCCTGCCGCTACAGATCGGATTGGTTTACAGATCCGTTGGAAATTGATGAAGTCGCCCAGGAAGCACAAGAGTAGTCTTTCTACTCTTCAACTTTTTTAAAACTCCATTTGGATGACCTTGAGATTTCCCCCTCCACTTCCCCATATACCTAGAGTACACGGAGCCTGACAGTCAGTCACTCGGTGGCTGTCGTGGGGTGCGCGTCGGTGTCGGCGCTCCGTTGTTAGGTTTTCAAGGTCACAGTAATATCAAATTGTTGGTGTTGTGCTGGTTCAAGGTCACCTGAGGGATAACCGATTGCCCATTTAGGCAGAGTCATGTCAGAAACTCGAGTTTAACTTGGCACTTTTGCCGTTTCTCGTCGAAAATTCGCTCCAAGTGGTCAAGGTCACGGGACTACGACTGAAACTCGGAGCGTAGTGCGAGAAACGGCAAAAGTGCCAAAAAATTTTAAGTTTCGGCGTGACCTTGACCTCAGTGGCGTCGGTGACGTCATTTTGGTGACGTAAGGGGTGATGACGTCATCAGCACGTCATTTCTGTGACGTCATGGGTGTGACGTCATAGAAATGACGTCATGGTGATGACGTCATCGATGACGCAATCGATGACGTCATCGATGACGTCATCGGTGAGTCATTGACCTCGATGACGTCATCCCTCAGGTGACCTTGAACTGAGCCAGCACCAACAATTTGACACTACTCCCCGACCTAAGGAACATGTATACAAAATATTTCCAGGTTGTTCGGAAACACCATTAAAATGTACACCCTGTATATGCAGATATGAAAATTTTAATGAATGTGTTTTTTTTTATATCTGGGGACCCTGTAGTAAAGGTTAACACGGTTAAAGGCTTATATTAAACGGTTAAAGCCTTTGGCACCACCGTAATATGATTTTCTCCCAACAAACGAAATCCTATACTATTTAATACGCTATGGGTTTTTTTTTGTCTTGAGAACTCCTCCGACAATTTTACACCGATTTTCAAGTTTTTGTGTCGTTGGATAGGGCTAGGTCTGTAGTTGTTTCCGCCAAAAACTGATGGAATTGGACTGAAAATAGAGGCGCTATCAATGTATACAGAACCGAATAAGTAGGGACATCCCATGTTAAAAAATGTTAGTTTTGCCCCCCGAAACCCAGAGGAAAATAAAGCGCTGATGCTAGGATTACTTCTCCATACTGTCACGGGAAGCGCTCTTTCTACCTCTCAAATGTCAAAATGAGCATATTTGTTTATAAAAATCAAAACAATAACAAACTTCTGTAAAATTATTCTAGTCATCTGTTTCCATTCAACAATCAGCATAATCCTTACCAAGGCAATTAGAACCCTACTAGGTAGCGGACACCAACAAACCCTAGTGACGTCACTGGCGTGGCCAGCTGTTTCAACCACAACAAACTACTTCATTTGTCAAAACCTCAAACTAAACAATAACTAAATTAGGTTAAAGTATTTTTGTTGTCAGTGTCGTCGTGATGTTAATTTTACAATTCAGGCAAATAAAGTAGGCTAGCTGTTTCAAATTTGAAAAATGTTATGTTGTGTGTGTAGTTTAATTGGAGAAATGCAACAAAGGGTCCATTATTCGAAATAGTTCAAAATTGCAACGTTTATTCATGTGTAAAAAGTAACATTGGAAGAGGGAAGATTGTTCACGAAGGAACACTGTGTTTTGTGGTTATTTTCAAACTAAAATTGACAGAACTAAAACAACTTTAAATTTACACAAATAAAAAATAAAGAAATACCTCCTTTTAATTGTGCTTTACCTAATTTCATATAGATAACGTAGCCTATTGTAAACAATACATTCTTATTGAGTTAGTCTTTGGCTAATTTGATTTCATTTTAAGAAGATTAAAATGTAGGATAGTAAACTGTATACCCACATCAATCCCTTACTTTAAAATCACTTTTTTACTCCTCAAAGAATGCCATTAACTTATTTAACAAATACAATTTCAAATGAAAATGCTGGTAGGCTATGCCTACTTTTGAAAACCGAACTAATACATTTTTGTTTGCCACCCATCAGCTATAGATGGCTCGGTGTATTTGTGCTCATGGCTTTCGATGAGTATATTCTAAAATTGATTTTATTCGCGTTTTGTCTCAGATCGAATGCAAATATTTTGGATCTTTATGTTGACCTAATTACAACAGAAGGTTGCTTTTAGAAAAGTAACCCCACCCCATCCCTAGACCATCCTCTTTTCTCGAAAGCCATGAGCACAGATACACCGAGCCATCTGTAGTCCTTGGAAATTTTGTAAACTATTACAACCACTATAATAGTCTAAAGCATTAATAAACATACCCTAAAGGTGCGTTTACACCGGAGGTTGACAACCAAAATTTTACGACTTCTACTGTTACATCGATATGGCTAAAGTCGACAACTTTTGGTTGTCAACCGTTGTAAAAACCAGGAAAACTAAAAGGAAGTATCGGTGATGTAATTGACTTAAATAGAAATGAAATCTATAAAAATATAAACCGTAAAAAGGAAAATATGGATATAATGCACCTCAACGTAAGAGGAATGGCTGAAAAAATAAATGACTTGATTATTATTTTAAATGAAGAAATTAGAAACATAAAAATACTAGTGCTTACAGAGCACTAGATATCTAAAGAACGTTATGGACTTTTCAATACTTTTCCAGATTTCAAATTAGCATCTAGCTTCTGTCGTGATAAAAATGAGAGAGGCGGTAGTTGTATTCTTCTTCATATTGATTTGTTCAAACAATCTTTGGAAAGACTTGATTTAGTTTCCTTGTCAGTTAAATATGTATGTGAAATATCTGCTGTCGAGATTAATGAATTGAATATTCTATGTGTCTGTATTTATAGAACTCCTTACAAAAATAATTTTGAAATTTTCATGTCCCAACTAGAAACTTTACTTTTGACAATGTTCAAAAGTTTAAATACATTTAAGAGAAGAGTGATACTAGCAGGAGACTTCAACATTGATCTTCTCCAAGAATCGAGTCAAAAAACACAATTTCTCTCACTGTTAGCATCATTTGGCTTAAATCCCAATATTATAACTCCGACCCGAATAACTCACCATTCTAAATCATGTATAGATAACATATACACAAATTTTGATGTAAGTAATGCTTTTACTTTAAACCCAGGATTATCTGATCATTATTTACAGTCAATAACTATTGAAAAGAAACAAGAATATCATAGGGAAAAAATTACCAAACGAATTTACTCTGAAAAAAACATTGAAAAACTGAATACTGGGTTACAAAATGCAAACTGGGATGCTATATATGAGAAACCAGTAAATTTTAAAAACTGTAATAATGTAATTAATGAAACGTATAAAATATTTATTGACACTTTTACAGATATACTTGATGAAAATATCCCAATGAAAATAATATATAAAAAGAGAGACGAAAAAACAAAAAAATGGATGACTTCAGAAATTAAAAAATTAAGTTTGCTAAAGAGACAATACTACATACTGTACACTAAAACAAATGAAAAAGAAACTTTAAAAATGTATAACCACATTAAAATCCGCCTAAGGAAATTGGTAAGAGATAGTAAGATTAAAGCGAATGGAGTGTATATAAATGAATCTAATAATAAAGCAAAAGCTATTTGGTCTATAGTTAAAAATGAATTGGGTACTAAAAACATCAAAAATGAAAATGAAGAGAAATCTTTTTCTCCTGATATCGTAAATCAATATTTTTCCTTGATATCACAAACAGATTAAACCTCTCCCCAAATATCGATGAAGCAGAGTTGAAATTGAAAAATTACAAAGAAAGTATACCTTGTTCAATGTATTTGGCACCCACTACTGAAAAAGAAATCCAAAATATAGTTAAAAATCTACCAAATAAAAAATCAGTTGGCTATGATGGAATATCAGTTAGTGTTAAAAAAAAATGTATAACATCAATTTTACCTTGCTTAACTTATATATTTAATCAATGTTTGCAATTTGGAATATTCCCAGATCTTCTAAAACAATCAACAGTAGTCCCAATTAAAAAAAATCCAAAATTAAAAAATCTTGATAATTATCGGCCAATATCTTTACTTCCAGTTCTCTCTAAAATTCTAGAAAAAATCATATATGAAAGACTCGTAAGCTTCATATCACAAAACAAAATTTTAAATGAAGAACAATTTGGTTTTAGAAAAAATAGATCCACTCTAGATGCTTTAACAAATTATGTAAGTATAATATCCAAGAACATAGAAAATAAAAATTATATTTCTACAATACAATGTGATCTCACAAAAGCATTTGATAGCATAAATCACAACATACTATTAAGAAAACTTGAAAACTTTGGGATAAGAGGAATTGTTAGTGATTTTATTTCATCATATTTAAGAAATAGAAAACAAAGAGTCAGCATAAGAACAAAAAACCATACAATATCAAACTCCCAATGGCAAATAATCAATATAGGGGTTCCTCAAGGATCAATATTGGGTCCATTATTATTCAATCTCTATGTTTCTGACTTACAAGCAAATATAAAATACGGAAAAATTTTACAGTATGCAGATGACACTTGTGCGATTGTATCAGCCACAAGTCAAGAAGAGTTGAAATTGAAATTAAACTACACAATTTTAAATATAAATGAATGGTTTAAAATAAATGGATTATGCCTTAATTGTAAAAAAACAAATATTATATGTTATAAAAACCATAAATTAAGTGAAATAAAGGAAATACACTGTGAAAATAAAAAGATTCCAGTAGTAAAAAACTCAACCCTCCTTGGTATAAAAATTGATGAAAAATTTTCATGGAACACCAACGTTGAAAATATAGTAAAGAAATTAAATTCAGTATGTTTTAGTCTAAGAATCCTTTCAAAATGTGTGGATAGACATATTCTAAAAATGTGTTATTTTGCTTACTTTCAAAACACTTTAAATTATTGTATACCAGTATTTTTCAATTCTTCCATAAAAAATCAGATAAAAATTTTTAGAATACAAAAAAGAGCTATCAGAATTATAAATTATGTACACCATTTGGAACATTGTTATGATTTATATAAAAATAACAGAATTTTAACAGTATTTGGCTTGTACATTTATGAAATGGCAAAATTTTATTTGAAGAATAAAGAATTCATATATGAAGAATGTAAATATGACTACCAGACCAGAAATTCAACGTTGATTCCTACAAAATTCCATAGAACAGTTTTATATGAAAAATCTCCCCATGAAATATCACGGAAAATTATAAATTTTATTAAAACAAATTATAAATTAGAAATAAAATCATCAAAAGAATTGAAAGTGTTAAAAAATTTACTTGAGGAAGAACCTTTATATTCACTTGAAAGTTTTTATGAAAAAAAGAAGAACCCAAATAATTTTTATTGATGAATAAGAAGAAACCATATGGAAGAAATTAGCATACAAAACCTATTATGTATTATAAATTTAAGTTAGATTAAGTATGCCTAACGCATGTTTACATGTCTGAGGTGAATAAATTATTTTATTTATTTTATTTGGTGTAAATGCACCTTAATAGAGAGTTTTTGCAACATATGATAAATCTTATAGTAAAT
This sequence comes from Neoaliturus tenellus, assembly GCA_030545055.2. NCBI lineage: Eukaryota > Metazoa > Arthropoda > Insecta > Hemiptera > Cicadellidae > Neoaliturus > Neoaliturus tenellus. The sequence continues at coordinate 98,801,951 of CM061534.1, read as the reverse complement.
ACTTACTATTTTTTTTAATTTGTTAATTTTAGAATACATTAAGAAGCATGATTAAACTGAATAAACAATGTGTAATGAAGTACTTGAAACTGATCACTTCTCGTCCAGTTTTTGTAACTTCAAGCAGTCAAAATAGCTAAATCCAACATAATTAAATATTGTTTACCGTATTGATTTTTGAATGTGCATAAACTCTTTAACTATGCCAATACAATGGTTTCTGTCACTGCAAATATAGATTTTCTTCTACATAATCACTATGCATTAAATAATAAATAGACCTAGGGCTTAAAGATTTATTTTTAACAAAGATTTATGGACAGGTGAACTTAGACTAATAGGTGAAGTCCCAACTAATGTTGGCCACTATTGGAGGCATCATATCAATATAGTACAAGTATAATGTGCATTGTTACTGTAGGCCTTATGCTTAATGATTAATTACGTCCCAAACTAAGTTTTGTGTTATAAATTACAGAAACAAAATATCATACTGAAACTAGGTTAATACAAGCATGTCCTGAGCAAAACTTTTAAGGAAATTAGGCAATGTTTTTTTTTTGTCTAACACAATGGTGAGGGTTTCCTTTAAAAAAATTCGATTAATCAGTTTTCGAGGTTTACCGAATGACTAAAATTTCAAGTGGCCTAAACGTCATCTTCACCTTTGGACTTGTAGCGCAGTTGGTTATGATAGCCACTTTTCCTACAGCTTTTGGGTAAAACATGGCATTTTATTTTCCTGTTTAGGACGCCGTTATTTAACACTTTTCTTTATTGAAAATGTGAAAATATTGCTCCCTGTGACAACGCAAACTAACTTAATTTTCCTTACTTTTAAGTTTTTTTTTTTACTAACTTAGTACCATAAGTTACCATTTGTTTTTACTGATATATCAGGTATGATGGTCCTAGATCTAGCCTTAATCGACTTCACTATTTAATTAAGCAAATTCTGTGGCTTAGGCCTACTTGAAACATCATTGAATTGGTGGTCCATTGGGGTGGTTTGAATAGGTTTAATGATCCAACTTAATTAGTGTTTGATTGAGTCCAATTTCATAAGTCTATGCTAAATCTTGAGCCTTGCTAAATGAAACAGCCTAAGCCTAATCCGAAAGAATATCATAGGCTATTGATCCAAGTAGACCTATAGCTATTCCCCACCCATAAAATAATATTCAATTCATTTGGCCGAGAAAGTATTTTATTTTTCAACTTAAATATTTTGCAATTGGAAGAAATTTCTCGTAGGTAAGTTCTGCCTCTCTGGAAAAGCTTGGAGGTTATTTCTAATGATGATTTGACATAACGAAAAATTAGTATATATGCCTAAGTTTTATGCTATCCATTTGTGAGTTAGATCAAAATAACTTTCGAGGAAATTTGCAGTGAAATTAATCTAGGAATGTTAAATTTCACCAAGCATTTAACTGGACTGAATGATAGAATTTTCTACATTCAAAACTTGGTATGAGTCTATGAAGTATGTTTAATTTATTAAAACAGAGTTTCATAAAAACATCCTGTTGAAAATATTAGTTTGGTTCAAAATCATTAAGTTAATATCGTTGATATTCTCAACAAAGCCTCTTCGTTTCGTTGAGGTTAAAGTTCTGCACAAAATGTAAACAAATTGCAAAATGTAAACAAAGATGACGACACTGGCGTGGCTTGGACATGTCGTCTGCAGATGTCCGCTACCTGGTAGGATTCTATTTGCCTTGATCCTTACCATCTTGGTGGTGCTATCTGTGTTCAGGGGCGGCGTTCTCACTTCCCCATAAGGATGTCCCTACTTATTCGGTTCTGTATACATTGGCGCTATCCACCATTGAAATCTCAAAATTTCCCATTAAATAACATTGGGATTGAATAAAGCATTTTAAACATCTGTTAATAATCAGCTGTAAATACGTGTATGGATTAAAGATATTCATTATATTGGATTAGTCGCATGTCATTGATTTAGAGCTAAAAGTAAAATTTGTATTGTATAAAAATAAATTGCTCGATTTCGAGCAACACGTATACTAGTTTACTTAAAAACTCACAATTGAAAGTAGCTTTAAAGTGCAATATCACCCTTATTAAATATAACAACCAATACATATTATGGGTTTTTCCAAACAACCTGGAAATATTTTGTGTGTATATTCCTTAGGTCAAGACAATCACAAAACGTCATACAAACATGGGTCTAAAATTCTTTGTTAAGCCGCTACGCCATTTTGTATTTTACACATAATAATTTTTATTTACTTAACGGATAGCTGTATCAACTTCATATTTGGCATGAACCTTTATCCTAACCATGTTCATTTCCAGGAAAAAAATAAATGTTTTCCTCTGTGTATTTTCAAAATGGCGGCCATTTTAAATTTTCAAACTCAAATATCTCAGAAACGGCAACTTTTATAAAAATTTTACAAGAGACAAAAAAGTTGAAAAATTTAATTATCTAACCAATGGTATTAAGTTTGTAAGGATCTGACAACAAATAACGGTGTTATTGTGATTTTTCTATTAAAATTACCTTAATTTCCATTGATTATAATGGAAATTCAATGTTTTTATGCAGAAAAATCACAATAACACAGTTATTTGTTGTCGGATCCTTACAAACTTGATACCATTGGTTAGATAAATAAAATTTGCAACTTTTACTTTCTCCCCCTATACCATAGTATATGGAGAAAGTATTGTTTTCGTCAAAATTTTCGAATTTGAGTTGTTGGTGGATTTATCCATTGTGGTGCCCCCTGAGTCCAAAAAAGTGGTTTTCGGAGTGATGTCTGTCTGTGTGTGTGTCTGTGTGTCTGGATGTAAACAGAGCTAGAGAATGCCCCAATGGTCCGATTTTGGTGAAATTTGGTATGTAGGTCCAAACCCACAATAATTCCAGGCGTTTTTTTTCATTTTTTTGAATTTTTGATTTTTAAGGGTAGTTTACCCCCAAAAACCCTCAAAAAACGTGAAAAAATCTAAATTTCTCAAAAACCGCTCTAACGATTTTGATTAAAATTTTGTGGTTTATTAGGATTAAAATGCTGATTAAAATGACACCACCCGCATCTCCGAGAAAATGCGCGTTCAAAAGTTATGGAGTAAAAAGTGTTTCAAAAATCAATTTTTTGGATTTTCAAAGTAGTTGTTATCTTGAAATAAATTTTACTTATCACCATTAAATCAAGCTCAAAAAACTAAATAATCCAGTATTTTAAATTATTGCTCTACGTCAACTGGTTGCGGAGGAAATTCAATTTTTCGTTTAGCGGTAAACGCAGTACGTTGTTAAAAGTCGCAGACGCGCATAGGGTCAAACTCGCGCTGCTCAGCTGGTAGCTATCCGACTGAGCCATCAAGACATTAATGTTTGAAGCTTTTAACACCTTTTTTTATATTCTTGGGAGAAAGTATGTGTCAGTTAACTGATACCGTTTATTTTGTCTCTTGTAAAATTTTTAAAAAAGTTGCCGTTTCTGAGATATTTGATTTTGAATATTTTAAATGGCCGCCATTTTAAAAATACACAACGGAAAAAATTTATTTTTTTCCTGGAAATGAATATGTGTAGGATAAAGGTTCGTGGAAAATATGAAGTTGATACAGCTATCCGTTACGTAAATAAAAATTATTACGTGTAAATACAAAATGGCGGCTAGCGGCTTAACAAAGAATTTTAGACCCATATTTGTATGATGTTTTGCGATTGTCTTGAACTAAGGAATATACACACAAAATATTTCCAGATTGTTTGGAAACACCATGTATATCAAAATGTGCAAATTTTTATTTTATAAATTTTACCAATTTACAAAATTTGGCTGTCTTTGGCGGTTCAAACGATATCCAGCAAAAACTTATAAAACTACAGCCGCCATTTTGAAAAATTGGCCATAGCGGGCGAGAGCAGCGTCGGAGAGTGGTAGACTTTTCACCATCGTTTTTCTCAGGTAATTTTACATAAGAATCGGTCAAAATATATTAGTTTGCTATTACTTCCGGGTTAAACCATAATTTGACTGGACTACATTATAGAGATCGCGGCCGAAGCTAAAGAACAGTCTGCATATTGTTAATCTATAAGGCTACGGCCACACATGGCGACTTAGTCGCCGCGACACAAACGCCGCGACAAAGAAACAAATGTGATACATTGCACGTCGCGGGTCGCCTTGTGTGGCCTCCTTCATTTGATTCAATGTATCACACTTTTTCGGCGTTTGTGTCGCGGCGACTAAGTCGCCATGTGTGGCCGTAGCCTAAAGCATCGCTTGTTAGCTCCAACGTTGCATGTAGTCGTCTTCGTGACGCCTCAGTTAAAGCTTCTACACCTACTGTTTAGCTCTTAATTGAGAGATTCCCGATGCAGAAACCAATTAAACTTGGTAAGGCCACAAGTCAAAAGGTTAAAGTGCATCCTGCACTGGAGATCGTTCCGCCGCCTGTGCTTGCACTACTTCTCCCTAACGAAAGCAAGATAAAAATCAATGGACAAATCAATTTTTCTTAGCTAAAGGCCAATCAATTTCAATGGGCTCATATTAAATTCAGACTAATAAAGGTACGGCTACACATAGCAGGAAAGGATACGGACAAAATTCTGATGGGGTGGCTACACATATCGGGACACGGACAGGACATTTCTGAGTCGGAAGGCTGCACGCGCAGCCGTCAGACGTCGGAAGGCTGCGCGCGCAGCCGTCAGACGTCGGAAGGTTGCGCGCGCAGCCGTCCGACACGGCTCATCTCGCCGGTCGCCACACTCACTACACTGAGCTACCGTTATCATTTTCTGATAGTGTCGGAAGGGGTGGCTACACATACCAGGACGGGACACGGACAGGACAAGACAGTGGCGGATGAATGCTCGTTTGGCGATCCATCCGACACGACAAATGTCCTGTCCGTGTTCTTTCCGTGTCCTTTCCTGCTATGTGTAGCCGCTCCCATTTGATAACACAGGGAGCATTCATCAGAAACTGTCCTGTCCGTGTCCTTTCCGTGTCCTTTCCGTGTCCTTTCCTGCTATGTGTAGCCGCACCTTTAAAATTACATTTTAGTATATATAATGTTTCTGTCCTAAAATGTTACGCAACGTAGTGGCAATGTAATGAAACTACACGTTTCACCTAGGACTGTTAATACAACATTTGAATTGCTTATGTGACATCATGCTTGCCTATTAATTTACAGATATAAGGTATTTTCCATTCATGTTGGATTTTAAATACTTTTGAAATACATTTTAAATAATTTTTCGTATTATTAACCTTTATTTGAAAATTTGAAAATTTGAATTGAAGTACAATTTATAATAGAGTTTGAGATCACCGTACTCAAGTTTTATTTTATAAAACCCGTTTTTATACTTTTATTTTTCTTGAAAACAAAGAAATGAATATATATTTTTAAAATTAGTTATTCATTTTTGCTTTTTTTCATTAAAAAAGTTTCCCCTGAATATTTACAATATCTACAAAAAAAATATATATTATCGCTTAAAAATGTACCATTCTTGTTTATGAAAGTGGTTTTATTATCATAATTTGGAACTGATACAGGACTTTGTGTTCGATGGGTCCGCGCCTGCATGGGCAAGTCGGCAATTTGCCTACTGCGTTCCCTTTGCATCACCCCGTTATGCGGCGTTTGGCCCAGCCTCAGTTGTGACGGGGCTCCACTTTCTTGTATGACCGTGCATTCTTAAATAACTTACCGTCAAGATGGGGCTATGACGAAAACTTTCTTTTAATGACCTACTTTCCCCTAAGAATAATTGTAAAAAAAGGAAAAAGCTGACGATAGCTTTCTAAACGTCAAATCAGAATCGAATGGTATATTTTTAATGTGATATTAATTTATGATGTCTAGTATTTTAGTCTTGAATGAACAAACAAACGAGAAATAGGCACAAGTATATATTTAAAAACTTTTGAAATACAATACGTACACATTAACTTGGACATTTTATTTTTTTCAGTAGGTATATATTTTTGTAAAGGCGATAAGAAACGGGGCATAAAGAGGAATTAAATACAAAATAGACTTACCAAGGATTTTTTCTAAAGAATTTTTTTTCTTAAAGAACGTTTCCAACATGTATTATTTCACAATTTTCTGCAGAAAAGGTGAGAGGGACGTATCCAAATGCTTATACAGTAATTGTGTTTCTTCTATAATTCTCTCAAAATTGATTCATAAACGATTAGGCTAAGTTCCGACTTATCGGCTAGTGAATATAACTTAGGAACTTCATCGCCATTAGCCACAATAACTTTTTCTACAAAAATAAGTTACACTTTCTTAACCTGGTATTTTTTAAACTAGCGAACAAAATTGATAATAATTAAAAAAATTACCCTATTACTGTACATTACGGGAAAACCCCATGGTAGGTGTGCTGTAAAAATCTTAATAATATCCCAACAAACTCAGATTAACTCGTAATATGGGAGTCTTTGGTGTTGCGTATCTAATGAAATGTTTGACCCTGGTTGCATAACCCCCTTTGACATGTACTTTCATTACATATAAGAAGACTAGTAGTGACGCCTTTGTCCATGACCAGCACCGCACATCACCGCGTATCGACTGCCCCTGCGGACTCCACTGTACGTGTGTGGTGGTGGTGGTGGTGGTGGTGTTGGGACTATGGGACCGCGTCGTCGGTGCAGCAGCAGTTTAGCGGCTCAGGGCCCGTTCCCAACTTTACGATCGCCTTGGGGCCCGCTCGCGCTGCCGGGGAACTCTTGGAATCAATACCGGGACCCGGCCCGCCGCGGGACATGGCCCTACTCCACGCGGGAAACCTGGTTTTAGAGAGACAGAGTTCTCGCCATGCTTGTTTTTGTTTTCTTGTGTCCAAGTTCAGTTTTTGGGGAAATGAACTTTTAATTTGGCCATTGCAGTCGAATCAATTTAATTTTTTCTTACGAAGTTAACGTATAAACAAAAATATCAGTAATGTAATTTATCTTTGTACCATGCATTTGTAAAATTGAACAGACATAACATTTATTTCTGCTGTAAAATATATGTTTTTTATACTGTGTTTTTCAAAACAATCTGCATGGCATTTTTTTCTTGCTATTTCTCGTAATGATTTCTGCATTTAATCGGAAGTATGATTTGGATACTGTACCTATTCGAAACTACCACGTTTTGAGAAATCCAGTCCTTTATGAAATTCTATATTTTTGTAGTTGTCAAAGTCAGTTTAAAATCCATTTTTCAAACCGATAAATTTATTTAAAAATATATTAATAATGTTATCACTGAAACAAATTTTATAGTGTGTATATAGTTAATGGTGAATTAAATATGTGAGATTTTCTTTTGATACGTTACTAACTTGTAACTTTCACCAAGGTAAAGAAGAGGCTCTGAGAAGCCTGTTACCGTATTTGACTATTTAGATCGCCCTGCACTAGGAAACGGAAACGCCGCCGGAGCTAGACCGTGCCAGACGCTTGTACAAACTGTGGCACGGACCAACGAACCCGCAGACGAAACAAAGGCGTTGGAAAGTGAAGCAAAAGAAAAGTACCGTCAGGGTCCAGTGGTCTCTGGTATGCGGAACCCGGCGGCGCCGCGTCGTCCCAGGACGCTCCTGCTGGAAGTAGCAGCGCCCTGGAAATTTAGTGTTAAGTAAGAAATTTGTTTCTACAGATACATTTAATTTCTTCCGGTCGTAAAGAACAAAACGTTGGATAAACAACAACCCTGGGTTGATCGGCACGGAGTGTGAGCTTCACAGTGAAGTGAACGTAAATCATGCTCCATGATCTCCGTTGCGGTTTCCCCGAGGAAGGACATTCCCGAGGCCTTCGTCGAAGGTGACTCCGGGAAGTCCCTTAATCGTCCACTGATCTCGTACCTGCGCTTTATGTTTTACTCTACTTACTCCCAATAATTTGTGTTGTGTCAACACGAAAGTTTGCCTATATTTCTTTTATTAATGTAGACATTTTGTACATTATAAAGTTGTAAAAAGTCGATATGTAAAAAGTGCTCTCGAGTATTTTCCTTTTTTTACATATTATTTATTGTAATTGTAGAAATTCCAATTAGTAGCGTGCTTGAAACGTCTAGCATAAGAAAAATATGAACCTCGTCGTGAGACTTCCGGTACAAAGTCGTTCATAAACTAGACTCGCCCATTACTAATTGTACGTCAATTATACTTAGGCCTATATGCCTATGTATCACAGTGTACATCCTTCGAGAGAACTTCTTGAATGTTATGAAGAAGCAAAAAATTCAACACAATCGTGTCTTCTGGTGAGGAACTGATGCAAAATACTCGCAATAGCCCTATTTACCACTCAACACCGACATCTAGATGTATAACGGCCTCCCATTCAAACCGCTGGCTGGTTGGCTGGTGGCGCCACCTCGGCCTGACGTTGGCTTACCTACCACCACCAGTTTGGGCCCACTCTTTTTTAAATTTTAGTAATATACAACTTTCATTAAATTTTCCAATAAGTACTGGCTGGGTGTTAATTTTAAATTGTGTTTAACTAGCACGATTGTATAGTAAAATCACTATATCACTATTTTGAGACAGGGACCTCACATAGTGGGTATTTTAACCTGAATATGAATGAGAGATGAGTGTAGGATGATTGTGGCGCGATCTTGCAGTCTTGTTACTGACTAAGGCCGACATTCTCCTTTGGCAGGACTGTTAATTAATAGCCCAACAGCCAATGGTATCTAGGGTCCTGCAGTTTAACGTGGGATCCGAACCACAATTCCAACCTCATATATACGAATTGGTATAATTATGAGGATAGTCTTTATGGATGAACTAGTAGGCCTATTCACTAGTGCGGACGTTAATCCCCACTAGGGAATATCGCATCCACAAGCCATTACTTATAACTATCCACAATTCGTGACCTCCAAGTAGCTTGATTACAGGACGTTCAGAGGTGAACTTACTGCTTAAAACTCGTTGCTGATTGCTATTTGTTTAATACATCCGAAACCCGAAATTTTTTGCAACAATCAGCTTAATGCTTAGGAGTTGGTGATGAAATCTAAAATAGTTTAATAAGCGTGGATTTCTGTCGGATGACTAGCCGGATTCAAAGTTTATCACCCTTCTTACGAGTTTGTTTGGTAAGTTTGTTATACACTCGCTTAGGTGTATAAGTTACATTGTGGTGAGTTTAAGACTACTGCCTGGATCACACAAGAAATTTCTCAGGATTAAAAAAATTACTACAAAAATAAAAGCAACCTAACAAATTGTCCCTTCTCACTGCTGTTGCAACTTCCTTCGTTGGTCGTAGTTTTATCATCAATCAGAACGGAACCTGGTCGAAAGTATATACTTATATGCAAACATGTTTTTTGTTCCGTAATTGGGCTATAGAGATATTTTCTGTTCTAATGATGCCTGCAGACGGGTTTACAATTAGCTCGTCTTTAAGCAAAACGCCTTGAGATTACGGTAAAGTGACGTCCCCAGCCTGTAATTTCCCCGCGTTACGAGCCTCGGTGGACAGCTAGCAGCTGGCGAGTCGATGATAATCATCCGCTGTCTCTCTCGCGTCCGAGGTTTCATTTGCCAAACGTCGCGTCAAACGTTCAACTAATTCGGCACTGGAACGTCCTTTCCTTTGTGGTGAGCGGGAAAACAAAAACGACTTTTTGACCACCCATTGGACAATTCTGCTCCACCGCTCAGTCCCTAAATAAATTCTTGAATTTCGCATTTTATCTTGTATGATAAGTATTCATTGCGCCATTATTTTACACCTGCTCTTTCTGTTATTAATGGTGGTTTATTTTGATTTTGTCATTTAAAAACTTAGCCGCAAGCAAATTTTGAATAAAACTCAAACAGTGCGAGCACATAGATTAATTGATACCTTATTTCAGGCACTGACGCCAACTGGTGCTTATTATAATATAAATGTCTGAGGTGTGTGTATGTGAGGGACCAATTCAGGTTCAGCTTCATTACTGACAAAGACCGTTTGATTGATTTGTCAGCATAAAATTAATTTGCCCAATTAATATTGGCAGCTGGGTCTTGTATCGACCATTTAAAAAGCAATACCCTCAGGATCGAAGCTATAAATAGCTCAATTCCTTAAACTCTATGAATCGTTGTTTCAGTCGTCTTGTCGTGATCAAATTTATAGACTGCTAGCGCCACACTCGTGTTTCATCCCAGAAAGTCAAATAAAAACAAATTCTATATTATTTGTCAATAGTTGGAGCTTGTATCTATATATTCCCCGGCATTCCACTTGCACAGCATCTCCAAGTGCCCCTTCTTTATGCGTGTACATCCCCCGGTGTCTGTGTCGATGTCGCCTCGTTATCCAGCAGCCGTAGTCAGTTCTGATGATCAATATTCCAGACACAGCCGGGACCGGCAAGTCGAGGGTCGATGACTCTTGCTGCTTGCTAATTGACCGCCGACCGATGCACAATGTGCTGTACTGCTGTACCCCGACACCGTGGTAACCGGTTATGTCGACAATAGGGACTTAGGATTAGCTAAAACTATGGTTGTTTATACACGCTCATCATGGGAGTGATCAAAATAACGCGGGTTTGAGGAAGATTTTTTGTTGCACATCCTGGCAACTCTCTGATTCCGGTTAACTGTTATTGTCGATTAGATTTTGGTTACCTCTGATCAATGTACAAGACCTATCCGTCAATCTGTAAAATATTTGTTGGATGTAATTTGCAATTTAAATATATTTACCATTTACTGTTTCAAACTACTAAGCAATATCAAGACACTGTGTATTAAAAACGTAATAAAAAGTCAAGCCTTAATTTTAGGAACAAATAATTTCTTGTGTGAATCATTCCTGCGTGTAAAGGGAACAACGCTCCGAATATTGTACATCACGTTAAGCCCCCGCCGTGGTTTGCGGTGAACCACCAGCTGTGCGCTCCGCTGGGCAGGGCACTTTCGTCAGTTTGGTCTAGACAAAGGTTGTGTAAAAACAAAGACGAAATCATTCCCCTTCGGTCGGAATTCAAACGAACAGCAATGCAGTTTAATTGTTTATCAAATAATATTTGATTTGATCAGTATTTCATTATTATTATACCCGTCAATTTTAATAATGACTCTAGGTGTGTAGATAAACAGCATTAAAGGATTCATTTTTTATGTTGGCCAATAATATGTTTTATAGTTGTTCAATATGATTGAATCACTTATAGATCTTGGTAGATAGAAGGTGTAGTGCTAAACATCTATGTAAGAGGAAAATATAATATACTAGCTGTTGCCCGTCACGGCTTCGCCCGTGATTTAATCTATTTTATAGATAATAAAATAGAGTAACGAAAACTTATTCCTTAAGAATTTCATTCAAACAATGAATTAGTGTGAGTGGGGCTCTGAAGGAATTTTGCAAAACCTTTTCTTGATGAGAATCTATGAGCAAATAGGAACGGCCATGTCAAATTTCGAACCCGTAAGCCCTATAGTCATTTTGAAGTCATGTGGTGCGGAGTCGTAAAGAACATAAAAAACTATATTTGCTAAGCTGTTTCTTAGTGAACACCTATAAGTAAAACTGAATGTAAATGTTAAATTTCAACCCCGTATTATCTATGGTAATTTTGAGGATTTGTAGAAAGTAGCCCTAAAGGAAATTTGCAAAATCGTTTTCTATTGAACACTTATGAGCAAAAAGGAACTTCCTTGTCAAATTTCAACCCAGTAATCCAGGGCGCGCCATCCGCGGATTAATTTTGAAGTCATGTGGGGCGAAGAAGCCCTGAAGAACTTCAAAAACTATATTTACAAACTCATTTCTTAGTTTGTTAGTTGTTTCTCATTTCTTTTAGATTCTGTGGGGCGGAGCCCTACAGAAAATTCATCAAACCAGAAGCACCAATGAGAAGAAGAGGAACGAACGTCTATGTTAAATGTCAACTTCATGGGCCCTAGGGTAATTTTCAATACCTGTGGGCGGAGCCCTTAAGTGCTTCAAAAACTATATTTGCAAAACAGTTTCTTAGTTTTTCCTCATAGTACTTATGAGGAAAGAGAATTGTCCATGTAAAATTTCAACACATAGGCTATATATAAATTGAGAACTTATGTAGGGTGGAGTCCTAAAGGATATGTACAAAACATACTTTTTCCATTGAGCACCTATTAGTAAAGAGATTTCAACCCCACGGGTTTCTTAATTAGTATTTAATTTTGGTTATGCGGATAGCATTATATTGAAATTTCGAAGGCCTGTAAAGGAATTATGCAAAATCATTTATTAGCGAGCACCTAAGAGGCAAGACGATCCTGGTGGTCAAAGTTTCAAGTAAATTTAATCTGTGGTTCCTGAGATTTCGTGAGTTATTAAAAATGAAAATGTAATAAATACTAAATTCAATTCTACTTTCTTCAATACTAAACACACATATATTAGAAGTTTATAAAACTTAAATACCACATTAAATTAGGTTGATTTCACTGACACATTAGATAATGTTTATATGATCCGAATTAATCTTAGTAAACTTTTGTTCTAACAGCTGATAATTAAATAAATTGCAGACAACTACTGAAATTTCAAATAGTTCTCATCTGCGATAATGTAAACAAAAAACCAAAACAAATTATTCTTCCTATACGAACTCCATGCTAACTTTGACCTTATGTGGGGCGGAGCCCATTGGGAATTTTGTAAAATCGCTTCTTATTGTCTGCCTACGCTATGAGAGGAATATGTATGCAAAATCTCATGCTTCTAGGTGCTAAGGTTTGGGCTGTGCGTTGATCGGAATTTCGCATTTATATATAGAGATTTTCCTCTTAAAGATATTATCTTTCATTGTTCACAGCAACTGCCGGATAGAAAATGATTCGCTGGATCTCAATAGTGCTGTCGATGTCGATGATAATTCAGGGTTGCTTTGTATCTGAGTAGCGCAAACAAGTCTGCAACAGACAATAGACCATCACCGCACCATTCAAAAAGTATATCAATTGTTAAAGGATTTGCTGGATCAGGCTCTGATAGGTTAGGACGAGTGAAAAGCATTGCTGCAGAGTTGTAGAAATGTAGTGCCAAGCAAGTCTGCACCAGACAGTAGAGCAAAGCCGCATCATCCACAGCACCTAACGTTTGTTAAAGGATTCGCTTGTTCCTAAGAGAGGATCTGATGGTTTGGAGTTCCGTGATTTCAGAATAGAGGTGTACTGCCAAACAAGTCTGTACCAGGCAGTAAAGCGGAGCTGTATCATTCACGCTAACCTCTCTGTAGAGGTTTCGCCGGTTTCCAAGATAGAATCTGACATTCAGGACGAAAGAACCTTCGTTACAGAATGTTTAGATGTGAATTGCAAAACAAATCTGCACCATTCATAGTAAAGCGGTTTCAGTATTATTCACAACATTTAACCGTTTGTGGAAGGAGTCACCGGTTCCTAAGGTAGGATCTGATAGTTCACTACGATAGGATCCTGTTGCTGCAGAATGTTTAGAGGGGTAGTTCTAAACAAGTATGCACCATATAGTAGAGTAGTGCCAAATCTTTCACAAAACTTACAGTTGGGAAAGGATTCTGTGGTCCCCAAGAAAGGATTTAACAAGTGGATGTTATTGATACAGAGTGGCAGAGGTGTTGTGCTAAGCGAATCTGCACCAGACATTAGAGCAATGCCGCATCATTCAGAACACCTAACGGTTGGGAAAGGATTCACCAGTTCCTAAGAGAGGATCTGATAGTTCAGGACGAGTAGATGCCATTGTTGCGGAGTGGCAGAGGTGTAGTGCCAAGTAAGTCTGCACCAAACATTAGAGCAATGCCGCACCATTCAGAGCACCTAACGGTTGGGAAAGGATTCACCAGTTCCTAAGAGAGGATCTGATAGTTCAGGACGAGTAGATGCCATTGTTGCGGAGTGGCAGAGGTGTAGTGCCAAGTAAGTCTGCACCAAACATTAGAGCAATGCCGCACCATTCAGAGCACCTAACGGTTGGGAAAGGATTCACCAGTTCCTAAGAGAGGATCTGATAGTTCAGGACGAGTAGATGCCTTTGTTGCGGAGTGGCAGAGGTGTAGTGCCAAGTAAGTCTGCACCAAACAGTAGAGCAATGCCGCATCATTCACAGCACCTAACGGTTGGGAAAGGATTCGCCGGTTCCCAAGAGAGGATCTGATAGTTCAGGACGAGTGGATGCCATTGTTGCGGAGTGGTTGTATGATTGAGAAACAGTTCATCTCCCAGAGGATCCTTTCTATCATCGCCATGGTTTAATCTCATTTGTATGGAGATTATGGGCGTTGTGGTCTCCTTATTAGAGGTGTTAACTGTTGTGGGACTTGCACTTCTGATTGCGCTCTTGTTCTTATACCTATTTGATATTTTGGGGATTGTTTGATATGGTTGGGTAAAACAGTTTTACTAAGGGCACTTTGGTTAGTTAAATTGTCCCTGATATAAAATAGTTGTGTGCTTTAATTAGAATTACCGAACATTTGTATATAAAATAATAGTTAAGCTCAGTAAAAGTCTAAGATATTTTTATCAATACCATATCTTGTGAGCGTAACCTGAACAGGGAGTATTTTGGTATACTAATTTCCCCCCATTAACCTTACACACGTATCACCAGTTTTGAAACACAAACCTACTTTACACATCCCTGCAGTTCGTGTCCACTGCACTACTCCTCTCCCGTTGCAGCAGATCCCGTCCGACCTGTTGCTACATTGATTGCTCGTGTGTTTATCCATCAGCGTATCCCTTATCTCGCCATCGCCGCTCGTGCCGCTCCCGCCCCGGCCCACTATCCGGGCCGGCAGTGCCATCCTGATGAAGTGATTCGTAGGACCGGACTAGCTCGTTTTTCATCCGCTGATTGGAAGATGTTCATGATTTAATGTTATGAGGTTGACGTTTAATTATATTCAGTAATGAAATTGTCACATATCTTGCACAGATTACTATCGGCTTTAATTTTTACGCATATTTGTTTTTCTGTGTATTGAAAATTAATTCATTCCTAAGCATTTTGAATAAACATATCCTTGGTCAACATTGTATTTTTTCCAACGTGAGCAATAAGTTTGTGGATATAACTTTTTTATTTATTTTTACACCATCTTTTATTGGGCATACTAAGTAATGACCAATAAAACTTGCCATCATACAGTACCTAACATTTGGCAAATAGGAAAATAATTCTGGATATTTAAAAGAAAATTACGGTTGTACTGTTCACCTAATTATGGATCCTTTTGCTTGAATAATTTTATGAAAAAAATGTACATGTGTCTGATAGGAGGTGTAGTGCCTCATGTTCAGTATCATTCATAACATTTAACCTTTTGTAAAAGGAGTCACTGGTTCCTAAGGTAGGATCTGATACTATAGTTCACTACGATAGGATCCTGTTGCTGCAAAATGTTTAGAGGGGTAGTTCTAAAGAAGTATGCACCATACAGTAGAGTAGTGCCAAATCGTTCACATTAGAGACAGTAATGAAATTGTCACATATCTTGCACAGATTACGATCGGCTTTAATTTTTACGCCGATATTTACGCCCAAGTGTATCCCCATTATGAAGTTATACATAATGTTTCGTAAGTTCTAGATATTTCTTATCCCTGTCTAATTCTTCTTGGGTATCTCTGGAGTTGTTGGCTAAATCTGATTTATATTTTCGGAACTTCTACTAAATCGCAATGGATTATTGGTTTTTCTAGAGATTGT
Source organism: Neoaliturus tenellus (assembly GCA_030545055.2). Taxonomy (NCBI): domain Eukaryota; kingdom Metazoa; phylum Arthropoda; class Insecta; order Hemiptera; family Cicadellidae; genus Neoaliturus; species Neoaliturus tenellus. The sequence continues at coordinate 98,786,232 of CM061534.1, read as the reverse complement.
TTTTTATGTTTGAATATTTACTCTGGGTACATTCCAAACAGTATAGTGTCCGAAAGCAGCTGATATGCTGACTTTATGCTTGGCGGTTGCGGCCGGACATTCACTACTTCCCGTGAAGCTACGTCAGCAAAAACCAGTCCGGAATGCAGGCCAAACGTAATGGTACTGGGTACGCGCTGGACGTTACTGTTATGCTTACCCGCGTCCTTGACTGACCTCTGGCTCGGATCTTCACCTGGTGAGTGCTGATAAAGGAGACATAAATTCTTTGTTGGTATAACACGTTTGTGTGTCACTAAATAAGAATTGTTGAATCTTTGCTACTTTATACATAATTTCAACTATAGGGGAAAGGCATCGCAATATCAGAATACAGTACCCTTAAAATAGTATAAAATATACAGTAGTCTCTATGTCATCTGATTACAGCATTTATCATTCTCCTTCTCATTTAATTTCTTCAAATCGTAAAATTAATTGATTATAAAAAGTCACTACAGGCTAACAAGGTAACCTAAGATATAATAAATCGTACTAAGCCCTACAGGAGAATAATCCATCAATGATTTAAATGACACACTTATTATTTTGAAAAGTGATGTTTTTTCGTTTGACGAGAACTGCCGAAAGTTTTTATGTGACGTTTTTGTACCGCTATACTGATCCGTATTCAGTATATAAATTGCAGTCTAGAGGTATATTTCAAATTTTATTTCCAAGCATATAAAATATAGTTGGATATCGCACTAGATGGTAAAGGAAAATTAACCAACTATTATAGTCTCTTTGCACAGATCTACCATGAATTAATGTAAAATACGTACGTAAAAAGACAAATAACCAAATAAATTGTGAATTTACAAGGATAACTCTATTAGTGGTACATAGTCTATGATAGTAATCGTCAGCGCGGCGACGTGTTCAGCCATGGCGGCGGCGGCGGCGGCGGCAGGTGGAGCGAGATATTGCGGGCTTCATGTTGTATGGATGAGGCGAGTCCCAGCAATCACTCACAGACAAATTGTTTCTTTATTTCTCCCTCATGTATCTCGCTGCCGGCTACTTTTTGGAATTTTAAACCAGCTCAAGTATTACTTTTTGCAATATCCAACCTGTAAATTAATGACAAAAGATGTACACTACAACAAGGTATAATTTTTTCTAACGCATATTACATATGGCTGTGTAATTATATTTTACCTGAGGTAGTTTATTTTCGGATTATGCCACCACGTGCTATGCTATACTTGCTCAAAATACAAATAGAATTAATCAACATCATTCTTGATTTTATACATACCGAAAGTAAAAGTATTATACATTCAAATAAACAGATACAACTGTCCTGTGTTATTTAATAGGTCCAAAACTGTTTATGGAAGTCTATATTACAATGAAACGTGTTGGTTTCTACAAAGTCTTTCAGTATTAACTCCACAATGAGATTTAGGAAGGTTTTGAAAAATTTTTATCGACTAGTTTACAACAAAAGAGGTTGCTAAAGGGCCCCTCTCAGAGCGTTATACAGTGTGCTTCACCTGTTCCCATTTTTCGCTTTTATTTTAAGTCCAATTAAGGTTGGAAAGGTTTTAAATGAAAAAAAGACTTGGGCTACGGTATTTGATTTCCTGTTTTTTTCGAATTTATAAGCTATAGGTGTTCAAAGTTGATAAACTTTGGATCAACCTAAGACCATCATAGCTTTATATGGATTTAAAATATTAAAAAATAAAAAGCAAATCAAATAGCCCAGGTCCTTGTTTTCCATTTAAAGCCCCTCCCATCTTTATTGGAATAAAAATAAAGGCGCAAAGTGGGAGCAGGTGAAGCACTGCACGATGATTTTTTTACCTGCGACACCTCAGAATTGTCGGCCAACAATGCGAAACGTATTGCGCAGGCTTTATCCCTAAAGCCCCCTATATCTCTATAAGGAAATTTAGCACCGTTATTCTTCTTTAGTATGGCAACTTAGTTGTAGCTCTAATCTGCAATTAGCAGAAGATAACAGGATTCTAAAAAACCTTGCATTTGCATAGAGAAAAACAATTGATTTTAGTCAGTTATAGCTAAAATTAGAAATTTTATTTTAAAATTCTAAAAGGTAGTCGACGAGATCATTTTTAGCGAATTTCCCATAGGGAATAAGCTATTACCGTAGGTCTCATGGTAAGACCTAAGCCCGGGACCATGTTACTTTTTCGTTTTGAGGTGCCCAGAGACCAAAAATAATAGTCATTAAAATTTATATATATATATATATATATATATATATATATATATATATATATATATACAGGGTGTCCAAAAAAAACCTTTACAGACTTTGGGATGTGATTCCTGATACAAAAGTAAAGAAAAAAGTTCCTATGAAGGTATGTCCGAAAATGCATATTTACCCAGATATCCGCCATTTTGTTTTTTCCACTTAATAATTTTTATTTCGGTGACGGATTGATCTAGGTACTTCATATTTGGCATGGATCTTTATAATACTAATGTCCATTTCCACAATAAAAATTATTTTTTTCCGATGCATATTTTCAAAATGGCGGCCATTTTAAATTTTTAAACTCAAATATCTCAAAATAGGTAAAATTTATAAAAATATTACAAGACACAAAAAAGTTGACAAATTAAATTATCTAAACAGTGATACCAAGTTTGTAAGGAACCGGCAACAAATAACGGAGTTATTGTGGTTTTTCTGCAGAAAAACACTGATTTTCCACTATGATTAATGCCAATTTAGGTTATTTTAAGAGAAAAATCTTAATAACTCCGTTATTTGTTAGCGGATCCTTACAAACTTGGTTTTGTTGTTTAGATAATTTAATTTGTCAACTTTTTTGTGTCTTGTAATATTTTTATAAATTTTACCGTTTTTGAGATATTTGAGTTTAAAAATTTAAAATGGCCATTTTGAAAATATGCATCGGAAAAAAATAATTTTTATTGTGGAAATGGACATTAGTATTATAAAGATCCATGCCAAATATGAAGTACCTAGATCAATCCGTCACCGAAATAAAAATTATTAAGTGGAAAAAACAAAATGGCGGATGTCTGGGTAAAAATGCATTTTCGGACATACCTTCATAGGAACTTTTTTCTTTACTTTTGTATCAGGAATCACATCCCAAAGTCTGTAAAGGTTTTTTTTGGACACCCTGTATATATATATATATGTGTGTGTGTGTGTGTCCCTAGACACGATAACTCTCGTAAAAATGGTCCGATCGACACCAAATTTGGTAGAGATGTGTATTCCTACGTTTATTCGGATGAGTTCGAAAACCAGACATATCGACCTACCGGAAGGGGTGGTTTTGGGGGGTTTTGTACCCCAAAAATGGGTTTTTTGCATTTTTCATATGTAAATTTTAAAAGTTTTAAATTTTTATTTTAACCATTGGATTTAGCTCAAAAAAACACACAATTTAGTATTTTGATGCTTTGCTCTATCTCCATGGGTTACCGAGATATTACAAAGTCTAAAGACAGTACATTGTCTTTTGGGGCTCCAATGTTAATCTTATCGAGAATAAGGATGTGTTAATATTTCACTTATTAACTAATATTTTTGGATAAAACTTGGTATTGAGCTTCATTTGGTTGAGATTCATCCATTTAAGGTAAAAAATCTTGGTTTTTGTACTTATCATGGCAGCAAACCTGCATACTCTTTTCCCATGTTAATCATATGGAGAATAGGCAAACTCTTTTATTTATGGACAGATATTGATGAAACTTACTATATGGCTTTATATGGTCGAAATAAATTTTTTCTATGTTAAAAACCTTCTTTTAGTGTCCCCCATGGCAGCATACCTGCATACTCTTTCCCTATATTTATCTTAAGGAGAATAGACATTTATTTCCCTATTTATGAGGACGTGATGAAATTTTGTTTACAAGTTTATCTGGTCAAAATTAATATTATTAATTTGGAAATTAGCTGAGTACGCAGGTCTGCTGCGACGGGGGGTATTTCTACTTTTAGAAAAAGTTAAGAGCCAATCTCTATCTTAATTGTTGAGTTTGTAAACAAGATTTCCGTAAACCTCTGCATCTATAAAATTGCCACTAGAGAAAAACAGATGATTTTAGACAGTTATAACTGAAATTAGAAATTTCATTTAAAAATTCTAAAATCACAGAAGACAAGATCCGTCTTTGTACTTTTAGAAAAAATTAAGAGCCAATCTCTATCTTGAATAGTTATTTTTAAAACACGATTCCCGTAAACCCCTGCATCCATAAAACTCGCCTAGCGCTACGGCCGCGGCTGCGAGGCGGCATTCTTATAGTTACTCTCCAAGAAGTGTTGAAACTCAAATAAATTTGTGAAGAAAGTAGTGAAACTCTTACATGAATAAAACAAAAGTTTATTCATTATAATTGAAAATTATCATTTTAGATATGAACATGCTCAGGTTTAGTGGATAGTTATTTTTTAAATACTCGAATTGTCACCTACTATTTATCAATGTTGTATTCAGTAATCGATTGATTAATTCGTTTACTCAAAATATTCATTTCTCCACCCAACACGTGTGGATTAGTAGATAAATCTCTTTTCCAATTTATCTACAGGCAGGCAGGTACATTGTGTGTTTGCGCAGTCATCGCCCGCTGACATGGGTGACATATGCCGGCACTTCCACTCGAGGCGGAGATATGTGAAATGCATTTGTCACCGAGCGGAGATAGGTTTACAATCCGCTGATAGGAATAGCCGTGACATCAGCTGTGAATGCATCTGGCGGGTGTGAGTCACGTGGTATACTGTATATGAGTCCCGCAAACACCGTGTATGCCAATGTTTATCCTGCGTATTTTACTCTTTCTTGTTTCTCCGCGTTTGTTACATGTTTTTCTCATTCTTATTTTTCCTTATTATTTCTCTTTTACGTACCATTTTTATTATAACATCAATACTTACATTTGATTGGTTTTGAATCCGTATATAGTTGTAATAGGCGATTAAGGCTGCGGTCTACCCCAACCAAAACAAAAACAACAACAATGCCGAATATGCCGGCCTCGCGGCCGTAGCGCTAGGCGAGTTTGATGGCTGCAGAGGTTTACGGGGATCGTGTTTCAGAATTAACCAATTAAGATAGATATTGACTCTTAACTTTTTCTAAAAGTACAAAAAAGGATCTCGTCGGCTATCTTTTTAGAATTTTCAAATAAAATTTCTAATTTCAGTTATAATTGTGTAAAATTATCCGTTTTTGAGTTTTATAGATGCAGAGGTTTACGGGGATCGTGTTTTAAAAATAACCAATTAAGATAGAGATTGGATCTTAATTTTTTCTAAAAGTAGAAAAAAGGATCTAGTCGGCTATCTTTTTAGAATTTTAAAATAAAATTTCTAATTTTAGCTATTACTGTCTAAAATCATCTGTTTTTTCTCGATTTTTAACTGAAGTTTTCTATTGGTTTTAATGAACTAATTACAAAATTGTAACAGACGAAAACTAGTACCGTTATTCTTCTTTAATATGACACCTTATTTATAGCTCTAGGTCTTATATTTGGCAGAAGATAACACGATTCTAAAAAACCCTTTGCATTTGGGTGCGCGCCAGGGGTAGACCGCAGCCTTAATGTTTATCAATATAACCTTTGTTTTACGTGTTTTTAGCCCTATTATCCTGTTTTTAAGTGCTGGTTAATTATGGACCGGTACACACGAGCGTCTTTCGTCTGCGTCGACGCAGCATCATCTTGCTGCCGCGTTTGAGCAGTGTATGTGATCAAATGGAGTGGTTCACACGAGAGGCGTAGCAGTGGCGTTGCAGCGGCCGTGATGCTGCGTCGATGTGGCTGCAAGCTTCACCGCTCGCGTCGGCGTTCTCGGTTCACACGAGCGTTTTGCACCTGCGTCGACGCAGCTTCCTTCTGCAGCGGCGTTTGAGCAGTGTATGTAATCAAATGGTGCGGTACACACGAGACGCGTGCAGCAGCAGCACATCTGCGTAGACGTGGCTGCAAAATTCGAGACTTGCGTCACTGCCCAAACGTAGCTGCACTGCCTTCTTCTCTCAGTGTTGCCACAAGTTCATAAATAAAAACACCATATTTTTATATTACATCTAACAAAAATAATATTAATAAAAAATAATTAATTTTTTAATATGAATTTTTATTACGAAGAATAACGATTTTACGTAATTTAAGATTCTGTCGTGCCAAAGTTCATAAAAAACTCAGTACAAAAGTCTGCAAATAAAAAACGTTTGATGTATTTATAGTTAAAGGATAAATATGTTATCTTGAAACTTATTTACTTCAATTATAAACACTTCGAATCAAGGGACACCTTCAAATTTCATTATTAAGACAATGATAATACTTAAAGAGACGATAATTTATTACTGCATAATATAAAGAATACTATTTACCCTTTACAATGAGACTTCACTTAAATTCCAATTATGTATTATGTTTAATAAATAGTTCAAAATTGTATTTTACAGCTGCAGACTCGGTATAGTCCGACAATTTTACGTTTTTGTCTGTAGTAAGCTTTTTTTACCTGAGGCAAAAATAACAGTTAATTAGCCTGGCAATGATCTGTCATGCAGAAACAGATTGAAGGGGTTGGTGCCCCTAGGCTATAGTTTATATCCTCCTTCCTATATTTGCTGTTTACGGTGGCTCTATAGGCCTACAGCTATTGGCGGTACAGAATTCACGGTCTGAAGTAAATGTTTGGCACGGTAGAGGCTACCTTGCGTTAGCGTTGTCGTCGTTGATGCCTTTCCATTTTCAATTTTAACTTCAAAAAATACTTTAATAAAGCACCTTAGAGCCTTGTTTTTCAATTTAAAGTTTTAAAAATACCTCGCCGACCACACCAAACAATGAAGGCCGTCCTCCTCCTTACAAATACTTTGCCTCCGCCTCCTCATTGCAAGGAGCTGTATCGAGGCCCGGTTGAACTCGTGCATTTTTGGATCTCCGGTGCTAATTGTAATTATTGTACTTTTGTATTCATTGTACTCATTGTAATCATTGTAATAATTATTGTGCTCAATGTATTTGCGGCACCGGTAAAGTAGGCCTAATTATAAAACTTATAATTTCACTTCGGAGGTTACAAAAAAGACTACAAATATTCCTTTTAGTAAAAGGGAACTCACCAAAGGATGTACCCAGTGCTTTCTATTCTTTATAATTAATATAATTATAAACTAATAATACAAAAACCACAGTTTCCTTTTATTTTCCTCCACCATTTTACCTGAGTACGAATCAATATTTCAATAGCATGAATAATATAACTTACGGAAAATTTCATATAAGAAATCCACATGACTATTAAGGCAATTCATAAACATATGTTGCTAAACGCTTAAGTCAAACGCCAAACCAACGCTACGTGTGAACTGACTATGCAGCACGGCCGCGTCGACGCAGCGTGCACGCAGAGTGTTTTGACGCTCGTGTGAACCGGGCCTATAACCGCCAATACACTTCCAGTAATGTTTTTTGCTTTTATGTTGTTGTTGTTGTCGTTATTTTACGAGGCGTTGAATGAAATAAATAAATAAATATAAAGGAGTATCTCGTGACCAATCTAACAAGCCCACTTCTAATTCTCGTCTGCTCTTATTAAAGAGTTAAAAAATCTTTATGCGCCAAGATATTTTAATTACGACCAATTTTTGAGAGAATTCGGAAGTGAACCTTTGAAGTTTGAAAAAGTTTAGGTTTTTGGGTTGAATGGAAAACCTCGCACTTGTGGAAAGATAAAACTAACCATATATTATATTATGTTAAGTTCGACGGGTGGATTTAATTCTCTCCCTTTTTTGTTTGCTATTATCTTCGTCCAGTTTTTTCACAAGTGTAATAGTTTTTTTTTGTTTTATTGTAATCTGTTCAATTTCCATATCTATAATTTACTGTTGAGGCTGAGTCCACGTTAGACCGCGCTACACGCACGCCGCGCCCGTTACATCTCAGAGCTCCATCATCCTTTACACCCCGCCGGGACCCGAGTGAGCCTAATTAATGGGCTTCAATTTAACGAATTGTGAAGCAATAGTTTTCTGATACTACGTCACTATTGATACTTTGACGATGACAAAAAACCGATACGCCTGTGATGACATTTTCTTCTTAGTTTGATATTGATGTTATTTATTTTATTCTGTGTAATTTTGTAGCTTGTTAATTATATTCAAAATAATATACGTGCAATTTTTACCATACTGTTGTGTTTAAAGAAAATTTAACCATATCTATCAAATGTAGACTCAAAAATGTTAGTGTCAAATAAATTTTTCAGACACTAATTGTCCCCTAGGGATTTAAACTAATTTTTACTATTTTAAAAGTATAGTTTATGAAATTGTTTTAACTTTGAAAGTTTTTAAAATTTTGTATATATCATAAATGAGATTCTTTAGTTTGCCGTATCCCGTTGTTTTAAAACATAAAAATGAGAAAACTTCATATGATAATATGCGACTTTATAAAGAGTTTCACGTAACTCTATACTACAGTATTTTTTATGAGTAATAAATTTAAGTGTTTCAAACAAATCCTTTTTTACTTCGCCAATTTGTATTTTAATTCTGTCTATGAAATGTAATACTGTAGTTTTTATTTGTTGGCTATATTTTTACGAACCAATACACATAAACAAATGATCCTAAATCATCTTTGCGAACATAGGGCGATTCTCGTTCTCTTTTAAGTAAGCGTATAGCAGGAGGAAGCCGGCAATAGGACAGGTCGTTTCGTATTTCGGACAGGGACAGTCCCACAATTGGAGAGGTATGTTCATGACTTCCTCCGTGACTCATGCAGTTTGCCGGTGCGTCATCACCCTCCCCCCCCCCCTCCAACACACTCGACACCCTTCCCAACCCTCCCCGTACCCACGCTACGCCGCTCCACCGCACATCGTACCCATACCGTATCATGTGCCCCCAGCTGACAAGTGTCGTGCAGCTGTGCAACTGCATTGCGATCAGCTGATCTAATGTGGGCGTTGCCAACAGAACCGGCGGCGATAACAATATTATGCAATGTAATGCTCTCGAATATGAACATGTTAAAATAAAAAAAAAATAAAAAAAAAAACTTATTTCAATTTGCTAAGCCGCTCTATTTTCCTTTATTTATGTGGATCATGGGCGTCATTTGGGGTGTGAGGAGGGCAGTTGCCCCCCAATCATATGACAAATTTGTAAAAAGTTTACAAACAAAATCCTTTAAAAATGATAGTTATGACTAAGTTCACTATTCCACTGAATTCCATGAATTAAGTTTCTTTTCGTGGCCTGCATTTGTTAAAGCACAATAGTAATCGGGAGAGGTCTTATTGCAGTCAAAATATATTCAGAAAAAATCTTGCCAATGAAAATTCTGAAATTACGCTTTTGATATGGATGGATTATATGTGCAGAAATTTAACGATGATATAATTTTGTTTTTAAGAAATTAAGTTTTCGTACTCTTTTCAGTAATATTGTACGATTCACGAATTTAAATATAGTTTTATTTTTTCTCTCTAGACTTGAGTTTTGATCAACATGGTTGATACAAAAATGCACTAATTTTATTGCGCTATTTATGCATTATCTTCAGTTACAATGTAGTAGCTGAAAGTGTAATAGTTACCACGATACATTTCATTCACATCAAAATCGTTTTTTATGTTAGTTGGAGGATTATTATTTTTTTGTTATTAAAAGTATCTTTTACCACCAAAATAAGTTTAAGAATTTATTTCACCATCTAAAAAATTATCAATAAACTCGAATATTTTTTTAAAACTACGAATCGAAATACTATCGGGTAAAAATTAATCTGCCTGCAAAACTTACATAATTATCGTGGGTGTTTTACCCCGAGATACTAAAATCTTTTCTCAAAATGGTGCAGGACTACGACTAAATCACACTGTCCATCAGGTTTTTGTAAAATCGTTTGAACAAAAAACTTATATGCGGATTGAAACTGCTGCCTGCTTTATAAAGCTGAAAAATCGCATTTTGTAATTCGGTCCGGTGATTTACGGGCTGTGCTTGTTGAATTAATCAAAAGACAATAAATCGGCACGAGTATCGGTCACCGGCGAGAATTATCCGCCGCGCGTGACTCGAGCGCCAACTCAGCACCGCCTGGACTGTAATTACATTCCTTTAAATGGCATTTTCCTTATTACCTACCGGACATTTCTACACTATATACTAGCCGAAATTTCATTGTCCTTCGGAAAAATTATATTATAATTTGCTTGAACTTATATAGTTAGGTAAATATTCACAGAACGTTGGTCCATTTATCGTCAAAATTTACTGCCTTAGTCTTAGATTATTTAGTCTTTGTTTGTCCATATTAGGTGTATTGCACCTTGAATTGCCGGTGTCTATTTTGGATACGAGTTTTAGACCTCCAAAAGTCAACTGTAATTTAGCACAGACCCGTTTGAAGATGTACACGAGAAATGTGCAAAGATAAATGTGGGCAATAGTACCATCAACAATATCATAAAAATAAGTTGAATTTCTTTTCTATAATTTCTCTGTTACGAGGTTGTTATCCAAAATTATGATTTTGCAAACAACCAACATATACTTTAGAACTACTACCATAGTGCAGTATCGATAGCTTACACTTTTAGAGATTTCAAAGATGTGAACTTCGAGACTTGATTGCCAAACCGATTCCTTAAAAAATTGATTGTTCTTGGCGTAATTAACAATTATACAATATTTGATCATAAAAAGATACTTTTATTTGTGTATACAAAGAACAACTGCCCTATAGTGTTGATACATTGCACCCAAGTGGTCCCATTAGTTTAGAGGATGAGCAGGAGCGACGTTGAGGGTGGCTGTTAGAGAGTCAGCCGAGCCGGGAGGATACACTCTGGTTGGTATCAAGGTCTCACCCTGACCTCACCAACCGCACGCCACCGCCAGACCATCGCTGCACCGCGTACCGTGGCACACGCCGCGACCGCCGCGGGGGCCACCTACTGCGGTACGACGTCCACTAGGCACACTAAATCATACAGGGTAGCGCAAAAATAATGCTCATATGCTCATATTTTAAATGGACATAGCTTCAGTGTTTTTCATCATAACTTTGGTTTATTTACATTTTTAGGTTTGATAATTTCTCCAATGTAAGCCAATCATGTTAAAAGTGGCAACGAATGTACTTTCTCACACAATGTCACTTTCGTAAGTTAAAACATTTCGCCTAGTGAACTGTCGCGGTTTCGCATCGGGGACTGTGTAACACTGTATACTAAACTTCATCTCAAGGTTTTCTGCGTTGACCGGTGAATGTTGACTCCAAGTACATTTTATTACTCAACGACGACCCTGCGGTCCGAAATGCAGTGACGTATCGCATTAGAGATCTTCAATCAGGGATTTTCCATCTATTGTAACATTAAAGTCCTGCAGAATAGCAACCCTGCTAAAAAAATAGTTCTATAAAAACTTCTCCAATAGTAAAAAACGTGTCAATCTACTGTCCACTGAGCCGTATATCAGAAAACTGACTAAAACGGTCGACGTAAAGGATGACACTCCTCCCTCCCCATCACTCCTACCACGAATTGAAAACTGACCAGCATCCTTTTTGCGCCACCCTGTACTTTTGATTTATTATAGTAATAAGCCAACTCTAACGACAACACATACTTTTAAAACCTCGTTGGAATCGTCATTAGATATAAGAATGTTTTTTTCCAACCGATTAGACATTCTTTTAAACAAACAAACAAATAACTTTCGTTGATGCGTTAATACGTGTATCTTGATGGCTGAAGTGATTTATAAGATACCCTTGTACCGTACTTCATTTGAACAATACTTTAAAGTTTGCAGCATGGTTGTAATTGGTATTTTTCGCTGGCTCTGATATAAAAACTGCTGACACTTAAACTAAATCATTATTCATGATACCGACGCTATCTAAATGTTTTTCAATGCGAGTTTGGATGAATGATGAATGTAGGAGCAGTGTGATGCCTTATGTTCGCTTCGTTACCGACTAAGATACAGTAATCTGATTCTTTTGTCTAGTATGGATCATTAATTCACAACCTAACAACCAGCGCCGGCTGTTTCAATTCGACAGATGGTTCTGACTTAATGATTGATTCAAATCCGTGATGTAGCTATATTTAGCTTTGAAAGATTAAACTCAAACTGATTTTTACCCGCTACTCGCCTACCTATGCTAAAACGTAAACAATCGTCGACTGGAGGGAACCTCTGGTCAGTGTCGCCTGTTTTTCTCTTGTATATAGATAGTTTAATTCACCATTGTCCAGACAGTTTATGAGTCAGCTCGCAATTCTCAGCGCCAGACCGTCCGTTGCTGGTGGTGTGACCGTCGGACCAAGTGGCGAGGCCTTGACTCCACTGATGTCATCTTGCGTCCACTCAGCAGCACTGTACAACGCCGAATACCCTAACAAATTGATCATGCTTGGGCCAATTGTTATGCGTGCTGAACTTATCTCAAAATTTTCCCTGATGCATTTTTGAACATGTAGGCCTATTTCTTTTTTTAGACGTAGACGAATTCTTAACGATTATTCATACTTTTGTTTAAAAAGTACATAAACTTTGCGTCTCATTTTAAATTATGTTTTATGTTTTGTATAATAATAAAATTACGATTGAATATAACATTACACTGTATAATAACGGAGCGAGAATAATTTAATTTAATACTTTATCAAAAGTTGCCGTCTATTTCAGCTGTGTTTAAACACTGCACGGATATTATTTTTAAATTTTAATTTGTGAAACTTTCTTTAATTCAATTTTTTTGTTTGTTTCAGGTGTGTATTTGGCTTACCAAATTTATGGCGTCGTGATGTAAGTATGACTATGAAACAAATATTTGTTCATTTATTGGTTGTCGGCTACAATATTTTGCAATTATGATAACAATTTGTAAAAAGTCGTAATATAGCTTCAAAGAGCAGTCTCGCATGCGGGTGATGCTAATTGTTGATGTTATCCAAGCAAAGCTTCTTCGTAATTACACAGTTTTTTTTTTTTTTTTTTTTTTTTTTTTATGTACGCTCATATTAATACTTAGTTAATAAAATACATGGTTAGACTTTATTGTACCATATAAAATCGGATTCTTCCAGTAGTTACATATCCAACTATTTTCAAAACCCTTAAATGATCACGCATATATATTGTAATAAAAGTAGGTTATACTTAGAAAACCAAAATGTTAGTTTTTCCGTTGCACCTGGTAAAGTTTTAATCCACATCAAACTGATATCCCTTACTTATTTGGTCCTAACCGGCGAGCCGAGTGTCATGTTATCGCAGCCTCGGCCCTGCCGTCCGTTGTGACTTGACTGTTGTGAGTGTGAGTGACGGCTGAGCAGTGAGCAGTGAACCCGGAACTGTCGTTGCGTCGTTGCCAGTGTCGTTTAATTGAGTTGCTCTCAGAAGCGGTCCGTCCACTGTGACTTGTATATGAGCGTGCAGACCGACGCCATCGTGTCTGTTACGGATATTAAAAACTGGTTTACTGTGATTCGTTAGCACGTCATTAGTAATGTGGGTACATTGTGGTTGGTTATACATAAATTTGGCTTGAAATTGGTAGTCACGATTGAAATACAGGATATTTAAGGTTTTTTAATTCGAAGTAGGTGTAGGTTGCAAAAAATAAATTATGAATTTATTATGTTTACTACCCTACACTCTATATTAGTAAAAATGATACACTCGGATTTAAGGTATCAATGCAGAGGAAAAGTAAAAAAAACGAGGAAACCTTTTGTTGTTGGCTATCACAGTAGGAGAAATCTGTTTAATCATGTACATTGAATCAAAACAGAAGTTCTCTAATTGTCTGTTTACTTTAAAAGTTTCTATACACAGTTGGGCAAATTTTACAAGTGTAAAATTTGATATACATTTTCGGGCCCAAATCCATTTTTAAATTTCTTGTACATTTTTTATCATTAATTTGTTGACAAACGTTAAGGTAGGCAAAATCAAAATTTAGTCATATTGATTGTTTTAACTATATTTTCTCTCTTGTAAGTTGCATTGCAAACTAAAAAGATGTACCCATATAAAGTTACTTTGTTTACCAGAGAGGGCCTGTATAGGAATAATCTTAAATAGATTTTAATCCTAACTCTCAAGATAGACTTTGGTTTGGTATCCACTTTTAACGGTTTGCCTTACAGGAAGACCATTAAACTACAGATATTCGATTTACAGTGGGGATAACATGAACATCGTAGTCCAGGACAATAGATAATTAGCAGCAAGTAGTGCGTTCAGCTTGGGCCTACATACCACCCGGCATGTGCAATCATGGGCCATCGTACTTCCTCTACGTCATTGCCAACGGCGGAGGGTCCAGGGGGGAAATGCACATTAATAATGCTGTAGGTTGATTAAAACAATTTTGGCTACAGTACTTCCAGATAGAAAGGAAATACTGCTTCATTTCCTCATTGAAATGTTTGTGAGTGTAGGCATAAATTCTAAAGCATAAGGTGGACTCCTTTTAAAGTGAACATTACAATCTGAGTTCTGAGTCAGCGGAGACCATGCCAATTGATAAGCACTAACAATAGTCCCCAACAATGTCGTTAAAAAACTAAATTCCACGATATATTCTATAAGCACGTGCTTATTTTTAAAACTACTACCTAAGTTTTCACTATACATTACGTGGTATAATTGTTAAAAAAACTAAATTCCACAAAATATTTTGCAAGCCCGTGTTTACTTTTTAAAAACCACAGCCTAATTTACAACCACACATAACAGAGTAAATACTTGTGTCGGCCTTTGCTAATTTTATTTCGGGGTTGAATAGAAATTTGAATGTTAAACATTAAGATTTAACTTTTGTTCTAGTTAGACTTAACATTTTTTCATCCATTAAGAAACTGGAGGTTCATTAAGAAACTGAAAATGAAAGTTAAAACATGTATTTTCATGTTAAAACAAATTAGTTCTGAAAATTTCTTAAATAAAATAAATTGAATAAAAACAAATCTTAGTCTTCTAATTAAAAAAAAAATATAAATGTATCAAGCTTGACTCATTAAAATCCTTTACCGTACATAGCCTGCATTGTTTTCTGTACAGTGAATGCACGTTTGATATGGTAAAATTGTGTTCACCTTGGATATCCATATCGTATAATTTTTAAGATGAAATTTTAATCATCAGTTTCCTTGCGTTGAAATCAACATCGAAAGAACCACAATATGGCAAGGTTCGGTGCAGCCACCCACTCACACATTCCCTAGAGCTAGAACTATTATCACTCCATCGACGTTACACCGACCATCCATCCTCGTAACTGTGATGATTGGTGATAACAGGTCGCCCATAGTTGTAATCCCCGCCGTCTTTCCTGTGTTCCGAGGTGTTTACCAGGCTGGTCGGGGAACTCGGTCCAATCATTATCATCCAATTAATCCGTAATTGGTCCCAGAACATGCACCGTGTTAATTGGGCCCACCAGGACAACAACCTGATGCGCTCGTTAATGCCCGTCCCGCGTACCCGAGGAGCCCGCATCGCCTGCAGACAATCCGCGACTGTCAAATAACTGAACACGGTAATAAAAGCTGACAGTGATTAGTTGTAGCAGAAATATCTCTTGCATAATCCCGAAATTGTCCATGTTCTGGCAAAAATTTTAGGAATTAACAGCAACACAATGATAAATCAAATGGCAACACTGCAAAAGGCATGTCCAATGCATCGCTTCGCCTGCATGATGTTCACATCGCGCAGACTGATATTGTCAAGAGTCATACTTTTAAACGTTGCGGACAGTTTTAGCAAAAGTGTTCAAGTTTTCCATTATATTTTTCGAAATTTTCCGGGAATTCAATGCAAAATTTCCGTATTCAACAAAAATTGTTTGTAAAGAATTTCGTATTCTTTAGTGTACTCTAATCGCCAGTATCCATATTGAAACATGCAAAATAATATTGCCTAATTCTAAATTAAAGTTTACGTAATATCTCACAGTATTACAGGACTATTTAAGAATGAAAGTACAATAGGTACCTTTCCATAATTTGATTTTAAATTCCCCAGTTTAACTACATATATTAGATTTCTGTAATAAGGAACGTTAATCGAAGTTTTTACCCCAGGTGTCTAATAGATAAAATCAATCAGTTCTATAGTTAAAGTTCCAAGTTAGCTTATGACGTCATTCAACATAGTGAACTAATGCCAATAATGTGAAAAGAGACATTGAGGGGTGTCTTTTAGGAATACATTTGAAAC
>CM061534.1:98569864-98769837 GCA_030545055.2 Neoaliturus tenellus | reverse complement strand
AAATCGCTTCTTATTGTCTGCCTACGCTATGAGAGGAATATGTATGCAAAATCTCATGCTTTTAGGTGCTAAGGTTTGGGCTGTGCGTTGATCGGAATTTCGCATTTATATTATAGAGATTTTCCTCTTAAAGATATTATCTTTCATTGTTCACAGCAACTGCCGGATAGAAAATGATTCGCTGGATCTCAATAGTGCTGTCGATGTCGATGATAATTCAGGGTTGCTTTGTATCTGAGTAGCGCAAACAAGTCTGCAACAGACAATAGACCATCACCGCACCATTCAAAAAGTATATCAATTGTTAAAGGATTTGCTGGATCAGGCTCTGATAGGTTAGGACGAGTGAAAAGCATTGCTGCAGAGTTGTAGAATTGTAGTGCCAAGCAAGTCTTGCACCAGACAGTAGAGCAAAGCCGCATCATCCACAGCACTAACGTTTGTTAAAGGATTCGCTTGTTCCTAAGAGAGGATCTGATGGTTTGGAGTTCCGTGATTTCAGAATAGAGGTGTACTGCCAAACAAGTCTGTACCAGGCAGTAAAGCGGAGCTGTATCATTCACGCTAACCTCTCTGTAGAGGTTTCGCCGGTTTCCAAGATAGAATCTGACATTCAGGACGAAAGAACCTTCGTTACAGAATGTTTAGATGTGAATTGCAAAACAAATCTGCACCATTCATAGTAAAGCGGTTTCAGTATTAATTCCAACATTTAACCGTTTGTGGAAGGAGTCACCGGTTCCTAAGGTAGGATCTGATAGTTCACTACGATAGGATCCTGTTGCTGCAGAATGTTTAGAGGGTAGTTCTAAACAAGTATGCACCATATAGTAGAGTAGTGCCAAATCTTTCACAAAACTTACAGTTGGAAAGGATTCTGTGGTCCCCAAGAAAGGATTTAACAAGTGGATGTTATTGATACAGAGTGGCAGAGGTGTTGTGCTAAGCGAATCTGCACCAGACATTAGAGCAATGCCGCATCATTCAGAACACCTAACGGTTGGGAAAGGATTCACCAGTTCCTAAGAGAGGATCTGATAGTTCAGGACGAGTAGATGCCATTGTTGCGGAGTGGCAGAGGTGTAGTGCCAAGTAAGTCTGCACCAAACATTAGAGCAATGCCGCACCATTCAGAGCACCTAACGGTTGGGAAAGGATTCACCAGTTCCTAAGAGAGGATCTGATAGTTCAGACGAGTAGATGCCATTGTTGCGGAGTGGCAGAGGTGTAGTGCCAAGTAAGTCTGCACCAAACATTAGAGCAATGCCGCACCATTCAGAGCACCTAACGGTTGGAAAGGATTCACAGTTCCTAAGAGAGGATCTGATAGTTCAGGACGAGTAGATGCCATTGTTTGCGGAGTGGCAGAGGTGTAGTGCCAAGTAAGTCTGCACCAAACAGTAGAGCAATGCCGCATCATTCACAGCACCTAACGGTTGGGAAAGGATTCGCCGGTTCCCAAGAGAGGATCTGATAGTTCAGGACGAGTGGATGCCATTGTTGCGGAGTGGTTGTATGATTGAGAAACAGTTCATCTCCCAGAGGATCCTTTCTATCATCGCCATGGTTTAATCTCATTTGTATGGAGATTATGGGCGTTGTGGTCTCCTTATTAGAGGTGTTAACTGTTGTGGGACTTGCACTTCTGATTGCGCTCTTGTTCTTATACCTATTTGATATTTTGGGGATTGTTTGATATGGTTGGGTAAAACCATTGACTATGTACACTACGTGAATTTGAAAATTTGAAAAATTAACAAATATTACTCTCTGAGACGTCGCAAAGTAACTCGATTTTCCTTGGTAATATTTCAAATTAAGCAAAATTTTCAAAATTTCGAGGTATGAGGGACGTAATATAACTATTCAACTAAACACTTACCAAGTTTAAAGAAAATCGGTTGAAAAACGGCCGTCCGAAACAGGGAATGCTATACCATGTTTTGCATTAAAGCCGTATGATTAACATTGCCGACTGCGCAACAATGGGCTAACTGCCCAGGGGTGAAGATGACTCTTAATTCTTCTTGGGTATCCCTCTGGACTTGTTGGCTAAATCTGATTTATATTTTCGCAACTTCTATGCTAAATCTCGGTGGATTATTGTTTTTTTTCTTTTTTTAGCGAATTTCCCATAGGGAATAAGCTATTACCGTAGGTCTCATGGTAAGACCTAAGCCCGGGACCATGTTACTTTTTCGTTTTGAGGTGTCCCAGAGACCAAAAATAATAGTCATTAAAATTTATATATATATATGTATATATATGTATATATATTTATATATATATGTATATATATATATATATATATATATATATATATATATATATATATATATGTATATATGTATGTGTCCCTAGACACGATAACTTTCGTAAAAATGGTCCGATCGACACCAAATTTGGTAGAGATGTGTAATCCTACGTTTATTCGGATGAGTTCGAAAACCAGACATATCGACCTACCGGAAGGGGTAGTTAAAAATGGGTTTTTTGCATTTTTCATATGTAAATTTAAAAAATTTTAAACTTTTATCTTGACCATTGGATTTAGCTCAAAAAAACACACAATTTAGTATTTTGAAGCTTTGTTCGAGATATTACAAAGTCTAAAGACAGTACATTGTCTTTTGGGGCTCCAATGTTAATCTTATGGAGGATAATGATGTGTTAATATTTCACTTATTAACCAATATTTTTGGATGAAACTTAGTATTTAGCTTCATTTTGTTGAGATTCATCCATTTAAGGTAAAAAATCTCGGTTTTTTTTACTTATCATGGCAGCAAACCTGCATACTCTTTTCCCATGTTAATCTTATGGAGAATAGGCAAACTCTTTTATTTATGGACAGATATTGATGAAACTTACTATATGGCTTTATATGGTCGAAATAAATTTTTTCTATTCCTAAAACTTACTTTTAGTGTCCCCCATGGCAGCATACCTGCATACTCTTTCCCTATAATTATCTTAAGGAGAATAGACATTAATTTATTTCCCTATTTATGAGCACGTGATGAAATTTTGTTTACATGTTTAGCTGGTCAAAATTAATATTACTAATTTGGAAATTCGCTGAGTACGCAGGTCTGCTGCGACGAGGGGTATTTTTTCTAGAGATTATTGTTTATGTTTAAATATTTACTCTGGGTACATTCCAAACAGTATAGTGTTCAAAAGCAGCTGACATGCTGACTTTATGCTTGGCGGTTGCGGCCGGACATTCACTACTTCCCGTGAAGCTACGTCAGCAAAAACCAGTCCGGAATGCAGGCCAAACGTAATGGTACTGGGTACGCGCTGGACGTTACTGTTATGCTTACCCGCGACCTTGACTGACCTCTGGCTCGGATCTTCACCTGGTGAGTGCTGATAAAGGAGGCATAGATTCTTTGTTGGTATAACACGTTTGTGTGTCACTAAATAAGAATTGTTGAATCTTTGCTACTTTATACATAATTTCAACTATAGGGGAAAGGCATCGCAATATCAGAATACAGTACCCTTAAAATAGTATAAAATATACAGTAGTCTCTATGTCATCTGATTACAGCATTTATCATTCTCCTTCTCATTTAATTTCTTCAAATCGTAAAATTAATTGATTATAAAAAGTCACTACAGGCTAACAAGGTAACCTAAGATATAATAAATCGTACTAAGCCCTACAGGAGAATAATCCATCAATGATTTAAATGACACACTTATTATTTTGAAAAGTGATGTTTTTTCGTTTGACGAGAACTGCCGAAAGTTTTTATGTGACGTTTTTGTACCGCTATACTGATCCGTATTCAGTATATAAATTGCAGTCTAGAGGTATATTTCAAATTTTATTTCCAAGCATATAAAATAGCCTATAGTTGGATATCGCACTAGATGGTAAAGGAAAATTAACCAACTATTATAGTCTCTTTGCACAGATCTACCATGAATTAATGTAAAATACGTACGTAAAAAGACAAATAACCAAATAAATTGTGAATTTACAAGGATAACTCTATTAGTGGTACATAGTGGTATGATAGTAATCGTCAGCGCGGCGACGTGTTCAGCCATGGCGGCGGCGGCGGCGGCGGCAGGCGGAGCGAGATATTGCGGGCTTCATGTTGTATGTATGAGGCGAGTTTCAGCAATCACTCACAGACAAATTGTTTCTTTATTTCTCCCTCATGTATCTCGCTGCCGGCTACTTTTTGGAATTTTAAACCAGCTCAAGTATTACTTTTTGCAATATCCAACCTGTAAATTAATGACAAAAGATGGACACTACAACAAAGTATTATTATATTTTTTTAACATGACATATGGTTGTGTAATTAAATTTTAACTGAAGTAGTTTATGTTCGGATTATGCCACCACGTGCTACGCTATTCTTGCTCAAAACAAAAATATAATTCAACATTATGCTTGATTAAAAACATACCGAAAGTAAAAATATTATACATTCAGATAAGCAGATAAAAACTGTCCGGTTTTATTTAATAGATCCAAAACTGTCAATGAAAGTCTAGATTAAAATGAAACGTGTTGGTTTCTACAAAATCTTTCAGTATTAACTCCACAATGAGATTTAGGAAGGTTTTGATCGACTAGTTTACAACAAAGGAGGTTGCTAAAGGGCCCCTCTCAGAGCGTTATACAGTGTGCTTCACCTGTTCCCATTTTTCGCTTTTATTTTAAGTCCAATTAAGGTTGGAACGGTTTTAAATGAAAAAATAAAGACTTGGGCTACGGTATTTGATTCCCTGTTTTTTTCCGAATCTAAATTAAGCTATAGGTGTTCAAAGTTGATAAACTTTGGATCAACCTTAGACCATCATAGCTTAATATGGATTTAAAATATTAAAAAAAAGCAAATCAAATAGCCCATATCCTTGTTTTTCATTTAAAGCCCTCCCATCTTTATTGGAATAAAAAATAAAGGCGCAAAGTGTTAGCAGGTGAAGCACTGCACGATGATTTTTTTACCTGCGACACCCCAGAATTGTCGGGCAACAATGCGAAACGTATTCCGGTAGGGTGTCGTCCTATTTGCGGACAGTCCTATTTGCGGACAGTCCAGTTTGCGGACATGTCTGGTTTTACGTGGGGGGTAAACAAGGCCCTTGGGGTGGGAGGATTCCAGTTTGCGGACAGGTCTCGGTGCATGGTGTAAATGTTTCCCCTTCTGAGATTGCCAAGCCACTTACATATTTTTAATAGGTTAGGTTAGGTTAGGATAGGTTAGGTTAGGTTAGGTTAGGTTAGGACGAATTTTCTTGATAAAGAGAAACTAAGAAAATTAAAGATTGTATATACATTTAAGTAACCTTAGCCCTTTATTAGTAACAATTATTAGATTTGTTTAATTTTTTTCTTTTTCCTTTTTGTTAATTTTTTTTAATATGGGTCATGTAAACAAATGAAATAAAATGTATAATAACACAAACACCTACAGCGTGCGTTTACTACCTGCTTCCTTGGGTAAATGGTTTTTATGACAGGATTAAAATGTGTCCGCAAACTGGACAAATCTAATTGGTGCATTCCACTACATTTTTGGGTTGTCCGCAATCTGGAAGGTTTTGCCCTTGTCCGCAATCTGGACTGTCCGCAAATAAGACGTAATCTCCGGTAGTTGCCGCAACGGCCTCATGATTGCGCAGGCTATAGCCCCCTATATCTCTATAAGGAAATTTAGCACCGTTATTCTTCTTTAGTATGACACCTTAGTTGTAGCTCTAATCTGCATTTAGCAGAAGATAACAGGATTCTAAAAAAACCCCTTGCATTTGCATAGAGAAAAACAAATGATTTTAGTCAGTTATTGCTAAAATTAGAAATATTATTTTAAAATTCTAAAAAGATAGCCGACGAGATAATTTTTTTTTAATTTTAGAAAAAGTTAAGAGCCAATATCTATTTTAATTGGTTAGTGTGTAAACAAGATTTCCGTAAACCTGTGCATCTATAAAATTGCCACTAGAGAAAAACAGATGATTTTAGACAGTTATAACTGATATTAGAAATTTCATTAAAAAATTCTAAAATCACAGAAGACAAGATCCGTCTTTGTACTTTTAGAAAAAAATTAAGAGCCAATCTCTATCTTGAATAATTATTTTTTTTACGATTCCCGTAAACCTCTGCATCCATAAAACTCGCCTAGCGCTACGGCCGCGGCTGCGAGGCGGCATTCTTATAGTTACTCCAAGAAGTGTTGAAACTCAAATAAATTTGTGAAGAAAGTAGTGAAACTCTTACATGAATAAAACAAAAGTTTATTCATCATAATTGAAAATTATCATTTTAAATATGAACATGCTCAGGTTTAGTGGATAGTTATTTTTTAAATACTCGAATTGTCACCTACTATTTAGGAATGTTGTATTCAGTAATCGATTGATTAATTCGTTTACTCAAAATATTCATTTCTCCACCCAACATGTGTGGATTAGTAGATAAATCTCTTTTCCAATTTATCTACAGGCAGGCAGGTACATTGTGTGTTTGCGCAGTCATCGCCCGCTGACATGGGTGACATATGCCGGCACTTCCACTCGAGGCGGAGATATGTGAAATGCATTTGTCACCGAGCGGAGATAGGTTTACAATCCGCTGATAGGAATAGCCGTGACATCAGCTGTGAATGCATGTGGCGGGTGTGAGTCACGTGGTATACTGTATATGAGTCCCGCAAACACCGTGTATGACAATGTTTATCCTGCGTATTTTACTCTTTCTTGTTTCTCCGCGTTTGTTACATGTTTTTCTCATTCTTATTTTCCTCATTTTTTTTCTTTTACATATACCACTTTTTATCACTTCAACACTTAGATTTGATTAAATTTGAATCCGTATCTATCTTCTTGTGTCCATAATGATTTCGTCTGTTACGTCCCTTTTTCTCTCGACCTATTGAATAGATTTTTAAGATTGAGGTGTCATTTTAAAGCTTAGGATATAGCGCGTGGGCGAATCGTAATTAAAAAGGTCACGAATCGTAACTAACCGCCAATACACTTCCAGTAATGTTTTTTTTTTTTTTTTTGCGAGGCGTCGAATTAAATAAATATATTAAGGCGTATCTCGTGACCAACCTAACAAGCCCACTTCTCATTCTCGTCTACTCCTATTTTAAAAAGAGTTTAAAAATCTTCATGCGCCAAGATATTTTAATTTCGAATATCGTTACCCACCATGTAGTACGTGCTACACCAATTTTTGAGAAAATTCGGAAGTGAACCTTTTAAGGCATAAAAAGTTTAGTTTATTTTGTCGGGATGGAAAACCTCGCACTTGTGGAAAGATAAAACTAACCATATATTATGTTAAGTTCGACGGATGGATTTAATTCTCTCCCTTTTTTGTTTGCTATTATCTCGTCCAGTTATTTTCACTAGTGGAATGGTTTTATTTTATTGTATTCTGCTTAGTTTCTATCTCTATACAGTAACTGACACCACCTCTCCAAATGTTGAGGGCTGAGCCCACGTCAGGACGCGCTACAAGCACGCCGCGCCGGTTACAATTTAGAGCTCCATCCATTACACCCCGCCGGGGCCCGAGTTGTGGGGGCCTAATTAAATCATGGGCCTAATTAATGGAATTCAACGCATTGTGGAGCAATAGTTTTCCGACACTACGTCACTATTGATATTTTGACGATGACAAAAAACCGATACGCCTTTGATGACATTTTTCATCTTAGTTTGATATCGATATTATTTACCTATTTTATTTTGGGTAGTTTGGTAGCCTGTTGAGATTATATCTAAAACAATCTACGACCAATTTTACCATACTGTTGTGTTTAAAGAAAATTTAACCATTTCTATCAAATGTAGACTCTTAAATGTTAGTGGCAAATAAATTTCTAAGACACAAATTTTTCCCCAGGGATTAAAAAAATTTAATTTTAACGATTTGAAAAGCATATTGTATTGTATTGCATTTTTTAACATTGAAAGTTTTTAAAATTTTGTGTAAACCATAAATGTCGCAATATTGAACAAATTGGGTTAGGTTAGGTCAAGACTCTTGAGTTTGCCGTATCCTTTGTTATAAACATAAAAATGAGAAAACTTCATATGATAATATGCGATTTTATAGTAAGTTTCTCGTAACTCTATACTACAGTATTTTTATGTGTAATAAATTTAACTGTTTGAAACAAATCCTTTTTCACTTGGCCGATTTGTATTTTAATTCTGTCTATGCAATGTAATACTGTAGTTTTTATTTGTTGGCTATATTTTTACAAACCAATACACATAAACGAATGATCCTAAAACATCTTTGCGAACATAGGGTGAAACGGTGATTCTCGTTTACAAGTCAGCGTATAGCAGAAGGAAGCCGGCAATAGGACAGGTCGTTTCGTATTTCGGACAGGGACAGTCACACAATTGGAGAGGTATGTTCATGACTTCCTCCGTGACTCATGCAGTTTGCCGGTGCGTCATCACCCCCCCCCCCCAAACTCTACACCCTACCCAACCCTCCCCGTACCCACGCTGATTGTACGACTTTGTGTCTGAATTTTACCTGCTCCCGTTGGGGCGCAGTAAAAATATTTTCGGGGGTACGACATTGTGTCGTCGCCCGCCTCAAGCGGCAGCGACGACACAAAGTCGTACCCTGGCTAATCTCCTCTCTCACTCTCTCTCGGCTTGCCTACCTGCATAGCCTGAGGTGTAGGCTTTGCTTTGGCGCACAGGTCTGCTCTCTCGGCGTCGGTGGACACCCCACATTGTTTATGCTATTTATCTTTCTTTACTGAAATCTTACAATAAAGTAGTTTTTCGATATAGAAATAGTATAATTTGTTTCAACTACTGGACGCTAAAAGCATAACACTAAAATATAATCAGGGGTTTTCACATAGAGGCAATGTTATAACGTTATGTGCCTAAATAACATTGACAAAAACTGACTTAATCTGAACTTTTTGTTCTGTATCTGAACAGCATCAACTGACTGCAAAAACACTCTTAGGCCAACATATACAGCAAATTCAATTAAATGTACTAGACATAGAAAAGTATTAATTTCGAAATTTGCCGCCCCCAAAAAATTTGCCGCCCTAGGCCGCGGCCTACTCGGCCTATTTAGAAAATGGGCTCTGAGTACTTCATGTACGCCACAGAAAATCGCCCCAACGTGAAAAGGTTTTAAACGTGCATGTGCATGAGAAGTCTATTCACGTCACGGTATATAGTCAAAGATGTAACTAATTTCTTAGACGGTAATGAATTTAGCATATAATTTAAATATGCTTCACTTTAAATCATTATATTTTCCTTGGATGTCTTTGTACCCAAATAAGGGTATGAACACGGCGCGGCGGGTCTCCTATACTCTCCTACTCCGCCAGTGTCCAAGATTATTGGATAATTATTATCCTACTTTATGTAACATTGCACTACAAAATACAAATACACTTTAAACATGACGTTTCGGGAACTGAAATTTGGCCTACCTTCAGGACAGTTGACGTGTACAGAAATAGTTTTTGAGTATAATTTACTTGTGTTCCTTAGCGACGACACATTCGCTACGACATAGTAAGAATATATTATTCAAATAAACTTTATCACCAAAGATAAATTTTCTTAATCAGAAGTGCAGTGCAGAACCTGACTTTTAGTGGTTTTGGTCATCAAACATAAATCAAAATGGCATGTTTGGAAATTGATTTTTTAACCTTCCAAGTGTTGTGGAAATTATTAAATTAATGTCGCTTTTTAAAATTCTACTTTATAACTAGAAACAATTTTCCTAGGGTTGAGGATTTTTCTAAATTGATTTTTTTGACCAATATATTGTTAAATTCAAATTTTTATATAAATACCCTCTATCTTTACGCTCTATAGATACTCTTTATCTATAGATTTTTAGATAATTGGATCAAAGTAATATGGAAACACATGTCCTAAAATGCTTTGTTAGGCGCCAGCTGACATTTTCTTTTTATACTTAATAATATCTGTTTCCTTAACGGATGGGTGTATTATGTTTATATTAGGCATGAACCTTTATCACACCAATGATCAGGCCGGTATTACACTATCATAGTTCTATGAAATATATCTATATCTAGTAACAACTACAATTGGGATAATTTCACTCCTATCCTACGCGAAGTGTCATTGATCTCTAGCTGTCAGTCCCTCGTTAAACCTCCCCTCTCGGGGTACGACATTGTGTCGTCGCCCGCCTCAAGCGGCAGCGACGACACAATGTCGTACCCCCGCAGAGCAGGTATGGTGCGGCCGCAGGTAAAATTGGCTACGACGACATGTTGTCGGTTTACCACCCACGCTACACCGCACCACCGCACATCGTACCCATACCGTATCATGTGCCCCCAGCTGACAAGTGTCGCCCAGCTGTGCAACTGCATTGCGATCAGCTGATCTAATGTGGGCGTTGCCAACAGAACCGGCGGCGATAACAATATTATGCAATGTCGTCGAATATAACAATGTTGAAATTAAAGAACTCTGCTTAAATTGATTTAAGCAGCGTTCTTATTTTGTGTGAATGATTTTGACCAATAATAGAACAGTAATATATTTTCATAAAAAAAAATTCTTGTGCATATTTTTTGTTACTGTACGTTTCAAACACCAGGAATTAAAGATAGGTTAACTAACTTGAGTATTAACATGATTGATAAAAAAAGCATTAATTTTTTTGTGTTATTTATTTATTGCGTTCAGTTATAATTTAGTATCTGTAAGTGTAATAGTTACTACGGTACATTAAATTCCTTGAGTAATTATGGAGGTGTGGATACAAAAATAATATTTCACATCAAAATCGTTATTCTTTTTGATAGTTTTAATCGAAAGAATATAATTTTTTGTTATTTAAAATACTCTTTTACAATCAAAGTACGTTTAGGGAAATATATCACTACTTGAAAAGTTATCAATAAACTAGAATATTTTTTTATGCAACTACGTATCGAAATACTAGCGGGTAAAAATTAATCTGCCTGCAAAACTCACAAAATTATGGTAGGTGTTTCACCCCCAAGATACTAAACCCTTTCCACACAATGGTGCAGGACTACGATTAAATCACACTGTCCATCAATAATTTTTGTTTAAGCACGGCTGTGTGTTTCGGTTTTTTGTAAAATAATGGGAACAAAAACTTATATGCGCGGATTGAAACCGCTGCCTGCTTTATAAAGCTGAAAAATCGCATTTTGTAATTCGGTCCGGTGATTTACGGGCTGTGCTTGTTGAATTAATCAAAAGACAATAAATCGGCACGAGTATCGGTCACCGGCGAGAATTATCCGCCGCGCGTGACTCGAGCGCCAACTGAGCGCCGCCTGGACTGTAATTACATTCCTTTAAATGGCATTTTCCTTATTACCTACCGGACATTTCTACACTATATACTAGCCGAAATTGCATTGTCCTTCGGAAAAATTATATTATAATTTGCTTGAACTTATACAGTTTGGTAAATATTCACAGAACGTTGGTCCATATATCGTCAACATTTTACTGTCTTAATCTTAGATTATTTATTTTTGGTTTGTCCATATAAGGTGTATTGCACCTTGGATTGCCGGTGCATGTCTATTTTGGATACGAGTTTTAGACCTCCAATAGTCATTAACTTTGCAAAGACCCGTTTCAAGACGTACACCAGAAATGTGCAAAGATAAAAAATGTATAGATAACAGTTCCTTCAACAATATCATAACAATTAGTTAATTATTTTTCTAATATTATAATCCTCTGCTACGAGGTTGTCATCCAAAATTATGATTTAACACTCCCCAACTTACTTTAGAACTTCTACCAGTACAGTGCAGTATAATAGCTTACACTTTTTCAAGCGATTTCAAAGATGTGAACTTTGAGACTTGATTGCCAAACCGATTCCTTAAAAAATTGATTGTTCTTGGCGTAATTAACAATTATACAATATTTGATCATAAAAAGATACTTTTATTTGTGTATACAAAGACACTGCCCTATAGTGTTGATACATTACACCCAAGTGGTCCCATTAGTATAGAGGATGAGCAGAGCGACGTTGAGGGTGGCTGTTAGAGAGTCAGCCGAGCCGGGAGGATACACTCTGGTTGGTATCAAGGTCTCACCCTGACCTCACCAACCGCACGCCACCGCCAGGCTACCGTCGCTGCACCGTGCACCGTGGCACACGCCGCGACCGCCGCGGGGGCCACCTACTGCGGTGCGACGTTCACTAGGCACACTAAATCATACAGGGTAGCGCAAAAACAATGATCACTTGTTAAATGAACATAACATCAGTGTTTTTTAACATAACTTTGGTTTATCTACATTTTTAGGTTTGATAATTTCTCCAATTTAAGCCAATCATGTTAAAAGTGGCAATTAATGTACTTTCTTTTACACAGTTTCACTTCCAAAAGTTGAAACACTTCGCCAAGTGAACTGTCGCGGCGACGCATCGGGGACTCTGTAACACTGATGCTTTTACAATTTTTAAACTTTATCTTAAGGTTTTCTGCTTTGTCGGTGAATGTGGACGCCCAGTACATTCTACTACTCAACATCAACCCTGCGGTCCAAAATGCAGTGACGTATCGCATTAGCGATCTTCAATGAGGGATTTGTCCATCTATTGTAAAATTAAGTCCTGCAGAATAGTGACCCTGCTGAAAAATATTAGTTCTATAAAAACTTCTACACAGTGAAAACGTACCAATCTACTGTCCACTGAGCCATCTATCAGAAAACTGACTAAAACGGTCGACGTAAAGAGGGCTAGTGGATGACACTCTTCCCTCCCCATCACTTCGTAATTGAAAACCGGCCATCCTTTTTGCGCCACCCTGTACTTTTGATTCAAGTGGTGCTCATTATAGTAACAAGATCTACTGGTCACCGAGGTCACCAAAAGTCACCGAAAGTCACTGATTTTAGTTAATGGTCACCGAAGTCACCAAAAAGTCACAGATATTTCTTTAAAATGGCAGAAAAGTCACACATTTTTAGTATAATTGCGAAAATAATGCAATTGCGAGCAAAAGTTTTGCGACTTTAACAACATTTTCTATCTTAGAGACGAAAAAGTCACTGATTTTTAACAATTTTCAGCCCCAAAAGTCACCAAAAAGTCACTGATTTTTATATCTCTTTGGCAGTAGACACCCTGAGTAATGAGCCAACTCTAACGGCAACACATAGCCTACTTTTGAAATCTCGTTGGAATTGTTATTAGATATAAGTAAGTTTTTTCCCAACCGATTTGACATTCTTTTAAACAAACAAACAAATAACTTTCGTTAATGCGTTATTACGTCTATCGTAAATGCTGAAGTGAGTTATAAGATACCCCTGCACTTCTCTTGAACAATGCATTAAAATCTGCAGCATGTTTATAATTGGTATTTTTTGCTGATATATAAAAACTGCTGACACTTAAAATAAATCATTATTCATGATACCGATGCTTTCTATGCGAGTTTGGATGAATGATGAATGTAGGAGCAGTGTGATGCCTTGTGTTCGATTCGTTACCGTAGGAGCAGTGTGATGCCTTGTGTTCGATTCGTTACCGACCAAGATACAGTAATCTGATTCTTTTGTATAGTATGGATCATTAATTCACAACCTAACAACCAACGCCGGCTGTTTCAATTCAACAGATGGTTCTGACTTAATGAATGATTCAAATCCGTGATGTAGCTATATTTAGCTTTGAAAGATTAAACTCAAACTGATTTTTACCCGCTACTCGCCTACCTATGCTAAAACGTAAACAATCGTCGACTGGAGGGAACCTCTGGTCAGTGTCGCCTGTTTTCTCTTGTATATAGATAGTTTAATTCACCATTGTCCAGACAGTTTATGAGTCAGCTCGCAATTCTCAGTGCCAGACCGTCCGTTGCTGGTGGTGTGACCGTCGGACCAAGTGGCGAGGCCTTGACTCCACTGATGTCATCTTGCGTCCACTCAGCAGCACTGTACAACGCCGAATACCCTAACAAATTGATCATGCTTGGGCCAATTGTTATGCGTGCTGAACTTATCTCAAAATTTTCCCTGATGCATTTTTGAACATGTAGGCCTATTTCTTTTTTTAGACGTAGACGAATTCTTAACGATTATTCATACTTTTGTTTATAAAGTACATAAACTTTGCGTCTTATTTTAAATTATGTTTTATGTTTTGTATAATAATAAAATTACGATTGAATATAACGTTACACTGCATAATAATGGAGCGAGAATAATTTAATGCTTTATCAAAAGTTGCCGTCTATTTTAGTTGTGTTTAAACTCTGCACGGATATTATTTTTAAATTTTAATTTGTGAAACTTTCTTTAATTCAAATTTTTT
Organism: Neoaliturus tenellus; assembly: GCA_030545055.2. Taxonomy (NCBI): domain Eukaryota; kingdom Metazoa; phylum Arthropoda; class Insecta; order Hemiptera; family Cicadellidae; genus Neoaliturus; species Neoaliturus tenellus. The sequence continues at coordinate 98,755,490 of CM061534.1, read as the reverse complement.
TGTTTCAGGTGTGTATTGGCTTACCGAATTGAAGGTGTCGTAATGTAAGTAAGACTACAAAACAAATATTTGTTCATTCATTGGTTGTCAGCTACAATATTTTGCAATTATGATAACACTTTGTAAAAAGTCGTAATATAGCTTTAAAGAGCAGTTTCGCATGCGTTTGATGCTAATTGTTGATGTTATCCAAGCGGTGCTTCTTCGTAATTACACAGTTTTTGTTATATGTACGCTCATATTATAGCCCAGTCAAAATAGGTTCGTGTCGGAAGTAATTCCGGAGGAGCTGAATTTTTCACAGATGATAGACTATGATAAGGTGTGCATTTTCCCAAAAGTCCCGAAAAATCCCCCTTGAGCTTTCCGCCCTACGCCCCCTTAAAGTTAAAGCTGCAATATGTTAGAAAATCAACTACAGTTTCGTAAGGAAAAGAGCTATCGAAGTGGGGTTGCTTTTATTTTGTTCCTAATAAGATTTGTTACAAAAAATGTCATTACCACTTATTACAAAAACCTTAAGGTTTTGCGGCAAAATTGATACAAACGTAAAAAATTGATTTTTTTCTTTTCATCAGTTGAAAACTTTCCCTTACAGCTCCTTTGTTTAAAGTTTATATGTAAAACCGTAAATCTAAAGTTTATAGAGAATGATTTTAGCTTTACAATGATATATAATATCACTGTGTTCGGTTTGAGGATAACGAGCAAAATTGTATTTTATTTTGCGGTGACATTAAAAAAAGTCTCTGATCTTGGGCCATTTCAGTACAGAAATTATTGAATTTTAATGTCTTCCCCTCTTATTTTTTCTAAAATTAATGACTTAGAGGAATGGAACTTCATACATCCATATTTGGCCATTAGTACTTCATTTTGAGATACAATGTGATTTTTTAGCCCCAATGGGGGACGGCCCACTAGGAGTCACAAGAAAATCTTAAATGTAAGCATAGGGTAATATATACCTCATATTAAAGGTCTTAATTAACAGAACACAATGCCGCAAACCCGACCTCAATCGGACAATCGAGCCGGAAATCCCAGGCGTTTTAACTTTTCGTTAAAATCTTTTATAATAACTTCTAAATTCAAAAACTTCCATTGCCTGCTACTACTGGCTCGGTTGTCCGATTGACGTCGGGTTTGCGGCATTGTGTTCTGTTAATTAAGACCTTTAATATGAGGTATATATTACCCTATGCTTACATTTAAGATTTTCTTGTGACTCCTAGTGGGCCGTCCCCCATTGGGGCTAAAAAATCACACTGTATCTCAAAATGAAGTACTAATGGCCAAATATGGATGTATGAAGTTCCATTCCTCTAAATCATTCCTTTTAGAACAAATAAGAGGGGAATGCATTAAAATTCAATAATGTCTGTACTGAAATGGCCCAAGATCAGAGCTTTTTTTCACTGTCACCATAAAATAAAATACAATATTGCTCGTTATCCTCAAACCGAACACAGTGATATTATATATCATTGTAAAGCTAAAATAATTCTCTACAAACTTTAGATTTACGGTTTTACATATAAACTTCAAACAAAGGAGCTGTAAGGGAAAGTTTTCAACTGATGAAAAGAAAAAAATCAATTTTTTACGTTTGTATCAATTTTGCCGCAAAGCCTTAAGGTTTTTGTAATAAGTGGTAATGACAGTTTTTGTAGCAAATCTTTTTAGGAACAAAATAAAAGCAACCCCACTTCGATAGCTTTTTTCCTTACGAAACTGTAGTTGATTTTCTAACATATTGCAGCTTTAACTTTAAGGGGGCGTAGGGCGGAAAGCTCAAGGGGGATTTTTCGGGACTTTTGGGAAAATGCACACCTTATCATAGTCTATCATCTGTGAAAAATTCAGCTCCTCCGGAATTACTTCCGACACGAACCTATTTTGACTGGGCTATTAAAACTTATTTAATAAAATACCTATTTTATGGTTAGACTTTATTGTACAATATAAAATCGGATTCTTCCAGTAGTTTCATATTCAAATATTTTCAAACCCCTGATATGAACACGCATATAATGTAATAAAAGTAGGTTTCTACTTAGAAAACCACTCACGTTAGTTTTTCCGTTGCACTTGGTAAAGTTTTAATCCAAACCAAACCTTTATCCCTTACTTATGTGGTCCTAACCCGGCGAGCCGCAGTGTCGTATTATCGCAGCCTTGGCCGTTGTGACTGTCCGTTGTGACTGTTGTGAGTGACGGCTGAGCAGTGAGCAGTGAACCCGGAACTGTCGTTGCGTCGTTGCCAGTGTCGTTTAATTGAGTTGCTCTCAGAAGCGGTCCGTCCACTGTGACTTGTATATGAGCGTGCAGACCGACGCCATCGTGTCTGTTACGGATATTAAAAACTGGTTTACTGTGATTCGCTAGCACGTCACTAGTAATGTGGGTACAATGTGGTTTGTTATACATAATTTGGGTTGGAATTGGTAGTCACGATTGAAATACAGGATATTAAAGGTTTTCAATTCGAAGTAGGTGTATATTGAAAAAAAAGTATGAATTTATTATGTTTACTACCCTACACTCTATATTAGTAAAAATGATATACTCGGATTTAAGGTATCAATGTAGAGGAAAAGTAAAAAAAACGAGGAAACCTTTTGTTGTTGGCTATCACAGTAGGAGAAATTGGTTTAATCATGTACATTGAATCAAAACAGAAGTCCTCTAATTGTCTGTTTACTTTGAAAGTTTCTATACGCAGTTGGAGACCTACAAGTGTAAAATTTAATATACATTTTCGGGCCCAAATCCATTTTTAAATTTCTTCTACATTTTTATCATTAATTTGTTTACAAACGTTAAGGTAGGCCTAAAATCAAAATTTAGTCATATTGATTGTTTTAACTATATTTTCTCTCTTGTAAGTTGCATTGCAAACTAAAAAGATGTACCCATATAAAGTTACTTTGTTTACCAGAGAGGGCCTGTATAGGCCTAATCTTAAATAGATTTTAATCCTAACTCTCAAGATAGACTTTGGTTTGGTATCCACTTTTAACGGTTTGCCTTACAGGAAGACCATTAAACTACAAATATTCGATTTACAGTGGGGATAACATGAGCATCGTAGTCCAGGACAATGGATAATTAGCAGCAAGTAGTGCGTTCAGCTTGGGCCTACACACCACCCGGCATGTGCAATCATGGGCCATCCCATTCCTACTTCCATCTACGTCATCGCCAACGGCGGAGGGTCTGGGGGGAAATGCATACAATAATTTTGCTGTAGGACGATTAAAACAATTTTGGATACAGTTCACCCCAGATGAAAAGCGATTACTATTTCATTTCCTCATTGAAATCTTTGTGAGCGTAGGCAAATTCTAATGAAACAAAAGTTGATCTCTTTTGAAAGGGAACATTACCATCTGACTTCTAAGTCAGCGGAGACCATGCTAATTGATTATTATTTGTTCACTTACAACAGTGATTTGTAACAATTTTCGTTAAAATCTAAATACCAAGATACATTTTAAAAGCTTGTGCTTATTTTTAAAACTAATAACTAATTTATCTATCACTATACAGTAAAGAGATATAATCGCTAAAAAATTAAATCCCACAAAACATTTTGCAAGTCCGTGTTTATTTAAAAAATACCCCCGTCGCAGCAGACCTGCGTACTCAGCGAATTTCCAAACGATCTTGAGATATTGTATTTTCCCCATTAACACCATAGGAATGGGTATGTAGGTTGGCTGCCTTGGGATGTTGTTAGAAAATGTTAGTTTTGTTAGGAAATGTAATAGTTACGAGGTAAATGTCAAACTGTATCAATTTTCGGCACTTTCTAATTTTCCCCATAAACCCCATGGGGGTGAGTAAGTAGGTTTGCCGCCATATGGGTGTTGTAAGCAAATATCAATTAAATCCTACCTATTGAATGAACATACAAAATATTATCAAGTTATGGTGTTCTTTTCATTTTCCCGATAGACCCCATAGGGGTGAGTACGTAGGTTTGCCACCATGTGGGTGTTGTAAGCAAATATCAGTTGAACCTTCAAGTGAATGTACATACCAAATTTTATCAAGTTATTCCAATAAATAAGGGAGATACAGGGTTTTGTTGATTTCCCATAAGATTAACACAGAAAACCTATTTTTGGCTTTTCTCTGTAACCTGTTAAGCCAAGTTAAAAATTCAAAATATTTAATTGTTTGTTTTTTAAGCTCTTTTAAATGGTTTTAGTTAAAATTGTTGAATTTTGAAAATTATGCTCCAAAAATGCAAAAAACCCATTTTTGACCCCTTTGAAACCCCATAAAACCCCGTTCCCATAACCCGATCATGCTGGTTTGCGAACTCATGAAAATAGACCTAGCCTTACACCTTCATACCAAATTTCATCAAAATCGGAGGTCCCTGTCAAAAGTTATCAGTACCACGGGCACATAGATATATAGATACATAGATATATAGATATATAGAGATATAGATTTATATATATATATATATATATATATATGTGTATATATATATATATATATATATATATATATATATACACATATATATGAAAATGAACGAATGGTGTTTTTGGCTTCTGGGGACCTCAAAATGAAAAAAGTAACATGGTCCCGGGCTTAGGTGTTACCATGGCTACTACCGTAATAGCGTATTCCCTTTAGGGAAATTCGCTAAAACCAAAACTCTAATTTACAACTACATTATTACAGAGTAAATACTTGTGTCGACCTGTGCCAATTTTATTTCCCGGTTGAATAGAAATGTTAATGTTAAACATTAAGATTTAACTTTTGCTCTAGTTAAAATGAAACTTTTTTCATCAGTAAGAAGTTGGAGAGTCCCTAATCAAGATGATTTTTTAACTAACTTAAAACCTGCATTTTTATGTTATAACATTATTTATTTGTTCTGAAATACAAATGTTTTCCTAAACAGAATACATTAAAAAATCTTAATCTTCTATAATTAAAAAAAATAATAATCATTTTGTATAAATGGATATATCTTTTCATACTCAATAAAGTTGTTTACCGTACATACATTACTTTCTGTACAGTGAATGCAAGTTTAATATGGTAAAATTGTGTTCACCTGGATATTCATGTATCGTATATTTTTTAAGATGAAACTTTAATCATTCCTCGGGTTGAAATCAACATCGAAAGAACCACAATATGGCAAGGTTCGGTGCAACCACCCACTCACACATTCCCTAGAGCTAGAACTATTATCACTCCATTGGCGTGTTACACCGGCCATCCATCCTCGTAACTGTGGTGATTGGTAATAACAGGTCGCCCATAGTTGTAATCCCGCTGTCTTTCCTGTGTTCCGAGGTGTTTACCAGGCTGGTCGGGGAACTCGGTCCAATCATTATCATCCAATTAATCCGTAATTGGTCCCAGAACATGCTACGTGTTAATTGGGCCCACTAGGACAACAACCTGATGCGCTCGTTATGCCCGTCCCGCGTACCCCGCGTACCCGAGGAGCCCGCATCGCCTGCAGACAATCCGCGACTGTCAAATAACTGAATACAGTAATAATAGTTGACAGTGATTAGTTTAGCAGAAGTATATCTTGTCTGAGTCCGAAATTGTCCATGTTCTGGCTAAATTTTAGAAATTTCCAGCAACATAATGACAAATTAAATGGTAACACTGCAAAAGGCATTTCCAATGCATCGCCTCGACCGCATGATGTTCACGTCGCGCAGGATGATATTGTCAAGAGCCATACTTGCGAACAGTTTTAGAAAAAAGTGTAAAAGGTTTCCATTATATTTTTCGGAAATTCCCGGGAATTTAATGCAAAATTTCCGAATTCAACAAAAATCCATATTGAAACATGGAAAATAATATCACCCAATTCCAAAGTAAAGTTTATGCTACCTAAATATCTCACAGTATTACAGGACTATTTTAAGAATGAAAGTACATGCAGTAGGCTAACTTTCATAATTTGATTTTAAATTTCCCCGTTTAAATAAATAGTATCAGGTTAACCGAGCCTTGCTCGTTGGTTTTGATTCATTTTTAATATTTTCACCAACAACCAACTATACCTCTTCACAGTTAACAGCTGTTTCAAAAGGTCTGCTTAACATTAATGTCCCTTTATTTTTGTTTACATTTAGTTGTTATTTCGTTACCAAAATAGCAACCCATAAGACCAATGTTAAAAATTACAATTTTTAAACTTAAATTTAGATAAAATTTGATTTTTCCTGGGATTGAGACTGTTTCTAAACTTATTTTTGGGCCGAAACACTCTTTAATGCAAAGTTTAAGCAATATCTAACAGCTATATTTCGAGATCGTGGAACACACATCCCTTCAGAGACTCCTCGTATTATAGTATAGGATTTTTATTCGTTATCTGTAATAAGGAACGTTTATCCGAATTTGTACCTCAGGTAACTAGAATTCAATAAGTTGTATAGTTTAAGTTCCAAGTTAGCTTTATGATGTCATTCAATATAGTGAACGCATTCATATAATGTACACAGAGACACTTGGTGACTTTTAGGAATACATTTGAAACGGAATTTTGTTTTCAAAGTCTCTCTTGTGGTCATTGAAATCTTTAATTCTACCCCCAACCGAGTTAGTTAATTAATTACTGGTCAAATCAGTTTCGCCCTCTGCGACGGTTGCAGAGTCGTTACACTGACCGATGCGGCGCTATCAACAGCTGACATCCCCTCCCCCTCCTCAGCCACCGACGCCGCTCACCCCCTCGTCGATGACTCACTCCCCTCCCCCTCCCCCCTCGCCATAGCCGCGCCGCCCGACGGCCCCACAGCCGACAGTCTGGTGTGCCGCTTCTGTGTTGAGTGTGTCTAGTGTAACGCCCACCGTAAACCCTCTGTATACCGCTCATTGTCTGGACTTTACCTACCGCTTCTATGTAAGTCGAAACTTTTATTATTTTTTTACATGTGATTTTATGCGATGCATTGTTATTTTTTGTAGCGTGTCCCCGGCTGGTCGAGGCGGGAAACATATTGTGCAATGTAAACGCGGATCTCCAGTGCTTACTTTACTTTGTTTATGTAGGATTGTGTATTACTTTACCGGTATTTATTAGGCCAATATTTATTGGATCTCAAGAACCATTCAGTTTTGGTCGAATTTAAACCAGGAGGCGATTTCTAGTTTATGCTAGTAGTGCGACTACGAAACTGTTCATATATTGTTGGTTAGTTACAGTACGGTATAAAAAATGAAATCTCCAAAATAAATTGCATATCAAAATGAATAACATTAGGCGACATTTTTATCCCGTAACCAAAGACACTGTACTAAAATTGTGAATATGCTTATAGAAATAATACAATAAATAAAATTTAAACATAAAGTTATTGAGTTACAAATTGAAATTAATTTTAAAGCAAACAACTCGGTTTGCCAACACTATAATTAAATTTTCTTTTTTATTCATTGTTTTAACTTTACAATTTTTGTGCAGTTAGCTGTTTATTGGAAACAATTCGCCAATTAAAAAAAAAAAAAACAAAACAAACAAACAAAAACAAGCCATTTTTTAGATAGGGATTAAAGCAGATTTTAAAGATTTTAAATTTAAACACATTAAGAGTCATTTTCACCCCTGGGCCAGTAGCACATTGTTGCGCAGTCGGCAATGTTAACTATACGGCTTTTAATGCAAAACGTGGTATTGATTCCCCTGTTTCGGACGCCACTTGGTAAGTGTTAAGTTGAATAGTTATATTAGGTCCCTCATACCTCGAAATTTTGAAAATTTTACTAAATTTTTAAATATTATTAAGGAAAATTGAGTTACTTTGCGACGTCACAGAGAGTAATATTTGTTAATTTTTCAAAATTTCGAGGTATGAGGGACCTAATATAACTATTCAACTAAACACTTACCAAGTTTAAAGAAAATCGGTTGAAAAACGACGTCCGAAACAGGGGAATCAAATACCATGTTTTGCATTAAAAGCCGTTTGGTGCCAACTGCGCAACAATGGGCTACTGGCCCAGGAGTGAAGATGACTCTTAAACAGCCGTTATCTTTACAACCGTTTAAACTAAAAATGTCAAATTATAATGAAAAAAACTAAAAATAATAAAATCTGTTATATTTAAAATAAAAATACCTGTGCTGACAGGTGGAAAACACCACGTCAGAAACACATTTCGGTAGTGTTTAAACGAGAAAAGTACTGTATTTTCAACCAAGGAAATAAACCATAACAGTTTGTTGCGGTTTCATATCACACACTGTAGCCCGGTATTTATCACGGCATTTATTAATTTTCAAATTGTGTAAGTTACAGCACAAAGGTTACAGTACCGCAGCACTGCAGCTATAAATGCTATCGGCGAGAATCAATCGACATAATAAACACGATAGTCGGTGACAATAGATCAGGTGTGTGAAGGTCAAGCTAAATTAATTAATTTTTCCTCCACCTACTATCTAAAGCCGTATTTTACTCCTTGGAATAGAGTAGGCCTATACTAAAGTAGCCTACTAGTTTTTACTTCATGTACCTTGAATATACTTAATTTTTCTACCTAGGGAAAACTCAACTTTTTTTGTACCACGGGGCTTAAGTTAGTTACAAAAGAATAACATTAAAAGATAGATTAAAAAGAACACGGGTGACAGTCATATGCCACTTGTATTTGTTTCGTTACTCTTTGTTTACTAATAGCAGCTGTAGCATTAGCCATTCTGTCAGCAGTGAACGTATTTGTTTACATTTCGCTTGGAGGCTACCTAAGAAGTCCAAAACCTAAGTGAAATAATTTTGACTAGCCTTAAATTCTGTTTTGTTTTTTTGTTATATAAGAATGATATAGCCCATCTTGGGTGTTTTTTACGTTGATGTGACTGATCCAGCTTGACGGAACAAGGATCATATGAATATAAAGTTAAATTACATACTGTAGGGATATTGTTATAGGCCTAAATGTTATTCGTGTAGGTGGAACAAAAATGTAGTGTGCATCAAGGGACTAAAGCGCTTTTTCTCCCTCGGCTCATATATGCCTCGGCTTCGCCTTCGGGCGACAACAGTTTCCCTTCAGGGAGAAAAAGTTGTACATTATAATCCCCAGAAGCATAAATAACTATTTCCTCCAGCACCTACTATCTAAAGCCGTATTTTACTCCTTGCAATAGAGTACTAAAGTACTATTTTTTATCCCATGTGACTTGATATTAAATTTTTTATCTAGAAAAAAAAAACGCAATGTTTTTTTATCCTAATGCGAAATTAGACTTTTAATCGTTAAAAATATTAACTATAAAAGTTGTATTTTCGAGGTTGTTTTTTCAAAGTAAGTAATGTGCAGTGTTAACATTTCTGTTATTGAGCGGAGCGAGCGAAGCGAGCGAAGCTCCTATATTACACTCTGGCTTTTTATTTACAAGTACTCCTCCTGAACGGCTGGAGTGATCCTCACAAAATTTTGCTCGGTCATAGTAACCATCTATGGGAAGGTATAAATCTGAAATGGTCCAAATCGGACATAAGGGTTCTGCCCTACGGCCCTTTAAAGTTACCATGTTATCTAATGGGAGAAATATTTTATTCGGTTTGTTTACTGTGTGTTGATTATACAGCTGTTATAAGGGCCAAATTTAACTGCAGACTGCAACTATCAGCTGTTTGTAAATACATTAGTTTTACGTGAAATTGTTGTTTTGTTTATTTTAGTGGTTTATTTACCTTTGTACGTGAATGAAATGCCACGTTTACGGGGAGGAGGTGCAAATCTTGGACGACGCACCATTTAATGTATTGTAAACATATAATACCCCGTCGCAGCAAACCTACGTAATCGAAAATTATTAGAGTATTGCAGACTTGTGGCGAGTAAGCGCAGAGAACAACCTAAATCTGGCGGCGAGTGTGAGCAGTGAATGAGCCGACCCAAAAGGTGAGTGAGCGCAGCGAACGAACTAAATTGACGATGAGTGTGCGTAACGAACGAGCTGACCCAAATGGCGAGTAAGCGCAGCGAACGAGCTAAACCCTGACGGCGAGTGAGCGTAGCGAACGAGCTCACTTGAATTACCTATAACACATTTGCTATTATTGATTTAAATAATAGTCGCTCCACTCAATATTGCAAGCAGACAACTGAATTGTATACCTAGTTTACAACAATGCTCCTTATAACGTTTGAATTTCAAAATTCTGCTCCTCAACATTGATAAATTTATAATGACTAGAGATCGCCTCCTGATCGAAATTCGATCAAAATTTCAGTTTATCTGGACCCAAGGTGTATATCTGGACCCAAGAAGTTTTAAAACATTTTATAATTCAACATCTGTTCTTCCATTTATTCTAGCAGTTATTTTTACAACAGCTGTCTAATGGTTCAATCAATTCTCCTTCCTCTATAAGATTAACATTAAAACTTTGAAAGCCTGTGGGGCGTAGCCCTGGTGTCCGATGTGAATTAAAATGTGATTCTGCTCATCTACAGGACTATACCTTTCTAACCTAACGGTATGCGCGGATTTCTCCTCCGATGTACACGAGCTGAGAAAAAAGGAGGAAATGAAACATGCTTGCGTATTAATATATAGATATACATAGAAAACAGTTGAATTTTCAATCCTAGGACCTAAACAATTCTCCAGCTGATTTTGCAGTCCTAGGACAAAAAAGAATCGGTTTTGGTACTATTGAGAGAACATAAAACAGGCTGATTTCGTGCAGAATGATAATTTTTTTAACAACCGGAAGCGATAGGAATCACATGACCTTTTATGTCATAAACAAATGATTGTGGTTGACAATTGATTGAGCCTGTTTATTTTAGAAGTATGTCAAATTCAAATTGCAGGCTTAGGCCCTACTCATTTCGAATCATTGCTCTGTGAACATTGCACTGAAAAACATAGATATAAAAATCAACACAGAATAAAAGAAATTTTAGTATATATGATTAAACTAATGTAGACTACTTAGTAATGAAAACAAAAACAAACCCTAAAATCTTGAGTCGCTTCCTACATACAGGTCGTGCGCATGGTTCGTGGCGTGGGTTTCGATTTGAGAAGCGGCGCTTAGCGGATTTTCGTGTATTAAATATCATGTATACATTGATAGATTTAATAACGCTTATACAAACATTGTGAAATGTTCGTTGATAATAAAACATCTGATTTCTGGTCTAGCGACGTTACAGAGAATTGTTCATATTGCTGATTAATATTTTTTCAGTTATCTATCATTTACTATAGAACGCGGTACACTGCTATAACCTTTGTTTACCAAAGTTTTTAAAAACTACGTTTACAATATTCTATAAACTGGTGGTAAAGATTGTTGTTACCTTTCCGTTACAAAACTTGGGTCGGTCGGAGATGTTGGGAGAAAACGGAAAAGGGTATATTTTTACCATCTTAGTTACTATATTTAGTATTTTAATACAATGATTATTAACTTAAACTAGGTGATAAACTTTTATGGAGATTTCTCGGACATACCGCGCGGTAGCATGCAATAAGCTGTATACCGTCTCTTTGGATGAATTCATGCAACCATGTATAAAAAGCGTCTTATTTGTTAGTCCAAGAATCTTGACACGTAAATTATTTTGAATAACAATAATACCAGTTGATGTTTCATAACACTAATGAAACGGGATCCGCTAAAACCATCATCTAATAATATGGCCAATAGGATAAATTATGTTGGAAAATGTTATGCAATTGATTTTTGTTGAAAAATTTTCTTGCTATAATTACGTTGAGAAGACTTCAAACATGTTTTGTTGTTGTGTGGGTCATCAGGATTGTGTGTAACTCTTTGGGCGGTTGATGAAATCGGCCATCGGGGGTAGCTTTATACCCTAAAATTGAGTTTATCGGTGAAATGTATCGTCAGTAAAGTTTTATTAATCAATATTGACAAATGAGTGATAGACAATAAGCCCCATGAATTTTGTTGAGTGTTTAATAAGTTGTTAAAGATTTTTGGGTGTCAGTGATGTCCTAGACTCCTCGTTTTGCGACTCTTTTGTCTCTGTTTGCACTCTACATTTTCTCCGAATGCACGCCAATTTTGATTAATCATCCGAGGTTCTCAGTACTGAGCCTTGCTAGCTGTTGAAACGTGGACCGTGAAGTTTGTAGGACACTCCTGTCAAGGTGAGGCGCTGCGCCGTTTTGTGTTTTGTGGGTCCAAGGGCGCCGCCGCGCGGGGACGTGACTTTTGAATTGCCCCCCTCCCCCCCCCCCCCCGGCACATCGCACAGCTGTATTGGGAACATACCCACTCGGTATGTAGGTTTCGTGTTGTACAGTCATCAAGAAATCCGCGCTTTAAACTGATTAACCTCCAAGTCTCATGTTGTTTTCAAATTTCTTACTGTTAAAAGTTAATCAGCATTCTCTGAACCCTCTGAAAGTTAAATTTTCTGAACCCTCCCTTGTCAGTTTTTTTTATTCATTGTACTTCGATTGACCTTCGTTTGAAATTTTAATCTACCTTAGTTAAATTCGGTCGTATTACGTCCACGCCAGTGACAAAGTAGATATAGAAAGAGAAAATAGTCCATGACCAACTCCAGGTTGTTATTAAAAAAAAAAACACAATTAAACACGTCTGAGAATTATTGGTCTGGCGCTAAAACCCAACATTTTATTTTTATTATCAGTAAAGGTAAATAATTCTATTGTTAAAATTAATACGTAACTGTTAAAAATAGCTCTGTAATACTGAATAAATATTTCATCGTCATTTTGACGTGATTGTTACAGAAACTATTCCAAAATCTATGTTGAACTTGAAATCATTGTATATTTTTGTATTCGGAAGCTGGAAAAGTGCACAGTATATTGAAATTTCATCCTGAAAGCCCCCTCAAAACTATTTTGGTTGGTATTAAAAGTTGCTGCTCAAAGAGCTTTCGCTCCATTTTACGAATATGGGTCAAAGCTTTTCCACTTCTTTTGCCACCTACTTTCCTACTTAGTTCGATCCCTGATGAAAGGCTCGGTACGATTCACCGAACCATCATCACCCATTGGTGGGAGGAGGCACCAGTGGCAGACGGGTTTTAGTGTTTATACAAATTGCAAGTTATGAATTCATCGCCGGATTCTGGAGTGCGGGTTGAGCTCTTGTTTGTGTTTACAAATACTACAAACATCCGGATTTACCGTTCCATTTTGTGTTTGATTTTTGACGCTCTTCTTTATAATTCAATCCGGTTGGAACTTTCTTTCAAATATGAACAACTCCCCATATTGGATTGGTAGTAGCAACCATACTTACAGTTTGTTTTCTGTGAGTTAAGTAAATTTGATCCATAACATTTGTACCGAGTATTTATTTTTTTAATTTTAAACGTAAACGTAAAAATCCTGTACCTTGGAAGGGAGGTGCGCCACACATAAATAAATTTAGTAGGTAGTAGGGCCTAATGAATTTAGTATTTGTGTCTGTGTTTGTCAATTTAATTTCTAGGAAATACGTTATTACAGCAACTGTCACGGTTAGAATTTTTCAATAAGGAACCACTTAACGAATAATTTTGCTTCGGGATCATGATAATAGTGACTGCAAGCAATGAAAATAACTCAGTAATTTTCATTAACCGGGTGCGTGGGTCTCTACATGTGATCACTAATAACAAATGCTCGAATTTCCTCTCCAACATTTCTCTTAGTTTTATTTCTCCGTCTGAGCGTAGGCCTATTCACGATAGATAGTTTTCTAGATCAGAGTAGTGTCTGGGAGTATCAGCCAGCTCACGACTGATCTGCCGAGGTCAAGCTTGTACATCGTTATCGCGGTGGCTGTACCACGGTCACCAGTCACCACTATCACGCCGGGGTCATGACCGTGTCTGTATTGTATCATGGTATCACTGTTCTGGTTGGATGACCGTATATAGTCACTGTTCTAATATTAGAATAACCTACTCTAATATGTTATAAACGTAACCCAGGTCGTGGTCGCGTGTTTGGCTGTGTCATGCCCCTATATGTTATGCAGATACAATGATCTCTGCTAGTAAGAAATGATTTTTTCAGAACAGAACATAGCCTACAATATGCAAACTCAACCGAAACAAAAATATTAAATTTAATTATTGTAAATATTAAAATGAATTGGTTTGAGAACGAGAATTGTAACTACAAATTGCACAGTGAAATATATCATGCAAAAAAGAGTCTGCATGTTTGAGCAGTCTTAATTCAGAGTGAATCATAAAAAATCCATGTAGAAAAAATTTATAAATTGAATTTTCTTAATGTTCAAATAAACAGCAGTAATTTGATCGTAAAAATCTTTGATATAATTTTGTATATGTGAGGTAGATATGTCAATGCAATCATAAAATCCTATTTAATACTAGGTTTAAAAATATTTTATTTTGTCCGGTTACTCAATTTTATAGCAATCGTTAAAAAACCGTCGACCGTTATATTGTTTTTAATATGTTTACAGGATAAAATTAGGATACATTATTGTTAGTACAGTATCATACATGGACCCCCATGCTCTACAGTTAGTTCCATTCTACCGCGTCTCGCTATTTTATAAGGGCTCTTGAGAGCGGTGAACCATTGATAGTATCGGTCCAGACGCGTTTCCTCTTAGTAAAAAGCAGCTATTTACCACCGGCGGGAAACCCGTGTATTACCACATTACCACTCGTCGGATAGCCTGGTTGACCCGCTCCAGTTGCTATACAGTTAAGTTGCCGGCGCGTGTACGATCCTCGCATGCACTTCCTCCGGAACTCGACCCCAGCCTTGATAACGCTGCGGCTACAGCGTTCTTGGACTAAAGATAAAACATGTTTGGCTGCGGACAAGCAGTGCGAAAACACGCGAGCAACTTAGTAAATAAATGCTGTTGGGAATTTAAATCATATTACGTGTTCACGCGTATGTTTATGGTCAATGCCTCCTGAGGTATTGTGAGATCACCTTCAGTTGTGTGCGGTTAAAATGTGACTTGACATTATTAATTTTATAAATAAAGTAACGTTTGAATACAGTAGTATTACAGTGTCAGCAGACCTAGGCGAATTTCCAGCGGATCTGAGGAAGTAAGTCATGGGAGTTGTCCATGATGTCGTTGAAAACCTCACGAATTTCTCCTGTCAGTTATGGATTGCAAAAAACTAACCGATTCGCCATAGGCTGTGGCTGTGCTAGGATGTAAAAATCTAAGCTCATGAGGAACCCAAATAGAACATTGAGTTTTTCATGACTTAGGTCAAATCTTAACTAAATATAGAAGGGAACTTATGTACTTAGTCGTGGCAGTTGCTAATACCTATGTTAATCCGTTAAAAATACCGTAGCCAATACCGTATTGAATTATTTTGGCCATCAATTTATTTTTTCCCCCTTTGGTCATACCAGAACATAGTAAATGGCCTCAATTTAAGTAACTTCTTTTACATCTTTAAATTCCTTGGTAGAGCTTATAGAAGAGATAGTGTTAGATGGGGGTCTCCTTGAGCTCGCCAAAGCAGGGAAGCCATTGCACACCGGTCCCCCATGAGCGGCCGCGTCCCACAAAGGAAGGGCTCCCATATCGCACGCAGGATGAATGGATCGGCCACTTCCGGTGTGACGTCACTCTTCATGACTGGCTTCACTCACTTCCGGTTTGCACCTACGCATCGCCCGAGGGTTAACGGCACCGCGTCCAGCTTTCTATGGTAATTGAGCTGGCTGGGGGTTCGGGATGCGTTGGGATAGCAATACAACGATCTCACCGTCAAGTCAAAACCACGTTTTAAACAGAAATTGCTGATCAGATCCATAATTTTAAAGTTAAGCGTGTTGAATGTTCTAGATTTAATTAACTAATTACTAATTAAAGTTATAAAATAACTAAGTGGGACTTCATTTGACTTACGACGTAGTTTATTTGAAGAAAGTGAAAAGATTGCAGCTTAAATTGTGGCGGTCAGCGGAAGTATAGTTTTTGGCAAATATGGTTATGGGCCCCTGTCGGAATCAGAGTGCCTTGTATGCTTGTCAGATGTATGCTTAATGCGTTGTATGTGCTCGGAAGGAGAGGCACCAAGTAATCGATATTTATAACAGTGTAACACAGCTATGATGAGTTGTAACACAGTGTGATGAGACAGCTTGTAATAACAAGCTTCCTCATCATTTAAGTAGAAATTTGGAGTCGATTTTAATTAGTCGCCAAATTTCTCGTCATAATAGGATTTTATATTTTTTATAATCTTTACCCTAGATACTAAGATCTTACACAGTTTCTTGTCGAATTGATTGCTCGATTATGTCGCTTTAAATAACATAATTTGGTACCGCTCGTACGATAATCGGCGCTACGTAGTTAGTAGGATCTACAGCAGACAGGTGCCGTTGTCGCTCTCTACATACCAGCGCCAGCCTCTCTCCGATCCTAGCAGCTCTATTAACACTGCTAATTACGCTTGTTAACTGTGAACCACTTCTTTTACATGATCTGCCACTGCTCTGCCTTCCCTTCCCTTCTCTTCCCATCTGCTTTCTAACTGGTTCGGTCTCGTTCTCTGTTTGTTGCTATGAATTATGGGTAATGTAGAGGGAACGTGCCGCTATTCGTGACGTGTTCTTGCTTACACTTTGTGTTGGTATAGGGGCCGTTCTCATCAGCAAAATTATTTGAAATCGAATAAAAGTTGTTGTTTAAAATCCGTACAACCAAACTACGAAATTACGACCGAAGCAACATTTGCTTATCAAGAGGTAGTTTATGTAGGAAAACCTTTTTCAAAATATTAATTCAGTTTTACATTATTGCAATCCTGCACATAAGCCTGGAAGGAGAGCAAACCTGTAACCAACGGACAATTTACACTATTCATTCGCACGTCGCCAACATTGACGCGGCCGCCTCCAAAACACAACACGAGCGACGTGATTGATTTCCAATCAGCTAATAGCATTAATGGACGGCCCGACACGCGGCGGCTGATTGCTTTTAATCACTCTCGAATGGTTGAAGAAAAACAGAGCTTTGATGTTTTATGATTATGTGATTTTAAAAATCTGATAAAGTCAAAGTCCAAATGCAAACAAATTCGTTTAAATTTAAAATTCGGTGGTGTCACGCCGTTGTTGAATTAGCTACCGAATATTACAATTATTAATAGGCCTACCCTCGCAGTATCAATATCATGTTGCAGTCTAAGTTAAAAATATGCATTGCTTTTTTTAAAACCTTCACAAATATGGTAGAGAAAAATTATTAAAGGAAGTAATATTAATTATATTATGGAATAGGACTACCAACTTTGTTGGTTTTTTTGTATTACGCTTACCCAAGTTTATCATTTATATGTCTCAACGTTAAAACAATTAGGACTAGGATTTAGTCTCAAATACAAGTTTTATGGCTCCGCTCTGAGCAATATTGGTGTGCGATGGCCACATCATTGCAACGATGTAGCAACCTGAATAACTTGTATAGCAGTTACGGTCCTATCCGAAATGTAGACGTTTCTGTATAAAATTTGACTTTCCTGAAATACAATGTACAGTATTTCAAATCCGTCGGCCTGTCGCCTCTATATATAGGCCAGTACATCAAAGAGGCCTCAAATTGGTCTATTGTGGCCCGCCCGAGATGTGTAAATGACTGTTTATCATACAATGATGTGCCCGGCGCTCCGTCTCATCCGGCGCGGCGCGGTGGATATCTTGTATCTAGCATCTTCCTCCGATCCTCCGGTCAGTGGACCGACTTATTAAAACTTGAAAGGAACTACTTAAGAGGAATACCCATTTACTTAAGAGCAAGTATGAATAGAAACATTGTGACTCTTTCCTCACAACACAACATGTGACTAAAACAGAATACAAATTTTACTATTGATAATTTAAAGCTCTCCTACAATCATTGTATCCGAAACTATTTGTTTTTACTGCCATGAATCAAATATAGTGACCTCGAAAACAGATGATTATTTTTCTTCCTAGGAGATAAAGAACCATATAATGATCAACTTGTATATTGAAAACAGCAGTTTTTGATAATTATGACGACGAAGCTGTTAAAACTTATACTTTTGTTATTTAGCAATCCACCGAACACAACCAACAGTCGCTGTCGGAACGGCTATACAGCACAAGTTAACAGACACGCTCATCACTGTCACTATAGCCCATTTTATAAAACTTGATCTTTTTGGGCGAGGGGCTAGAAATAGTAAGAAGGGCTTGTTTATTCTTGCTAATTTTCCATTGGCCTTTTAGTTTTGAGGTTTCATCCAACCATCGGCAATTGCATATGTTTCTAATCTAAATGCTGTACCAACTAAGATACGTATATTTTTTTGTAACATAATTAACTTCGTTTTAATAAGTAAACGTAAATCGAGTTACATCTTTCAATAAAATCAAGCTAAACTTGTTGGAAACAGAACCTCCTTGCAATGCATGCATGGAGAAGGTTGAGTACGGTGTGTTTTTGTCCAAACTACTCAATTTGGGGGAGACAGACTGTTTAAGCAGTTGTTTAAATGTTAATATGCCTGTTGAATAGCTGTCACCTCCAACGCTCGTTAAAACAAGGGAGGGGAAGAACAAAACGGTAATAAACAAGGCTCCGCCAAACATATTTTAAGGAGAGTGCTACCATTATTTTCGATAACAAATGTCAAAATTGAGTACCTAATTCTTGGATTTACGGAGTTGAAACAAATTCATTTCCATGGCGAATCTGGACATTAAGCAATCGCGAAGTAACATCTGTGAAATGTCGTCATGTCCGTTAATTTCGCTTGATTGTTGACACGATCGCTCGCGTCTGACTCAGTGCGTTCCCTACATGGGAGACCGGCCGATAGTTGATGTTAACCGCTCGGACGCCAGAGCGCGGCCGCTCCGCCCACACGCGCGATAGGCTATATGGAGCACTCCAGCGATCACCGCTGTACTGTACTGCACTGCACTGTACTGTGTGTATCGCCTTGCCATATGTGCACGCTGAGCGATCGAGACATGTGCCACCATTGATCACACGCCACCACCGAGGCCATTTCTTTCAGTTAATGGTCTAACTCATCTTCTTGTTTATCTCCTCTAGTATTTTTACTCTTGTGTTAGCACCGTTATTGGATAATAGGGGAGGGACATCCTATTTATTAGTTTTTAACACAAAACTTTACTACTGATTTAATTTTAAAAATTGATTTAGAAATTTCAACCTTGTGAACTATTACAGCAGACAGTGGTAGGCCTACTCTCAAAAGGGACGCCGTCAAAGTCCAACGATGAAAAAATTTGACAATGATAGCCTATCTGGATTATTTCTAACTTTGATGGATGCGCGTTAGCGTCGAGCTAGTAGCATTTTTAATTTGTCCAAATTTGGCGAATGCTTCAAGCGACAAAATTATACGATTTTTAAACTGGTCTAAGCTTGACGCCTGACACACCCGTCAAATCTGGACCAAAAAATCGTCAACATTTGATCGTCGTCCGACTTTGTTACACTTTGTCGTCCGATGTCGTACACTTTGTCGCCGTGGCGGCCAACTTTCAAACACATGTTTGTTCAATCGGTATAGTATGTTCGCCGTGATCACTTTTCACATTTACTTTTTCAATCTCTGTAAACATTTTAATGATTTGAGGATATGGGAAAATGCCAAGTTCGCCTCCTGTTTAGGAGTTAGGTCCATTGATCTTTTAGAAAGAATCTTTGAAAAAAATTAAACACAGAATTATTTACTCTTGTGTTTCTCAGTATAGACTCTTGGTCTTTCAGTCCTGCTGGTTACTGTGGTTCGATTTTGTTCATCATGGTTTCAAATCGCCAAATATACTTGGCCCATGACGACACTCAGTATTTTTGCACTTAAGTTAAGAAGGATTTTAATTTGGACAATTATTTTGCGCACTTGATTTGGCCTTCCATCGTATATAACCATTTTGCATCCCTCGTGTGTATTCGTTGTGACGTCAGCATGAAGGGTTGCACGCCATTGTCGTCTCCAGTTACACGGCCACGGTCACCGGAGCGTGCGGTGCAGGTGACTGGCGGCGGTGGCAGACCGGCAGGTGCGCCGTGCTCTTCCTGTGCACCGCAGGCCACGGGCTTCGGTGTCAATGGAGGCTCCAGGTGGCGTGGCGTCTGCGACGTGTCTACCATATGATACCAACAGACGGGGCTGTGGGGTTTAACCTCTTCCATGGCACCTTTGGCCTAATTTATATAGGATACATTCATTCACCACGTGTAGAACCGGTGATTCACACATAGCGTGCAATCTAAGTAAATAAATTTATTTCGAAATTATTTGGTGACGGGGCTGAGCCGTTCACGCATAATGTACAATTAGGTTTATTCAAATGTGTTGAAAATTTTAAATAAAAAATATAAACTTTTGACGTTTATTGCCATATTTTACTCTTCTGTATTCTAAGGTGTAAAAGTAACCGGAGTAGCTATAGCCTGTTATCAATTGAACACTACCCAAGTGCTACTGGTGGGGTGTGGGGGCGAAGATGAGTTAAAATCCCGAGGAATGCCGCACAGTGAGAGATGAGTGCGAGATGCGCGTCTGCGGCTATTTGTCAAGTAAATGTCGCACCCAGTAGCTCTCACAGTGGCGCTATCGCCGTCGACCAGGCGATCACCAGCCACCCGCGGTGGCCGCGAGATGACAGCCCAGTCGTTCGTCCCGGTGGTCGCCTCAAGTGGTTTAATTAGCCGGCCAATAACGGAACTGTAGGGGGTCTTTAAGAAATTATCAACTTGTTTAGAAATACATCTATCTGTAAATAAATAGTTTAACTCATTGCTATACATTTGGTATACGTTTGTGTTTATAGGTTTCAGTATTCATGAAATAAATTGTTAAAAGCCATCCTTAAACGCTATCTATAAGATGGGGTGCGGAGTTGCCATTCGTAAACCTTAAATACACAATTTATATAGTATATCGTCCTTATAGTAGACCTATAAAAGTATGTCGTCCTTTTTTAATTAATTGAACTATATCGTTAGGCCAGCCAGACTGTTATACATTAGTTAAGGGTAGGGACAAGTTGGTCGCGTGACAGATCGACAGAGCCAACCCTTGTATGAGTTTAGCGTAACGCCTGAGTCATTGTATTAGTCATACCCCCACCATACTCTCCTCCGTCGGCGCACTCGTAATGCTTGTACAACACCTGTCAGTACAATAACCCTAACCTCTCCTACACAAACACTCTCCACTCCACCACACTCTCGCGGCCTTGTTTGTTTGTTTGTTGTTTAAACAAACACACGAGCGTCTGGTCTGGGCTGGAGAGGTGGAGAGGTGCACTGCGTGTGTCGTTGGTTAATCCGCCTTGTTGGGAAACGACAACTCTAGGGAACAAAGTTTGGAAAATCGGTGTTGATCCATGTAAACAGGACATGCATTTGCAGAACTTTCTTTTAAAAGCTTGTTATCAGAATTCTGGAGGTTTAATCGATTTACAACTTTCCTGTTTAAAAATTGATGTAACTACCTTATTTAATAGTTTGTTTAACCAATATATTTAGTTTTCTACACATTTTATCAGTAAAAATAATAGTGAAGGGAATAGTTATAAAAATGAAAAAAAAAATTTACTGTGATGTTGAGGCATAGTTGAGTGTAGGCCTAGTCGTGCACAACAAGATTTCATTTCTTTACCGTTGCTCGAATTTGGAGCGTGGAAAGCTCCGTTGCGGTTTAAAAGGAGGAACAACCGTAGGCTATTCTGCAGTGGTAATTGGTTTCGAAGTCAGCTAACATCGTTACTAAAACACTTTTGGGATTTAAAAAAATGTATGAGACTTAATAGGCCTACTTTAATAAAATTGTACTCTCGAAATAAACTTAATACACGGCCTATTACATTCCAGTCCCTAATAAAACTATACATTTCCCTTTCAAACTCCAGCATCTGTAGTCTGTTCAGTCGGTTTACAATCAGTCGATTAACCTGATTGCCTTGTCCACAATCAATCACTCGGTTGACTGTTGTCAACGCGCCCTTTGATCCGCTGACATGTGTAAGCCCTGTTCACTTACGCAATTCCGGTTACCCTCACTCAGTGTGATGGAGAAAGCGGGATCGATATTTATTTAGATGTGCAAAATTACATTCGTTCAACGCTTCCTACTTAATGTCGGGACTAAGATGTTTTGCAATTTCTCTTGTGCTTGCTCAACGAAGCGCACAGAAAATTAGTCATATACTACGAATATTTATCGATAGTTGAAAAAGTAAAGAAATTTGCTATCCGTTGTCATAGTTTGTTGCTTTTGATAGTGTATGCTAGTATGATTAAAGTACTAGAGTAAATAATCATAGAAGTTTTTCTTGCTGGCTTTCTGGTATCTTCAGCGAGTCCTACAAATCGCTTAAATTAATTTGATCAGTTTTGATCTTTTGGTCGTGATCAAGTCCTAGGATACCCCAGCTGATCATTCGCTTCATCTTCCAGCCGACCACTGCCACAACTGTACCGTCCATCGCCGCGGCCGCGACGGAGGAACCTCTCATTTCGAGGACACGCATTCCATTGTCATCGGTTTGGTCGCGGTCGCATTTACCGGCTATTGTGCCGTTCGGAGTCCGGGTCCTGGAGACGAGATGGCCGTCATCTCCTCTCCCATCATCACACCTCGGCTAAACGGTCGCGTCCGACTTGTGTTCGGAACAAAACCCTACAAATGAAGATGGTTTGTAATAACAGGGGTTAAGGTCAGCAGAGGTCAGGGAAAGTCAAGCGTTGGAAATTTAGTCATTGCGTTTCAAAGTATCTGTGAAAGATATGAAACTAATTTTGTTATGTCTCAGGAATGGACTTTTGAATTTATAAAGGGAAACCACCATTGCTATAAAACATATATTTTAATGCAGTTTGCAATATGTGATTATATTGGTTTATGTTTAACTTAAGAAGGATTTTGGAACGCCGTATGTTTTCAAATATTGAAAACAGACTATAAGAAAAAGAATGTTTCCCACATATAGCATTGAGGGAACATTGAATCTTTCTTTGTGTTTTTAAAACGGAAATAATGAGACTTGAGGCCGTTTTCCCCAATTATGTTCAAAATAAACGTAATTTAACATATGGTAGATTCGGCTTTAACTTTACTTTTAGAAAGCGCTCCTAAGTAATCGAAGTAGTTAAAGTAAAATTTGAACTAAAACCGTCTAGTAATTAATTGATTAATCAACAACAACAAAATTTTTCTAAAGGGGGCTCTATGGTGTTCACAATACTTTGTCCAACTTCCTTTGAATGGTTGTATGAACGTTCTTTTAAGATATAAACTTTGGATCATTTGTGCGTGCATATATTTTTTTAACGTGACGGTAATCTCAGTCTTTAATCATTAAATATTATTAGGTTTCAATGAATATATAGGTCGATGTCTAATCTCACTAGCAAATATAATTTAGTCAGTTCCCATTGTTTTGTGTTACATAAACCTGTTGCATTCTTCTTTGACAGAACTGCAATCAGGCAAAACCTTTCACATAACGCTGTGGCATAATTGAACCAATTTCATTACAACGATTGTGTAACTCTTTTGCAGTTGGTTAATTAAATGTCACCCAGATATTACTGGGAAAATAATACAACTCTGTTGCATTCAATGCGACGAATATTAGTGCAGTTTGACCGATTCTCAAGTTTTTGATTCAGAAGTTACAAGTTACATTTAATTACGTGTAAGAAATTAAAACGTAACCAATAAATTAGTGGTAATCATAGATTGCATAAAGAGTACCTATATTCCCTTATTTCACACAGAGTATTTAGTATTTACATATTGTTTTCTACTGTAGAGTCGCTTATTGATTTAAGTTTACAACTATTGCGCCAGATCGAACCTTTACGTGAAACTAAATTGGAATATAGACTTAACACTATAAATGATTTACAACTTTCGAAATTTCGATAGTTGGTCATATACATTTTGGAAGAGATTAGCTAGATCGGTGAGTAGTGCAAAAGTAAGGCTTTTGGGCCAGTTCAAGGTCACCCGAGCGATGACGTCATCGATGACGTCATCGAGGTCAATGACCTCATCGATGACGTCATCGATTGCATCATCGATGACGTCATCACCAATGACGTCACTTCCTTGACGTCACACCCATGACGTCACAGAAATGACGTGCTGATGACGTCATCACCCCTTACGTCACCAAGATGACGTCATCGATGTCACAAAGGTCAAGGTCACGCTGAAACCTAAAATTTTTTGGCACTTTTGCTGTTTCTCGCACTACGCTCCGAGTTTCAGTCACAGTTACCATGACCTTGACAACTTGGAGCGAATTTGCGATGAGAAACAGCAAAAGTGCTGAGGAAACTTGAAGTTTGCAACGTGACTCTGCCTAAACCATCATGTGACACCGCTCGGGTGACCTTGAACTGGCCCAAAAGCCTTACTTTAACCATTACTGCAACCGCGATGTGCACCCTACGACAGACACCGAGCGACTGACTGTCCGGCCCCGCGCACTCTAGGTATATGGGAAGTGGTGGGGGGGAACTGCGAAGACCTCGGGAAACTCGAAAATGTCAAGCCAGGTAGCACCGTTTCGGTGCTACCTTAAATTTACATGTTAAAGTGTGATGACCTTGAGGTCGACTGTGAACCTGGGGCTTAGGATTGTGTTTAACAGCTTGACGTTTTCGCCAGAGTTCAAGTGTGGTGACCTTGAACTGGTTAAAATTAAAACTGCACAGCAGACTGCACAACACGGATGTGCACCCTACGACAGCTGCCGAGCGACTGACCTCCAGGCCCTGCGTACTCTAGATATATGGGGAAGTGGTGGGGGAAATTTCAAGGTCATTCAAACGGAGTTTTAAAAAAGTCAAAGAGTAGAAAGACTACTCTTGTGAGTCTATAGCGATTTCATTGATAGTGAGTGCTTCGGTATGCCAAGTTGATCTGTATTGACACGCTCCTAAATAATGTTTGCAAAAACCTGCAAAATGATTGTTGCACAATTTGCAGCCAGTTAGCTATTTAGTTTAAATTCAATGCAACGTTCAGGGCAACAAGTGTACTTATGCCCTCTCATTTGGTACACATGGAATGTCTTCAACTTCGGTTTCGGCTTCTTCCAAGACTTGCACTTACACATGCACTGACCAAAAGCTTCACATGTTCTACAAGCCAGGCCATCCACCACATCAATGTCATTTGGCCATGAAAAACATTTCTGTTCGCAACAGTAGTTGAGTTGACTTTCCATGTTGCTGCGGTGAAGGTGCGCAATGAAATAATGCTGTAGTCAGTGAGAGTGCACCTTAAATAAACTCAGTGGAGGGGGAAAGGTCAAGGTCATTCAAACAGAGTTTTAAAAAAGATGACTAGTCGTCCTCCTCGTCCGTAGTACTTGGAGAGCTGTCAGACGAAGAGCCCCGTGCAGGTGCTCTCCAGATGAAATGTATATTTATTTGAAAGCGCAGGCCGGGATCTTGTACCATCAACTCCTTCAATCTATTACATACCAATTCCACTTTGTACACATTGTTAATAATCAACACCCAAGGCTTTGGCTGAACATAACGTGTAGTTGAGTCAGCCTCGCAGACAGTTACATCTTCCGGTGATATTGGAGTGTATAAATGTGTAAAATCTCGTTGCTGAGGCTGGCTTGAAGTTGAAGGTTCTGTGCCGACCCTGGTTGCATCAAAATTCAAATCCATTCTACATTCAAGAGGTCCAGGGTTCCCGTTGAATACATTGAGTAATTTTTGATACAAGACTTCCACTTCTGTCGCATCCTGTAAATGAACAGTCCACCGCAAGGGAAATGCTTCGTCCGTAGTGGAGTCAACTTGAGAAAGAGTTCCTTCCGCCATGGCAGCTAAGCAAGGAATGAGGTGAGCTGCAGTCAGTTGTAACATTATCGAAAAGTAGAGGGGGAAATTTCAAGGTCACTTAAAATTGGGTTTTAAAAAGAAAGGAGTGGAGGGGAAAGTTCAAGGTCGTTCCAACATCAGTAGTGGAGTCAGCTTGGCTGATGGTGTTGTCCGCCATGGTTGCTTGTCGAACAAGGAATGACGGGTGATGTGATACTCATGCAGGAACATGGTGAAGTGGTGGGGGAAGTTTCAAGGTCATCCATACGGAGTTTTAAAAAAAGGAAAACCTACAAAGTAACATTGAAACTTTCCAACTGATGGTGGCGGGCGTTTTCTTCTGCAACCTTGCCGACACATGTGACTATACCATATAGTATGAAAAGTACAACCATAATAAGGCCGAACAATAAAAGATAGCCGTTGACTATCATGATATTTTCTGAGTGGATCTGCTTTCTTCTTATCTCCCTCTCTTGCATCCTCTTCTCTAACTCGTGGATGAAGTCGTAGCATGCGTGAGGACATCTTTCATCTGTTGGTAGGTTTGCCATTGTTGATGTTGTCGGTTTGGCTGTTGAAGATGGAATGAGGTTTCTAATCGTGATGTGCCATGTACACCAATAGTGAAGTGGTGGGGGTAGCAAAGCAGTGGAGGGGGAAGTTTCAAGGTCATTCAAATTGTGTTTTAAAAAAAACCTATCTTGTTACTGAGCTAATATGTCAGTAACAAGATAGGTGTTTTTGCTCTTTTACTTCTTTAATATAATGAAAAAATAAACATATTCTACAATGGTTAGAACAAGAAATACAACTGCTAGTCAGCTGAAGTAATCCAAGTTGTCCGGCTCGGTCTTCATGGACGTCGGTGAGGAAGCTGTCGATGAGTGTCCAGGCTCTTCCTTTGGCTGCCGGGTGTTCCGTATATTGCAAGCGTAGACTTGCACATTTATACGGTAGCCTCTTGCCACCATTAGCTGCAACTCCTTGTACAAATCGTTCAGCTCCTGTTGTGTCTTGATAGTCACCTCCTCATAGCTGGCACAGCTTACGTTGAGAGACATCCTGATGTTGCTAGGTTGGCTGCTGGAGTAGAAATGAAGCCAAGGCACAGCGCTTGGAGGTATATGAAAAAGTGGTGGGGGTGTTTGCATTCAAACAGGTTTGACTTGTAGCGTGGTGGGGGTAACTGTGAAATGCAAAGGTCAAAGGTCAAGGTCACCCGCGAAGTTTAAAAAAAAAATGCAACATATCAATATGTGACAAACTTCACATATTGATATGTTGCATTTTTTGTCTTTTGTATTTTTTTGTTTTTTATGGTTTATTTATTTATAAAACGTTACAATAACATATTTACAACAGTAAAACTTAAATCTAACACTGCTGCTTGTCGGCGATGTGGATGGTCAACTCGGTGGAATTGCTACCCGTGCAACCGTGGGAAACCAGGTAGAGACAGCCGGGTTGGATGGAGCGCAGATCCTCGTTCTGGAGGAGATGGACGAACCGTTTCGGCAGGTAGACTTGGAACTTGGGCTCATCCCCCGGAGTGAACGGTGCCTCGCTAAGACTGCAGCAGATGGCCTCTCCAATTGTAGTCTCCATCTTCTTCATGGCGTGGATAATGTAGTGCTTCTCGTCTTTAAGTTCGGAACACTTCTTGACGGGTAGTATGGTAGATTTGGAGTGAGCATTGAACTGCTCAACCAAAGTTTGCAGGAACTGGTGAGATGCCATGGTCGAGATATAGATCGTCTTCTTCGTATTCTTGCTGGGAGATGTTGTCGTCTCGGAATCTCGAGTAATACTCATGCCAGGTCCCGGTCTGCTCCTCACTTATATAACCCCCGTTACCCCCACCACTCCCCATTTCCCCACTTTGAAGGTAAGATGCGAGTTTATAGGCGTTTTTTAAAGCGCAATGTCTATCTTTTTCATGTTCTGGACTTTTAGTACAAATACAAACATTTTCCATCGTATACTTGTAATTTTTATCCAATTCCACATCATTAACCGGAACATGAGTAAATCCTTCGATCCATCTTTTCTTTTCCAGCCCCTTTGTGTAAATATTGGTAAACTTGTCTGAAAAGTGATGCATAATGTGATACAAGTCCGTGTAACTTGTAAAACCATCATACCAATCAATATGATGGAAGTGTTTTGAAATCCATCTGTTGGTAGTAGCGGCTTTACTGGTTAAAGATGAATAAGAACATGGTGGTTTAAATAAAAACGAATAAGGCACACTTGTATTCATGTCGAAAAACACAAGTTCTTTTATGATAAATCTATCATCATTACCCCGAAACGCTTGGAACTCAATTATACCAGGTTTGGACTTTACTTGTTCTTCTTCCTTGTCCATTGCGAAGATCACTCGTCTGCTCATGACGAAGTCCAAAGGTCAACTGATTTCCACACCACGGTAGGTACGACTTTTATACCCGGCCGTACAGTTGTTGGCGCGTTGGTGTATATTTAACGTGGGCACCGTCCCCGGTAGGCCTAACCCCACAAAGTGTTTGATATTGTTTTAAAAATTAACCATTGCTGTGTAGTTAATTGTCATTTAGGTTTCCATCTTTACATTTTCCTTGTTTTCATTTTCATCACTAACACTTGATTCTTCTCCTCCTTCTTCTTCCTCTTTTTCATGTTTTACTGATTTCTTATGTAGTTGAGCGTACTTTTCCAATTGTCTCCACATTTGTACTTCATGAGGAACCCTATTGAATATAGAAGTATCTACAGGTCCGTACAATATAGGTGCGTCCGGTTGTTTGTCCAAAGTGTCTTCCAGATAATCTTTAATAATTGAACTTGAAAACACCAGTTGTCTCAAGTATCTCGTTATTGGTTCAGTTGCACAAGTTAGAATAAAAAACTCTTCTCGATTAAGTTGAATCTTGTTATCATGTCTTGTTGTGTCTCTAAACCGCAACTGATGATCACCACGATGTTTAACAATATCGATTTCCACATTTGAATCCAAAAGGCCTACTCTTGTCTTTCTTCCAAACATGTTACTACTTAAATAGCATTCTAGCAGATGCAAGTGTTTCATAAACGATTCCCAAGCAGTGTCCGTAAACAAAATCATTTTGGGTCCATGAGTTAAAATTACAGTAGGGGAATAATCTGTAGATTTCATAACACCGATTAAAACACTTTTGTCCAAACTGGAAGAGATTGGGTAAAATATTCGCAAGAATACCTCACTTAATATGTTAGGAGAAATATTATCTTCAATATCCCTTTTCCTCTTGTGTGCATTCTTTCTTCTTTTACCTTTTTCCTCAACATTATTACTGGCGTGGAGTTGTCCGCAAGCGTTGTGTTCATCTCCCTCCGGTTGACCTTGAAGATCTAAAAAGTCGGATATCTCCTTCTCAATATCTACTACATTTTCTTGTGTACCACTAGGAGAAGCCATATTGAATAAGATGCTACCCATACAACAACAGGCAACAAACTGATAAGGAGCGAGCTGAACGCTCTGCTTTTATACTCGCGGAATGCATTGGAATGTAGGAAAACCGGTCTTTTACAATACATTTTTAACAATTCCAGTTAAAGGTGTGTATGTTACGATTTTATCATGTAGAATTAAACAGTATGCAGTTGTATTAGCCGATATAGGCGCGTTGAATTCCATTTCTATTTTTATATCTACACTTGATGATTTTACCGATTCATTTTGTTTAGAACAATCGATTACAACTATAGGGTAACCATCTAAGTATTTTTCTGGTGATAGTAAAGGTGCATTCGTTTTGCCATAATATGAACTTTGGAATCTTGCATACATATCGTACAATATGCTGTACTTTTTATTAGCGAATGACACATTTAAATTATCGTATGGAAAAAATTGTGAATTTAAATAAACTTTAATATTTTTCAAGTTGCAATGATCAAATTGGCCTGCATGTTTGGTGATGGTGTCTCTTCTGCCTGTTTGTAAACCAAATATAATATACCTGGCTCGTTCCACATAATTAGATGTTTTAACTGTCCAAGTGTGTCGATCCGTAGTTGGCAAGCTGGGATGTTCATGAAATTCCCAACTTCTAAAAGGAATTACAATATCACGATCAGCCTTTAACTTTCTTAATAGTAGCATTCTATGCTCGTCAGCTAATTTTACATGTGGAACTCTCCATACAATTTTGTCTAATGTTAATTTCCATTCTAAAGTTGCATCTGTTGTACCGTCTGGAGCTTTAATAATATCTTTATCGTTTGAAGATCTCAACAAAACTAATTCTTGTTTAACGTTTAATATTATTTTCCTATAATCTTCAGCAAAACCAAGCAACAAACGTAACGGAATATGAAAATCAAAATTTCCATTTGTATCTGGAGTGATTGTGTCTTTTGCAGGTAAAACCCATCCTGCAGGTTGTATTAAATTGGTTTCATTAGGTGATATAGATGTTAATCCCTTTAAAGTTGTTGCAATACCTACTTTTTTAGTAGAATCAACTGTTACACCTGATATTTCATATCTAATTTCATCAAACAGGAAAGCCATGGGATTATTTATAAATGGAACTGTTGTACCAGTAGTAGTACCGTCCTTTTTAGTAACTTTTCCTTCAATATACAAGTAACTTTCACATGGTAGTGTGTAAATGTCTTGATTTTGTATGGGAATACGAATTTCATCGTTATTGTTTAATTTTGATGAAGTGTAAGGGTTGTGGGTGTGATATTCTTTTTCCCATAGGGTTTCGTCGAATGTTGGACCCTGAGCTATATCCAGTATATCCATTATCGGTTACTTTTAATCCAATTCTCTCTAAGAAACGAATGTTCTCGCGTGTTAACTCCTCCACAGCTGAAGAGCTACTAATGCGGATTCCCGTAGGTTGTTCGCTTTTAAATGTTAAACCCATGATTTTGTATTAAAGTGTTGATTTTAAATGTAATCTAACCGTAATAGGCTCTTCTCGGAAATCTATCAAGTTACCGTCTTGATCCAATACGTTCAACACGATGTCTGAAATGAAAGTGGTGTTCAAAGGTAGATATACCAGGTTTTGCGGCTTTTCAACAATTTTAAATCCAGGTGGTACACTGGGGTAAAAAGTATGTATTATATGAGTATTTGCTCCATCTCTGTAAGCTCCTTGTATAATGTTACAAGTTATGTCTATACTATTGACTTTTAATATTGTTACAGTTTGTTTACCGGAATGTGTTTTATTTGGTTCTAAAATTGCTCCATCTTTGGGAAATCCTAATAAATCACCAATTGAGTTTGGCTTAGTGAAATCTATATAATATTTTGAAGTAAGCTCAGCTTTCATTGTATTATTATTACCTTTTAGCGATATATTGTCTTTTCCCATTTTATTTTGCAAAAATTCATTAATATGATCAATTTCATAAGAACCTGTGGGTAAACTGCACTCTTCTAAGTCTGTTAACTTACCACTGGCATCTTTTCCTTTATAATAATGCAATAAGTTATTTTTACCTTCCGTAACATTGGGAATAGAGTTGTAAGTTGTAAAATCCAACAGTGCTGCCTCCCAAAATCTTCCTTTTTGCAAGCGTAACGCTGGAAAAAGGATACTTCGTAAAGTGGACGATTTTCCTGTTAATAATACCGTATAGGAAGACATCTCAATAGTGACTGATACTTTTAGCTAGGAATTCCAAACATAAATGGCCGCATATTGAAGTATTATCAGGTTGTTCTTTTTTATAGTTGTAATATATGTTTTTAGCAGATTTAAAGTAATGTTCAAGTTCTTTAGGTGGTGGCAAATTTCCAAAACTATCAAAATAATATACATTACTATTTAGTTTCTTATAACACACCCAATGGGTGCCGGACCCTTCAGTATTATCCAAATTTACGATTCCAGTCTCATTTTTCCATATTTTCTTTGGTAAACTGTCTTTCAAAAATACTCCGCGGAAAAATGGTATTTTTAAACAGGAAATATATTTAAATAATTCAACATTAGTCAACGCTTTATGTGGTATAACCAATTGATTTCTTTTATTTAATATGCACGATACGGTCTTAGGTATAGACCAGCCCCGTTTTTTACCATTGACCATATTGTCGGTTTTTTATTATTTTTCCTCGGAGAACGTCTTTTTAGTCTAATATTACCACCATGTTTTCTCTTGGTTGATCCTTTTTTATTCTTACCCCTCCTTTTTCCACCTCCTACCGCTGTTTTAGCCTTCATACCTGCTGTTACCGCTAAAGCTGCTGCTTTTTCCGCAATACTAGCGTCACTAGACTTTACTCGTTGCCAAGCTATATTCGCTAGCTTTTTATCAGCGATTGACCTATTTTTTGAATCGGTAAACGTGGAATATGCGATATCGTGTTCTTTACAAGCCTGATCTAACTTATTTATGCCTGGATCACCTCTTTCCAGTCGTTTTTTCAATTTAGTTCCTGGTCCGCAATACTGATAACCTCCCGGTATGTGAAATTCGTATGGTAAAGCGTCTATTGCTCTGTTTACGATAGATCCTACTGGAATACGATTTAAAGCTTTACTTAACAGAGAAACCGCTGTGGACGTGATACCGCCTCCTTTCCGTATAGTGTCTCGATATGGACTGGTGTAATGAAACGCCATGATTGTCTTTTATATTTGAAAAGCGTAACCCATGTGTTACCTCTATGACAGGTTGCACATAAATGATGTAATATATGGTGTTATTTAGTTAAATATCAAAAGTACCCCAATCTGATGATCTAAACTTTTGTGTGTTATGATTAAAAAAAATATTTATAAAGAATTTCTTGTTTAATCCATGTATTTCTCATTTTTCGTCAATAGGTTTATGTTGTCCTGCTACAATATAATTATGCATATCAAATAATAAATTACCTATTACTTTAACAAGAAAATTAACAGTTACAGCGTTATTGGCATAATCAGGGTCTGCAACATTTGTTAATCGTTTGTTATCACAATTCCATCATTTTTTTCCAGTTGGCTCTAATTGTATTATCTGTTCATAAGTAACAGCATCACCAGGCTTTTCACCAATACCTAAATTTGTCAATAACTTTCCTTTACCATCCCAAACATAATTGTTTTCTTCAAGTAAAGTAAACTTTTTATTTCCTTGTACAAATACATCTCCTTGACGTGTTACTACTTGGTTTTGTTTCACAAAACCGGAGGTTTCTTGTTTTAAAGTTTCCTTCATTTGACCCACCGTTGCACCATCTGATGGTGCAAAACCATCTTTTACATTCGCTAAACAATTACCAAGACAGTCAATAACTCCTACATCACGTGTAATACAATGATCTTTGATGTATTTTAAATTTACAGCATCATTTTCATTTTTTGGATAACCTATATCGTTAATAACAAATTTATAAAAAGAAAACCCATCTTTTGTCTTTTCAGGTATTATAGAATGTAAATAGCGTCTATTTATGCTGTCTTTTTCATCTACAGGGTCTGCTACGTTGGATATACGCCGATTTTCAGCATTATACGTTTTTCCATTAAATTTTAACGTATTCTTTAATTCCGATGATAAATAACCTCTGTTTATTGCATCAGCGTTTTGATTTGGCTTACCAACGTTGGAAATTCTATGATTACCCGCGTTATATGTGTTTTTATCTAATTTCAGTGTTGGTACTATCTCTTTTTTAATACTTTTAAATTTATTGCATCATTTTCATCTGTGCGATCATTAATGTTTTTTAACCGTTTATTACTAATATCATAATCTCCATCAGGTGTTTGTGGTAATCCAACACCTCTTTTTAAAGTATTAAAGTAATATAATCCATCTGATGAATACCGTCCGAACTTGTCAACACTCATGGTGCAACTGAATAACATTCTAGAGTGTAACCCATTTTTATAATATTAGTCCCGATTTCTAACCCATATCAGTTTTTATACAAATTCTTAGTCTTCATCAGTTACATTTGCATCATTCCCGGGACATTTAAAATATTTTAAATCTGCACTAATTAATGATCTGTCTGCTTCATTTCTAAATACATGATTTTTATGAATAAATTCCTCACCAGACAATTTTCTAAATCCGCTAAATGAATTTGGATCTGCAATTAATATATTTTGATAATCATTTACATCCATTAATTTAAATCTTTTGGTATTATAAATAAACTCTTGATTTGCACTATCATATTGTAATGTTTGTCCTACAGTTGCAGCATCCTTTGGATCTGTTCCTTGTGCCAAATTACCTATTTTCTTATTTTTCGCATTGAAAGTACTACCTTTTGGTTTGTCTAATATTAAAGATTGTTTTACTACAACACAATCGTAATCATCGATACCTGGAAATATGTCAATTATTCTTCTATTTGTACCCAACCAACTTCTATGATAATTGTTTGGATTAGTATGTAAAACTTGTGATAAAATCGGAACATCATGAGCATCTGTAGCTAATTGCGCATTTGATAATTTCATGTCTTTGCAATCCCAAACATTATTTTTTTGTTCAAGTAAAATAAACTTTTCATTTCCTTGTACAAACACATCACCCGACCGTGATACTACTTGATCCTGTTTTACAAATCTAGATGTTTCTTGCTTTAAAGTTTCCTTCATTTGACCCACTGTTGCACCATCTGATGGTGCCGAACCATCTTTAACATTCGCTAAACAATTACCTAGACAATCAATAACTCCTACATCACGTGTAATACAATGATCTTTTATATATTTTAAATTTACAGCATCATTTTCATTTTTCGGATAACCTATATCGTTAATAACAAATTTATAAAAAGAAAAACCATCTTTTGTCTTTTCAGGTATTAATGAATGTAAATAGCGTCTATTTACGCTGTCTTTTGCATCTTTAGGGTCATCTACGTTGGATATACGTTTATTTTCAGCAGTATACGTTTTTCCATTGAATTTTAACGTATTTTTTAATTCTGATGATAAATAACCTTTGTTTATTGCATCAGCGTTTTGATTTGGCTTACCAACATTGACAATTCTATGATTACCTGCGTCATATGTGTTTTTCTGTAGTCTTAATGTTGGTGATATCTTTTCTTTTAATACTTTTAAATTTATTGCATCGTTTTCATCTGTGGGATCTTTTATGTTTTTTAACCTTTTATTACTCATATCATAATCCCCATCAGGTGTTTGTGGTAAACCAGCTCCTCTTTTTAAATTATTTGCGTAATATAACCCATCCGAGGAGTAACGTCCGAACTTGTCGACACTCATGGTGCAACTGAATAGTATTTTAGGGAGCAACGCATTTTTTTATAAGATTACCCCATGGTTTCGGAGTTCATCCACTAAAGCCACCCATTCGTTTTCCAATCCAGTATGACCCGCTTCTTTAGCTTCATGTATTAGTTTCATTCTATCCACCAATTTATTGATATTATTGTAATAAATCACATTTGTGTTATATAGTTTCTTCATTAAACCTGTACCCGTAACAGACTTACTTCTTTTTCTTCTTTCCTGAGCACTTACATCTAAAGTGGATGCCATAAATCTTCGTTTTACAGGTTTTCTTTGTGTTAACGGCATTGTTTGTCTTCTAGTTGGTATTAACTTGGATACAAATTCTCTATATTTTAAAGACTTAGATCTAAATGGAAGTTGGTCAGGTAAATACATTCTCCTATATGCATTTGTCTGTTCCAAAATATTTTTATATGCTTCCATGTCTTTTTCTTTCACTAACGATACTGAAGGCTTATTTTCAAATAATAATTCAAATAATCCTTTTGTACCCTTATACCTTTGATCACCAATGACAATATTATCATGTTCGTCAACGTTTAACGGGCTATTACCTATCATTAAACCATCTTCTGTTAATCTCGCTCCATAACTATGGTAATTCTTATTAGGAATTGTTCCGAGTAACATTTTTACCATGTATTTCCTTCCTAAAGGTCCTTTGTTATGAATGTTTTCACCCAACAAGCTTATGTTTGACGGACCTTCCCTTGCTTCTTCTTCTTTTTCCTCTTCACTAGCAGTTGATACATCTTCATGTCCTCTTTTAGCTTTTACTTCATATAATTCTCTTATACCACTATAGTCTGGTGATTCTAGCTCTCTTTCAGGTTCTTCACCGGTAAAACCACTATATGTAGAGGATTCCAGGTCTTCATCACTAAAATCTTCTGATTTTACATCTTCTCTTTCAAACTTTGTAATAGGTGCAATTGCATCTCCTTCCAAAACGGGTTTAGCAAATTTTTTGTTTAATTGTTTCAAGGGTTCAGTAATAGGTTTAAAAGTAGATTCAAGAAATTTCTCCCTTTCGCTAATACCTAATTTTAATGCTCTGTTTTTATCTCGAATAGAATCACTAAGTGATTTTATTTCCTTTATTAACTTTTCTTGGTTAACCATGTTTGTAGCAAGACGTGTTGTACAACAATGAATGTGTTTTTTGTTACAACATCATGATCAGTGTATTAGTATAAATTTATCAAATCCTATCCTGTATCGACCATTGTTTAGCGGTTGTTCCTTCATAATTGTTAAAAACCCATACTTTTCAGCCCAAGCCTTTCCACACAACTCTTTAAATCGTTCAAATGGCATATCCGCACTTACATGGTCATAATATATGTGTTTTAGGTTGGTTTCATCCTGTTTAAATACAATTAACATGTTTGCATTGTCTCTAATGAGCTGTTTCGGTATTTTGCTGTAAGTTTGACCAATATAAATGCTATCTATGTTGTTATGTCGACCCATGGCGAAGTAATTCCTTATTGTATTTTGATTTTCACAAGATACATCGTCAAATATGAATACTGAGAATGGTTTAGCCTCTTGCGGTTGCATGACACTCTCGCTCGCGTTAAATTTAAAATATTTAACTTCAGGTACATTATTGAGTATTTGTTCCAATAACTGATATTTCGGTTGTTGTAGTGACTTTGAAAATACATATAAATTATTAAAACGTAAGCCTTTAGGGTTTGTAATCAAATTGAATACTACATTTGTTTTTCCACAATTGGAAGGACCGGTAACCAGACAACGCACCGTGTTTGGTAACAAAACACCGTGTTTCCCAGTATTGAATTGAGAACCATCCACTGTGAGTTCATCTATATTATTAATAGTAAAATTGTCTTTTTGCGGTATTATCTCCATCCTTTGTAATGGTTCAACCCAAAATGATGCTCTATCATTATATTAGATCCTTTTTAGGTATCCAAGAATCTTCCGTCTTATTAAATCCTAACCATCGTACTTTAACCTTATCTTTTTTGCGTTGCAACACCTTTTCTATTAGATATACATCACCTACTGTTGATTTTAACATTTCATGTCCATAAAAACCTCCTTCAAGCAATTGTCCTTTATTATCTTTTAAAATGAAAGTTTCTGGTACTGTAGGTTGCACCTTAAATACGGTAAATACCTCATTTGTCCAGTTTGGAAGATATCTTTTACTGAATACACCTTTGTATTTGCTTATTCGCACTTTATCACCAACATTAAACCTTTTAGGCTTTAGTTTTTCAACTCTTGGTTTAGTATTCAGTTTTATACGTTTTAATACAAGTTTTTCATTTTTATTAGTCACCTGGCTTGGTTTCATACCGATAGTTCTATGAAACTTGTTATTGTAATCGCTTATAAGTTTTGGTAACATATCAATCCATACGTGCGATCCTCTGTTAGAAAACATCTTATACATCGCACCTTTTAAAGTTCTGTTGAATCTTTCAATTATTGATGCTTTTACCTCTGAATTGGTTGAGTAATGGTTAATGTTGTGTTTTTTCATTAAATTTGCAAATTCCTTATTGAAATATTCTTTTCCATCATCAGTTTGTAAATGTTTTATAGTATGTTTGTCTCTTTGTATAGCTGTTTCCATTGCTTTTGTAACACTTTTGCCACTTTTATCTTTTAG
This sequence comes from Neoaliturus tenellus, assembly GCA_030545055.2. NCBI lineage: Eukaryota > Metazoa > Arthropoda > Insecta > Hemiptera > Cicadellidae > Neoaliturus > Neoaliturus tenellus. The sequence goes on along the minus strand of CM061534.1, from coordinate 98,717,745 downwards.
CGGTAAAGCATCTGCCATTTTTGAAAAACAATTAATAATAGTCAATATGTATTTAAATCCTCTATTTTGTTTACTATAAGGAATCATTTCGATTAAATCCGCTTGATATAAATCATTTATTCCTTTTATCACTGTATTTCTTCGTGGAAACTTTCTTCTTGCAGGTTTATGAAGCTCGTTGACAATTTCTTGCTTCAAGTTCTTCATATTGCAGGTTTGAATGTTTCATGTATCACATGTATAATCACAATGAATGTTGTCTTAAATATTCACATCATTTATATAGGTCAAGGTCATCCAAACTTGTGTAAAAAAATGGGGAACACGGCGTTGGACTTGCCGTGTTCCCCATTTTTTTACGGAAGGAGAAAGGAATAAGGTCGAAGTTGTAGAAGGACGAAGAATAGGTTACTAGTCGATAGGGTTTAGAGAGTAGTGGCCAAAAGGAAGAGTGTGAATTTTATCCGGCATAATATGCCTTTTATCATCTCGAGCTGATAGTGCCCTTTTAACTTCAGTGACACTGTAGACCTCATGTTTAAAGCTTCTAATAGTGTTGAACGTTGCAGACATTGTAGAATCTTCAAACAAGCAGGTCTTGTAATGGTCAAATGTCACATGTTTCTTCAAGTACGATGTTTTGACTCCTTTTGCTTTCTTGACTGTTGGTGTGTTGTTCTCGTTGTACATTTTAAATGAATACAATTTTGCCATCAGTGCCACTATTTCTTCTAAAGGCATTCCATTTGCTTCATCTTTAAATTTTCCGATTACTTTTTTATTCTTTTCATTGTAATTTGGATGGTTCTTCGGATAGTCAGAGAAGTCAAAATCGTTTTTGTATGGGAAACTCCTTAGGTCTTCATACATGTCCAAAGTCTTTATCCAGTAGATAAACGCGTCGGTATCCATGTATGCAACTCCAATGTTGTCTCTTCCGTAGTGTTTAACCATTTTGTTGTAATGGAAATCATACATCAGAGTTTTACTTATATCCAAAATCGACATTCCAATGTATAACGGACGATCCATCACTATTGTTGTTTTCTTCATACTGACGGCAACTAGATCTTCGTTTATAATCATGGATGTTCCAAAATTTGGTTTTTGCACTAATTTTTCCAATTTCTTAGGATCATTTACTAATTTTACAATCTTGTGTTTCCTTTTGTTTTCTAAGGTCTTCCCGAAGATGGCGTTGTTCATCAATTTGTAAAAGTCCTTTTCAAATGCTGATGTTGCCGCTGCTCTTCTTGTAGTGTTGGAATCAATATATGGTTTCAACCAACAAGACTGGGTGAATTCAATTGCTCTATGAATTCTCACTACACGTAGACCCAAATCAAGAGCTTGTTGAACTACCCAGTAGTGAGCCACATACCGATCTTTATTCTCCAACGTCATCATCAATTTCGGCCATCTTCCTGTCGGTGAAACTTCAGTCTTGGCTAGGAGAGGCAAGTCGTAGTGATGGTCATGAAGGTGCTCCGGGTATTCAAAATCACAGTCCAAAATATAGCCTTTTGGACCATCCTTTGGAATCTGTGAGATGTCTCCGATGGTGGCCGGGTCGATCCATTTGAAGTCAGCGTAGGGAAGCGGATTTGACATTGCCCAACCATAAAGGTTGTTTGCGTCAAAGTAGCCAAGGTAGACCGATGGTTGTCTCTCGTCGAAGCCTGGGATGTACTTGTTGTTAGCTTTCACATGACGTGTTACAGCTTGTGTCAAACCGCCTCGTACACCAGATTCTATCATGAGCACCATATCAATATCTGTTAGAAGTTCCAATCGACAGTTGGTTGACTTTAGCATAGCTTGCCATGCTAATCCTGGAGATGTGTACGAGTGTAGAGGGTCCAGTCCATAGGCGGAGAAGCAGGTGTTTCGAAATTCTTCCATCACATCGCACAGCAGAGTTACGTCCAATTTTATGTAAAAGTCAGAATATTCCCCTAAGGTTTGAATGTTTAGTTGGTTCCAAACATTACAAGCATGATTGTAGTCTTCAACGGTGATTGCACTTTCATTTAACTTGCTATTGAAGGCTTCAATCGGTGGCAGACTGGTTTTTTCAAATTTTTCTGCAGAAGTTATGTAATCATAGGGGAACACTCCTTTACGCATTACTAAGTCCAATTTATCTTCAGGTACAATTTTGCTGGTTTCTTTTAGGTCTTCTCTTCTTAGGTTCTCAGACAATTTACTCAAACTAGATGACATAAATCTATAAGAGTCTACGAAGCGAAGTTTAATTTTACCTACTGTTTTTGAGAAACTGATGTACTTCTCCAATGTTTCAGCTAATACTTCAATTTTTCCATCATCTCGTCCTAACTCTGGGATAATGAAGTGAGAGTCATAGCCGCTAAGATTGTGTAACACGACAGGGATAAAGTTTGGCAGTTTGTAATTTATATTGCATGAATTACAAGCAGCTCCTCTGTATAACCCTGTCAGGTGATCGTGATCTCTTACTTTTTGATTTTCTTCACTGAAGCTCTTCTTGCATAAATAACATCTTGTTGCCGAACTGCATTCTTCTTGTTGATTTTGGTTCAAAGGTTTCATAGGTACAACATTACCTTATAAGCGTTGCGCCTTTTCAGCAATGTCGTACAACTGGTCTACAAAATACTTAGCGGCTTCTTCACCACGGTAGAGTATTGGAGTGGATGTTAAGCCATAGTCTTGCAATTGTTCTTCAGGTAAAGTAGATTTCACCAATAAGCAAAAACTGTTAGGTTGATGCAATTGATATTTGGTTCTTCTAGTTACTTCACCATCCGGAAGTTCCTGTGGCACTAACGTGGATTCAAAGTCAGCGTAGATAACTAGTGGAATCCGGTATTGGTGAACTGTTTTATTGAACTGGACAAATGCTCTAGATGGTAGTGGCAGACTAATCTTCACTTCATAGTTGTCATTACAAAGACGTTGGTGTTCTGACAACCACTCTGATCCTCCACGTCTCAAGTCTTTATTTGTGAAACAAAAGCATCTCTTACACACTGTTACTCTAATTTTATTTTTAGTCACTTGTCGTCCAACCAAAGTTTCAAAGTTCTTGATGTAAACATAATGTGATATTTCACCTTTGGTCAATAGCAGTAAATCCGTATGATTTTGACGTTCAGTCTTTGTAACTCGTAACGGGTATACGTTATTTGATTCGTCTAAACCAAACACATTAACTGAAACTCCTGGGTTTTTTCTTTCAAATTTAGCAACATCATTAAGACTAACAGGATACGACATACCTTGGAAGTTATAGCGGTGTTGAACAGCTTCGTATGCTATGCTAGGTCTACAGGAATGGTCTTCCACATATTTTGCTAACATTGCATACCGTAAACATTCATTATCCTCATTTTTCACATTGATACATGATCTTGTATCTCGGATCACCTTTGGTAGAGGGATAAAGCTGCTTCCTCTCATACCATATCCATGCTTGTGAACCCTCACATCCATACCTTCAATTGATGATAGCGTCCAGCCGGATCCTCTTCCTTCATGTTCTTGAAGTTTCACTAGCAGTTCAACCAAACATTCTTCTAAAATTTCGTTGATATCAGATGTGGTTGTAAGGGTTCGGTTTTTAGCAATGAATGCTCTCGGTGAATTTTCACCATCGGTATTAGTAAACATAGCCTCCAACACCAATCCAAATTTAATAAAGTTCAATCTTGCCAATTCTTCCGTCAATGTTTTTACAACTAGTTTTTTAGCTTGAGTTATAAAATTTTCCAATTCTAATTGCACGTTATTAATTTTGAAATGAATTACAACTGGTCCTGGCAAGGCTGTAGTGCGCAGTTGTCTTATATCTTCCATATCCTCTTCTTGGGTACGCAGTTGTCTTACATCTTCCACTTCTTCCGTATCTTCTTCTTCCATTTTCTCTTCTTGAATAAATCCTCCAGCTGTAGATGGTCCAGCTCCGGCAAATTGAATAACACTTGGTCTTCTTCTTTGCATTAACTGTAAATAGCTAGCCCAGTCCTTCTGCTTATGGGGTTTTTCCAAAAACCGATCAATCGCATCCAAGTCTTCTTCACTTACTACAATCTCTTCTTTTCTGTCCTCTTCACGATGCAATTCTCGGTGTAACTGTAGATAGCTATCACAGTCGTCCATCTGCTTCTGGCAGTTTTCCAATAACCGATCAAACGCATCCAAGTCTTCTTCACTTACAACAATCTCTTCTTTTCTGTTCTCTTCATGATGCAATTCTCGGTGTAAAACAAAGATATCTTCATCTTGGAAAAACTCACCACAAATATCGCAAAGAGCCATTTTTTTACAGTTTGGCTTTGAGTGTGCACTCGGTGAATGTCCACGCAATAATGAGCAGCGCGCTCAACCGGGTCCCTTTATACCCGAGGTTGAAGGGTGGGGGAAGGTGACGTCATATACATCCAGTTTATCAATCATGTAGTAGATTTGGCTTTTAAACACCCATTTTCAATTTATTCTTCAACAGGTTTGATAAACCAATGATCTTTGGTCTAAATCCACTACTTTGTACAAATTTTTTGTTTGGGCACTTCTCGTCCGGAGCAAAAAACTTTTTGGTCAAGGTCAAAATTTTTTCTCAAAAAAAAGTTCGGGGGGGGAGGGGGTGGGGGAGGGGGGTGGGGGAGGGGGTGGGGGAGGGGGTGGGGGAGGGGGTGGGGGAGGGGGTGGGTGGGGGGGGGGGTCATTACTGTATTTAGGTCAAGGTCACGAAAAAACTTTAAAAAAATTAAGCCCCACCTGGGGCACTTGGGTTGTCATCGCTGTAGCCTCCGAAGAGACCCAACTATGACAACAAGGCAACATCCAATGTCGTGTACCCTTCGCCACGCGAGACTTGTAAACATTTACTGCATTGTCTTTTCAGTAGCTAACAAAGATTCATTTACATAATTTTGTGTTTCCAGAAGGAAACAAACTGAGGACACCCTAGTGGCTTACGTCCTCGTCCGAGTGCAGAGGCCGCCGCAACCTTTTGCATGCCAGCGTACAAACGGACATGCTCCCAAATGCCATCCGCAACCTTTTGCATGCCTGGCAGGAGCCTACCGATAATTAAAATAGGCTTTACACGGGGGCCTACTCCCGTAACCTATCTTTAATATTTTTAATTTACAATGCATTGAATTTTTACAAGTCTTTGTGGGTCAAGGCCACACGGACATTAAAAAATTTCGGCCCCCGTACATCCATGGCGAACCACGAATGTTCGGGGGCCTTGGGGACTAAAAACACAAATAGCTAACAAAGATTCATTTACATAATTTTGAGTTTCCAGAAGGGAAACATACTGAGGACACCCTAATGGCTTACGTCCTCGGTCCGAGTGCAGAGGCCGCCACAACCTTTTGCTTGCCAGCTTACAAACGGACATGCTCCCCAAATGCCATCCGCAACCTTTTGCATGCCTGGCAGGAGCCTACCAATTATTAAAAGTGGCTTTACACGGGGGCCTACTCCCGTTCCCTGACTTTACAATTTACTTTGAGCATTGAAAAAGCTCAAGGGGGGATTGCTAAAACAAGCGTATACACTTTAGAAACATATAACACACTTACAACACACAATTGAGCTCAACGTAGTCAATGCTGGAACAAGCACATACACATTAAACACATATAACAAACAAGACACAAAGGATAAAAGACACAGGAGACATAGGGTACAAGTAAAACACTCTCATATAAAACAATTCGCAATACCCAAACGCAAGCGCAATATCTTACAACTAATACAAGTCTTAAAATTAGAGTAGACTTCGCTAAACACTGAAGGCGCCATTCAATGTTTAGTGATGCCTATGGCGGTCCGTCCCGGTCGTTCACGTTCAACGCGCGGGAGCGGACTGCGAGCCGGCTCTGGCTGGACCCCCTTATATCCCCGCCGGGGCTGCCACGCCCAGGATATCAGGGGTGGGGGAGGGGGTGGGGGTGGGGGTGGGGGTGGGGGGGGGGTTCGCATTTTTGTCGGGGGGGGGGGGGGCAGGTAAGTTAAGTGGGTCAAGGTCACCCACAACACTTGTACTCTAAGTGTTGGCTATACCCCCACCACAACTGGGTCCCTAGGCTGCACAACACCGCTTCGCCAGTATGTCTCCGGCTTCCATGCGGTGCGTCTCGCTGTTCTCTAGCTCTCTATATGTAAGTAATTTTACAAGTTCTGAATGTAGGTCACTACACTTTAACTTTGGGACGATATCGACTTGTGGTACTTCAGTGTTTTGACTCAAGGTCATCACACTTTAACTCTAGCACATCGGTTATCGTACCAGAGGTGCTCAATAACCTAACTTGTAATGTTTAGGGTGGCGTTTGCACGCCACGTGGTATCGCCATGAGTGTCCAGTCCAAGTTTTAAGTTACATTAATTTTACTGTAATCTTTTCCATTTCCGCTTCGTTTTGCCAAAGTATAAGGTGTCGCTTAATAAAGTGGTATTTCTCTAAAGTTATAGGAGATTGCAAGGATACAATTAGTTTATTTAGGAGACTCTTCATCTTGGAGTTTAACACAATTTCCACTTTGACTTTGCTTCCTCGGCTCTCACAGCCTAAGCTGTACAGAAATGTTTCTTCTAATGCCAACTCGGGCCAAGAGAACAGTGTGTTGACTGTAGGACAGCTCATGGTGAAGTGATGCGATACTCCAGCGTACCACCTCACCTTCCCCCGCCACTGTGACCTTCCCCCACTCCTGCTGTTTCCCCCACCTCTTTTCCCTTGACTCATGCGCTACAAGCAGTCTCTCAGTATTGTGCGGACTTTTGTGAGGAGAAGCCATGTCGCGGGACACTTTAGGTAAGAAACTTAGCCGTGTTAAGGCTTTATTAGTTGCTCACTGTCCACCACTCAAAGTTAAGAGAGTTTCGACTTTAGCTAAGTGGCGCAAACTGTTGCGCGGACACCCTAAGTTTTATACAAAACAGACTAGTGTCAGTTTTACTGATGAGGATTTGTTTAAAATATTGGATGAAATGACTTTTCCTTGCAAAATTCAGTTGGTTACTCCCATTCCTGACAGTTTAGAGTCTTAGTCTCTTGAGCCAATATACCTAGAGTGCACGGGGCCGGACAGTCAGTCGCTCGGTGTCTGTCGTAGGGTGCGCATCGCGGTTGCAGTAATGGTTAAAGTAAGGCAGCTGGGCTAGTTCAAGGTCACCCGAGCGGTGTCACATGACGGTTTAGGCAGAGTCACGTTGCAAACTTCAGGTTTCCTCAGCACTTTTGCTGTTTCTCATCTAATTTCGCTCCAAGTCGTCAAGGTCACGGTAACCTGACTGAAACTCGGAGCGTAGTGTGAGAAACAGCAAAGGTGCCAAAAAATTTTAGGTTTCAGCGTGACCTTGACCTTTGTGACATCGATGACGTCATCTTGGTGACGTAAGGGGTGATGACGTCATCAGCACGTCATTTCTGTGACGTCATGGGTGTGACGTCATGGATGTGACGTCATCGGTGATGACGTCATCAATGATGCAATCGATGACGTCATCGATGAGGTCATTGACCTCGATGACGTCATCGATGACGTCATCGCTCGGGTGACCTTGAACTGGCCCAAAAGCCTTACTTTTGCACTACTTCGGTGTAAGTATCTGGGAAAGGTAGACTGTAAACAAGAAGTGCAAACGCAACACGAATAAAAATCCAAAATCAGTTGAAATTACGTACTTTCTTTCCGAGGATAACTCAATCCAAGTTCTATACGTTTATTAATTTAACACTGTAATGCTAAAATAAAAACCTCTTATTTGGAAAATTAATATTTAAAAGCTAATGTTCCGTAGGCCTTTGTCGTTCTTTTAGAGAATTCCCTATAGAGAATACGCTATTTCGGTAGTAGTCATGGTAAAACCTAAGCCCGGGACCAATGTTATACTTTTTCATTTTGTGGTCCCCCAGAAGCCGCTAAAACTATTCGTTCATTTTCATATCTGTATACATGAGTCCGTGCTGGTACTAATTACTTTTGAAGGGGACCTCCGATTTTGATGAAATTTGGTTTGGAGGAGTAAGACCAGGTCTATTTTCATGAGTTCGCGAATCAGCATGATCGGGTTATGGGAACGGGATTTTAAGGGGCTCAAAGGGGGGTAAAAAATGGGTTTTTTGGCATTTTTTTACCTCAATTTTAAAAAATCCAAGAACTTTAACCAAAACTATTTAAAAGAGCTTATAAACCAAACAAATTAGTATTTTGAATTTTTAAATTGGCTTAACAGATCACGGAGATAAGCCAAAAATATGTTTCCCATGGTAATCTTATGGGAAATCAACAAAACATGTATCTTGTTTATTTATTGATGTATTGAACGTACATTCACTCGGTAGAGTTTAATTGATATTTGCTTACAACACCCATATGGTGGCAAACCTACATAGGCCTACTCACCCACATAGTGTTTATGGGGAAAATAAAAAGTTGCCGAATATTTTTACAATTTGATTTCTAACTTACCTAACCATTACATTTCGAAACAACTAACATCTTTTAACACATCTCATGATAGTAAGTATACATATTTATATAAAACCATTTCTGTGGAGTGTATGGGAAAAATACAGAATATAAAATTTCTTTGGAAATTCACTACGCAGGTTTGCTGCGACGGGGGTATTTAGTCATATGATTGGAAATCATCGCCTCTATCTTACAACCCAGATATCCCGTCACTCGGGGTCGCACCCCCGGACTGGGCCGAGGCCTCACCATCTGTCATAATCCATCCCTGCAGTAGGGAGAGGGGGTTCTGAGGTGGCATTTTCCATCCCGATGGTCACCCTTGTCGTAATTACTGTCTCCTTTATAAGAGACACAGCCGCATGTGTACAGCGTAGGCCCTGTGAATGGCACAACCCTTCCATGGCACTTGGCAGCGACGCCGTTTAAGATTCATTAAATGTGTACGGTCTGCTGGCCCTGATGGAGTGGAAGTTAGAGTATCTCAAGGAGGTTATGGAGTGTACTTCGGGGGCGAAGTTTTAACGAATGTAGATTAATGTATACTGCTATACTGTAAATCAGAATGTCAAAATTTTAACATGCATCTTGTTTACACGTACGATCAATAATCATTATAAACCACGACTAATGTGTGTGAACACGTTGGAAAACATAAGTATATTTTAGTATATCCGGTTAAGATGTCAACAATGGCATAGAAAAAACAAGACTAGGACAACTGTCAAAAATCTTATTTGATGAAAGCCTGCAAGTTAGAAGGTTAAAATTACAGCGAATAATCTAAAATATGGGTGTTGAAATAGCCTATGGTGTCAGAATAATAAGTTCTAAAAGCTGTCAGCCGATTTTAGAATAATTCAAACCATATTTGTTTTGCAGTTGTTCATATTTTATTGTTTGTATTTTAGGTAAATTTTACTCTTTGACACGTGTGATTATTCTTCGGTTTATTGAAAAGTTTTACGGTTTGATTGATTAATTGATCGAATTCAGGATTAAATTTGATTTTTGAGTTAGATTTCTTATGTTTTTTTAGCACAAGATAATTTTATCCCCCAACCAACAAATGGAACTTATTTGTGGAAACGGCGGAAGGTTATGCTGTTGTCACAGCTGTCAGTAATTAAGCGACCTTCACGGGTGCTTTCCCGCGATTTCTGCGCAAATGCAGCCGACCGTTCCGAAGGTGACGCGATATTTCCCTGCCATGCTGCTGAAGTTACCCGTCATGACTGCAACGACCACCGTGCACGTTACCATATCGTTCGTTGAACATAGAATTGCTACAAATATTGTAGATTTTTATTTCATATTGACTTTAGCAATTACTTTTTAGAACATTTATGCAACAGATTTAAAATGCAATGGTCACTATCTTGATTGTTCTTTGTCCCGCATTCGGCAAAGTACTATAGGCTAGTAACAAGTAAATTAGGTACGGAAATATACTAATGAGTATGTTGATTAATTGGATCGATTACTTTTCTATTATTGATAACTTTTCTGAGCAAATAGTTAATTCCCCAAACCATTGACACTGCAAGCTTTTTAAGCGAGAAATATTTTAAAACTTGAACAGCCCTTCTCTTTTTGAGTTTCATTCAACACTCTCCTATTTTTATATTAATTTTAATAATTATAGTTTACTGTAATATCACATAAGGTCTATAGGAAACATCGTCTAGATAGGATCTAAAACAAATGATCGGCGACTTATTGTGTTAAGTACTTTTATAATGAGTTAATAATAAAAACTAAAACTTTCCATTAACGGACTCTTATACAGCGGTCAATATAGTATAATATAAATCAAATATATATTATACTGTATATTATCAAAATATATACAGTACTAATGGCAAGTTTCTATACAGTGAACCAATTTAAGTCTAAATGTTTAGGCAGCCTTTGAATAGATTGTTTTATGATGATATTTCATAGACTAATCAAGTAAATTTACATGAACTATTGCAACATATTGAAACAGAAGAGTAGTTTTAGTTATACAGTACTTGTATAAAAACGCTTTTGACACTTCATTTACCCAGCGTATCCCTTTACATAAGTAAATTTTAAACCTAAAAATGTTTACGTAGCAATTATAATTCTTTTGATTAACGGAAGTAAAAATCACAATTTTACTATACATATAAGACTAGGTAAACCGTTCGGGGACTGTTAACCCCCAACCTTCAATGCCTCGTTGTACGGTAGCTAGACCGGTAGACATTGCGAATGAATGGCGCATAGGAGTGGGGTCTAGTGGCTGTGCCAGTGTAATGGGCAGTGCCGTTGCCGTTGTGATCACCCTAATGGCGGATTACTTAGTTCCATCGGCTAATGGCACACCGGCCTCGGAGCCAGGGACGATGGAGCGATGGAGTACTGTAGTACGGTCCGGGGACGCCGAGGAATGCGTTCATCCGGCCCGGCAAAAACTGCACTGGACGGTTTCCTTATTGAAATGTGCAGTTAAATTTTTACTCCTCTTTTGCCAGTGCCCTGCTTGACGACAATAAAACTGTAACTACTTGGGAAATTCACGGTTTTGCTGTCATAATAATTTTGGGGTGCCAACCAATTTGATGGAAAAGACACATTTAATCGCCGCGCGCAAACACAGTAAGCGGGTCATTGCACTATAAGCCCAGTTTTAACAGAAATATGTTTATATAATGTAGGCTATATTTTTCGAACTGTATACTTCCTAAATGTTATAAATACTCCCTGTTAATAAATTATTTAAACGTACATAACTAATAAGGTTCCCAGATGTAAAGAAAAAGGGTCGAAAATAAAATTAAACTTGAATTGATACACATAGCCTACTATGCAGGTTATTTTTACCTAATCGTATTGTTGAGTTATAGACCTGTTTTACTGCATAAAAACAGTAATGTAAAACTCATGCCTTTCTTTCTGTTTCGTTCAAAATAATGTAAGCACAATAATTTGGTAAGCCGATGAGCCTGATCTTCTTTCCAAGTGCCGTGATCGGTCGCGGTAGGCATTTCCTTTATACTTGAGTGCTGCGTTTGCCTATCCGAAGTGTACGGCGTCGCCGAAATGTTTAGGCCTCTTGAAATACTCTTGAAATTTATTTACATCACTGTATATACACAGTCCATCTCGCCATTGACTTTATTAAATGGGGAAGTGCGCGTAATTTGTACCAGCGCCAAAATCGTACCACCATGGTTTTGAGGAAACTAAGCTGCCACTAACGCTCATTACGGCTATTTCTGACCCTTAGTCAACCTCAGTAGCCAGAGCATTGACTGGGACGCATGGAGTCGTGTTCGTTATTTTGTGAAAAATTGTTTTAATATTTTGACTCGTTTCTTATAGTGTTGATGCTTTAGTTTATTGGAATTCATAAGAAACCATCCAGGGTAAATTAATATTCAGAATATATTATTGGTTAAGTGATTGATTGCCTGTAAATCAACGTAAGAACCAATTTCCTAGGTGTATTTTCAGTGTAGTTATGGCAAGTTGAGTTCAAGATGGCGCGTTACCCTAAATTGTACCACTCTGTGTTTCCATAATTGTACCACCATTCTAAGTGGTACAATTTTGGCTAACACTGTATTTTGTTTCCAAATGGCTCAGAAAATTAAAAAGTATGACAAATGGACCGAAGACGACATGTCCCACGCTATTTCGGCCTATGAAAACGGTGGTTTAAATGCAGTTTGCCGAACTTATGGAATTCCAAAGCCGACCTTAAAAAGGCACATACAGGGAACTAAAGTCTATGCAAATTATGACTCTAAAAAGCTTGGCCACTCTCAAGAATTACCAAAAGAACTAGAAGACCAGTTGTAACAACATGTTTTAAAGTCATTATTTTCCATAGAGAACATTCAATATTTGAAAGGAGCTATCCTTGTTTTTACCTGCGGCATTTAGTCTTATGACATAATGTAATTTGTATACAACATTGACAACTTACATATAATTTTCATCGCACATTCTATGTTTAACGATTTTACAACTTTTAATATATGATATAAATCGTATGATAAATATGAGTGTTTTTCTAATACTGAATAATTTTATTATATTACACTATCCCTATGTATAATTTTTTTATACAAATAAACATGTTTTAGAATACTTATAACATACTATAATAATTTTTTTTGACAATAAATATAATTTCAATAATTATGTTGTGTTTTTATTGCAAAATAAGGGTTAATTTTACAAAAGGTACAATTAAGGAAACTGGTACAATTATTGGAAACAGGTGGTACAATTTAGGGGTACATGGTACAATTATGGCAATTTTTTAAAACCAAAAAAACAATTTTTTTCTATTATATTTTTTAACGAAATTATTTAAAACTTTTATAGAACATAGATGTCATTAAGTACTACAAGACCATCCTGATTTTGATTTTTTTAATACTTCCGGTTTTCTGAAAATTGACTTTATGCTTAGGTGGTACAATATTGGCGCACTTCCCTACATGAAAATACCAAAACCTGGAGAATCTTTGTTTAAAAGGTATTAATATTTTTTATCGTAAAACATTTTCCATTTCCAACGTTTACTTTGAAAATATCAACATGTTTTTGTGCGTTTTCCCTTTCGTTGTTTATCATTTGCAAGAGGTCGATTGTGTTAGTCGGTAGCATTCATTATTCACATGAAGCCTGGCGATTCTTTAATATGAGTTATTGTTATCGCGCATCTGATTCATGGCTTGACCTCTTGTCGTCTGGCTATGCCGCTGCCGCTGACCTATAATCGTAACTGATACAATGCTATAGCTACAGCGACCGATCAAAACCAAAGCCATCTACTTGTCTACCGACTTACTCGTTTACAACGCTGATTTAACTAAACCTAACAACAATTAGTCTGTTTATTTGTAATATTAGCATTAAACGTAACAATTTTAAAGTATGGTTCAAGTTTTATTCCTGGCATAACGGCTTAGGTCTACAGATGTGACACTGTGTTTCGCCGCTGTGTGCTTTTGGTAATGGTCGGTTACACATGGCTGGCTGTGTAAATATTTTCGTTTCCCTGTGGCCGCTGCGATGGCAGGACTCGCACTGTAGTGAAGGCCAGACTGACATTTACGGCAATCAACTACTCGAAAGTCATCTAACTGGCGAAAATCACTTCGGCCATGTCTCGTCTTCAGACCATCTTCAGTGCCAGAGTACAACAGGTCGGTCAGGTACGGGGGCTTTATAGGCACGGTGACGTAAGATATGTATTTCACAAAGAGAAAAGTCTGTTTTAAATGTAAACAATGTGCATGTAATATACTTTTGAATTACTTTTCGTGTGTTTAGAAACTTATGGTACAACCCTAGAGGAAATATCTATATAATGTAAATATGTTATTTTGTTTAACAATGACGGATCCCTTTTACAGAATTTTTCATTTGAAGACTCATTTGATTTCAATTTGTGTTTGACCTAACTAGTTAATTGTATAAGCATAAAAAGTCAATCAGCTTGAAAGTCTTGAACATGGAGACACATTTTTAACCCCATCGTTTTGTGCGATTTAATTTGAAAGTTTCTATGTTACAACTCAGGACTAATCTTCTATACCTGAGTTGTGAATACTATACATAAGGCAAATTATAGGTTTTTTCAGTAGTATTTAACTTTACAACTTATGTTCGTTGTTGATGATGGGTTTCTAGTCTGTAGTAACCCTTGAGTATGACCCTTCTGGAACTTTTATACATTAGCATTGTTTTTAATTACAGGCATATGTATTAATGGTTATTTTAAAAATAGAAGTATATCCTTTTATTGCGCGTTTAGCTGAGAAAGTGCTAAACAAAAGCCATAACTGTTGCTCCCCACGTGTCCATAGGTTCAAAGCGCCAAGATGTGGAATGGGTGTCGGTCTCGCTTATCGCCGCTGCAAGCTGTTGGTATTTTTGTCCAAGGTTTCTATTTATAGAGATGCACTCATCAACAAGAGCGGGCATCTTTCGCATCCCCCGCTGAGCTTTGCTCTTTGTCTTTGTCCGTTCAATGATAAGTAAAAAAAATTAATCAAATCAAATCAAATCAACCATTTAAGAATAAATTTATTTATATTAGCGAATGTAATAGGATATATTTGTTTATATACATCGTGTTAGCCTCTGAACTGATCTCTGACCTCTAGACTAAAATGTCTGTGTTAACAATAGACGAACACAAACATGTCCTTCAAACCTCAGGTCAACAATATAATATGTTTCTTGTATTTAGTATCACTAAGCGGCACGTCCAGGAAGCAAAGTCTGTTTTGAATATACTGTACAAATAAAATTAAGTTACTCAATCCTAGATTTTTGAACCATTAATTTTCTGTATAATTTGTTAGTTCAATAACGATTCCACATGTTGCTTTCAATATCATCAGAATCAAAGAAATAAATCATGCAAGCAAAGAAAAGCAAATAAGAAACATTATTCATAGAAACATTATTCATGAACCATCACAGAACAAATTGACCAGTGCGCATTAGCTTCATATTGCTAATCCTTGACATTCAGATACGTTGAACAATCGTTTCACGAAAAGAATTAATTGTTTTCACTAAGTAAACTCAAGTACAGTAAAGTAAACTTTCCAACCAGAATACCCCACTGAACTATTTCTACTTTCTCTTGGCGTTGGTCTCCCTCATGGTTGTAACATCATCGCCCATGGTATCCCCGCATCTCCTCTCCCATCCGCTCGACCTCCAACAGTCCAACAGTCGTATCGTCTACGGTATCGTTGTGCTGATCCAGGCCAGACTCAGATACAGATCAGCAGTCACGCCGATCCGCAGACGTTCACCGTTTACGGCCCAATATCTCAGTCCGGTCCGGTCTCTTTATGTTTACTCTGAGGTTTATGTTTATGCCCCCCGCACTGAGTTACGCCTTCCCCCTTCCTTCCTGCGGGCACCACTGCCGTTATCTACCTGAATTAGCACTGTATGATCCCCGATGTCTCAGATATTGCCATCCCTTACCGCAATAAATAATTTGATGCGTTCTTGTCACTAGACAGAAAAATACTTCACGGTATGGTAATAAATAGATAATTTAGTTTACACGATGAATGAGTCGAATAACTTTCGAAGAGATCATGTTTTCAAAACTATATTTTAACGGAATTAAGGCCTTTTGCAAATAATTTGTGAACAGTTTGAGGTAGTTTATATACCTTCCCAGATTTTTCAGTTTCTTTCAAATCAACACGATTGAATATTTTTTTAACTAGACGTAAATGGTTTAAATTTGCATCGTCATGCAAAAGTAAATCGAAGTACGTAAACTATATGCCTAAACAAAGCTAGTATAAATTAAATTTTATGAATTTGCTCAAAGAATTTGATATTGTAAACAGACAGTGTGTTTATTATGTATTTAATATATATAAAACACACTGAAATCTCACATTTTTTATTTACTAAACTAAAAAATCTTTTGTGATTCATTTTGGACGCTAGGCGAAGGTTTTCCTTGGGGTCGGAATGTGTTGATAAGGGTACACTTTCGTTATCAGGCGCTGTTGAAAGCCTCGCCCCAGCCCCACCTGCTTGTGACGTGACAGAGGGGGAACGTCTTCCCAGTTTTTATGTTCAAATCCTCTTCCTACAAAGTTGTATTTAAAAAAAAGTGTTTTAACTTTGGATATTGAAACGCAAATCAAAATGACAGTGCTATTACAGAAGTTAGCTTAAATTACAATTGTTTGGAGTTACTTTTAAACGACATTTCACCAACGAGTAAGCAAAAGCACGTCTCGTCTGTGTTATACATTCCGCTTGTTTTATTTTTTTATAAATTCAAGCCTACACAAGTCAAAGTTCTGCAGAAGTAGTAGACTTCCTGCTAGTAATAACTACTCGAGTTGTCCATTTCCTACATCCAACTAGCCCGGACGTCCCTCCACCCTCCTCGTCCCGGTCACCTGAGAGCCACTCGGCTAATCTGCGCCGATGTTGATGGACTGTAGTGTCAGGAGGGGGGGGGGGGCACTTAATTTCCTGGACTCCGGGCCTCCGGGGACCCAATTTGCAAACTCGGGCCACGTGAAAATTGACAGCCTGCAATCGCCAGTCAGAAATCGACCGTCGTTAGTTTGGTTGTAATTGGCTTTTTATTTTTGCAATTCTAGAATTTGTAGGAAATTAAATATGCTTGAAACTAGGAAATTGAGTCCAAATGTTTTTCACAATGGCGGTTCTTCGTTGTGCATAGATAAACATTAATACTCAATTATTGTTACAGTAAATGTAACACAAAAAGTAGCAAATGTTTTTTTTTCTTACAAATTTGGCACACACCACACTTTTCTACAATTAGCAAAGGTAATATTTATTATTTATCTGTTATGGAAAGCTACAATAATTATAGAATTATAAAAAAATACAGTAGATATTCAGTTATACTAAGAAATGAACAATAGAACCAAAGATGATAAATAGGGTTTATTTAGCTTCCTTCACATTTTCGAATGACCACCAACCCATCTTCAATGCCCTCACATTCGATGTCCTATTCCCACATTTGTCACACATCATAAAATTCGTTCTGCTTAGTAAACATGAGGCAAGGGAGCGGCCAGAACGCATTGTCGCGGGAGCTCCTGACTGTCATGACAGTTCATGACTCACTCCCCGATCCTTGACATTATCCTTAGCCTTTCTCCCCGTCGTGTACCGATCTGTAGCACTACTTTTCCTTCGTCCACTACCAGTCATCTAGACCCACTTCGTATCTGCTGGCAGTAACTCTTGAAACCCCAGTTAGCCCTTTCTCTTTATCCTAATTTGCCAGACCATTTCCCGCTGTAATTGAATTATGTTGGGTGATCTGACCAACCAGGTCTTTGGTTATGGGCCATTTGTTTTCGCGGATGAGATATTTTATTTATATGTTACGGTCAGTATTGTTCCTTATTAAAGCATTAATAATTAAATATATAAATCTAAGTGATTTGATTGCTATACTTTTCTCCATTTTTCATATTCGGGAAAGCGTAAGCAATAGTAATAATATTACTAGGTTATTTAAGCACTTTAGTGTTAGCATTGAGAACCATTATCGACGATTTAGAACACCCTAATCGTTCATTGTAGCATTAAATAACTCCGTTTTCCTTTTCATAATGTATTATTTATATACAGTAGTTGAGGCATAGTATAATTATACAGTATAACTAATGGTTTTGCAGCTTTCTAAAAGAAGTCAGTTCCTTTAAGTTTTTATATATTTTAAGGACCTTAAATCTAATCAGATCAGTCAGATTCTCATAAGTCAGAAAATGTATTTTATCGTAGTATCAGACTACGTTTTACTTATTTTATTGATGTAGATGACATCACAATATGAACACAGGTAGGTATCCACCATCACAAATTTGCCTTTCCCAGAACGTTCATTGCCTGACCCATTTATTGCCCGGCTGACATTCACATAACATTTCGCGAATATTATTCACATTCCACTAGATCTGTATCGTTCACGGTGTTCACGGTTGATTCGACGTCACCAGAGCGGATTTGCCCGCGGTTGCGGGTACCTCCGACCGCCCCTCCCTCCCCCTCCCTCTGACGAGCAGGCCCGCAGATAAGGAGATTATGAAGCGGGTAAAGCTGCTATTGTTGACTTGTCAGTACAATACCATTAAATCCCTCGTCTCATTTTTAGTAAGTACTATGACCAAATTGTTTCGTCATTTTTCTTTTTTAAGCGTAGGCTTGAGTCCTCTAAACTACCTTCCTTAAGATGTTGATGAGAGTGATTATTGCGAGATATTGTTGGATCTATACGGGTACGCGTCAAATTGTCACCCCGTCAGATTGGCACCACGACAGTTTGGCACCGATCCTAGAGGTGACAATCAGTCGTATGCGTTGCCCGACAGGTTGTCACCCCGAGAAGGGCCGATGCCAATCTGTCGTGGGGACAACTAGACGCCTACCGCTATCGATGACAATCTGACGGGGCGCTACCCGACAGGTTATTGGAACCTCGAGAAAGGCGCGGTGCCAATCTGTCGTGGTGACAACCTGACGCCGGCTGCGATGGGTGACGATCTGTCGTGACAGTACCCGACAGAATGGCACCACTATGCTCAAATCCCCTGGGTGCCAATCTGTCGTGGTGCCAACCTGACGGCGACCCTAAACATACATACTGTTTAAATCTCTCATTTCCCCACTACTGTTACATTTTAGTTGTTGTTAATTAAAAACAACTCAAACAACAACTCGTGATAATTTATGCACTTTTTCTCTTTTTTTGTATTTTTATACAATAAAATTATTAAAGTTTTCAGTTGATATTAAATCCAATTTATGCTTAAAATAAATTAATGCTAAAATGTATGAAACATCCATGAATTATGGAGCTGTCTAAATTTGGAGGAAACCCCGTAGAATGAAACACTGTATAGTCACCATAACTTTAAAATTAACCATCTATGAATAATCTTTAAGACGAATCATTCACAATGAAAATCAATACATATCTCACATGAAATTGAATAAAATATTTGCGAAAATAATGAATAACTATGCAGACTGTTGTCATTTGCAGGAATCGCCGTAGAATTTATTGTTATCACAAGTTCAAAATCCCCATAATATCTGTAAGCCGCAACCAGCCACGATATTTTTTCATGAACTGCATAAACCAGTATTTTTAAGATATTTGTCTGTAAAATATAATAACATAAAAATGTAGAACAGTTATCTTGGCTGCATACAACCAACATGTCGGGGGTGTTGACCCCTCCCGCTACCACACCCCTTCCAGTGACGTCACACAGGCCCGTAAGCCTACTGATGACGTGGATTATGTTCCACTCTTGGCCTTACGTGGAGTGGATGGGGTGGGGGTGGGGGTTAATATTATCTTGACCACGTAACAGAATTATCGCTAGCGAAGGGTTGCTAATCCACCAATATAGCCAGGCTTACCCCAGTTATCTGTTGCCTCATGTGATTGTGCCATATAAGTTTTGTTAATTAAGGAAAATTTAAAATATTTAAATTACAAATTGTGGTACAAATTATGTTCTCAATATTTTCTGTAAATCGTTTTTCTGTGTCATCACATCCAACCTTCTCTTCCTCTTGTCGAAAATCAACGTAACCTATGTTATTTGTGATTTTATTAAAACATATGTAAAAGCCACATCCAAACGAGCCAAAGGCACATTTATAGGGTCTACGTGTTAATTACCATTTCACCAACCATTCATATCACTCGGTCGGCTTTCATCCTGTTCCTCCAGCATTTTACCGCGACATTACTTTCAAGCACATTGTCGTTGAGTCACGTTTTGTTTAACAGGGGGATAGCCTCATTGCGCACAGTGGTCAGAAAACTGTCCAACTTCAGGGCATCATTGCGCACAGTGGTCACTCGGGGCCCCGCTTGGGGGTGGCATCATTGCGCACACGGTCAAAAACGAAACTTGTAGTCCCGTTCCTATGTTAAATAAATAGATCAGCAATATATATATATATATATATATATATGCTATATTTATTTACAAAGCTGCATATTTAAACTTCAAATTGTTTCATTTCACTAATATAATAGTTATAATTTATGGATCTATTATTTTAGCAAAATTATAAAATTATCTAGCAATGTAAACTTTATTTTATAGTTACTGTGTGACATATATGCATAAATGTTATAATTATACGTGCAATAAGGTATTATTGCTTCATAATCAAATAAGTTTACAAATAATTGGATATTGTTTTGAAAATAACGATGAAAATAGTCTTAGCCGGTTAAACCATTCTTATTTATTACTATATAAAGGTTATTTTAACAAATACACGGTATAGCATATAGTAAAAGTTTAATATATATATTTACAAAATTTACAAACATACAGCATAAAACAGCCATTACAAGAACTTTATTTCTTTAAGTAAAATGAAGCCTTCTGCATGAAATGCAGGCGGCTAATCTTTCCTTCCTTCAGCTCTGATTGGATTTTTTCCAAAAACTGTATTTTATTTTTATTTTGGGTGTATCTACGCCAGTGGCATTTTTTACGTTTTGACGGGGAACGGTCCAAACCCCAGTCTTGTTACTATCTAACATCGACTAGTTGTTAGAAAGCATCATTAATTAATAGCTCAATGACAAATGGCAACTGGGTCCGGTATCGAACCTTAAAAAAGCTACTAACTTTTCTCAGGATCGAACCGGCAACCTTTGGATTCAAAGGCGAGCACCATAAACACTCAGCTACCCAGCCAGTTTATGGTATTGTTTTTTTGTACTTTACATTAGTTTGCTTTCTAGAAGTCAACGTGTTAAATGTTATATATGTAGAAATTTGAACATTTTTTAAAGCCACTATAAAAAGAAAAATGTTTGGTTGGTAATTTTTAACATTAGTTTTATGGGTTGCTATTTTGGTAACGAAATAACAACGAAATGTAAACAAAGAAAGAAACATCAATGTTACGCAGACTTTTTGAAACAGCTGTTAACTGTGAAGAGGTAGCCTATAGTTGGTTGTTGGTGGAAATTGAATTGTTGTTTTACCATGACACTATAACAAAAGTGAAGTAAAACCAACGAGCAAGGCTCGGTTAACCTGGTACTGTATATTATATTGCAGCATCAATAAAATATAAAGAGAAATAAAGGAATGTGTTACTAATTATGGCAAACTGTTAGGAAAATTACAATATTATAATGAACAAACTGGTAATATCTAGAAAAATAATCCAGACACTAAAAAATAATTTTAATTATCTAGAAAATAATCGTGTCTGTCTAGAAAAAATCTTCACTTACAAACGTTTTAACGAAGGGTAAAATAATTTATCTTAAAAACACGAGTACAATTGTTTTAAAAGGACAGACAATATTATGTGGTCACAGAGTTTTATATCTCCACTTAATTTAATATTCTTCATGTAAATGATCTTTGGTTTCGGGGCGAGCAGCCCAGCGGCCGGTGCGGCGCCGGCGCGCCGCCGTGGAGGGTCGGGCAAAACTGACCGTGTGCGCAATGATGCTCGACCCACGGGGGGCCATAAAACTAACCCTCGTCAAAAACTTGACCGCTGTGCGCAATCAGGGTAAGCCCGTTTAACAGAGGTGCACACACTTAAAGAAACATTGATGTGCATTACTGGCATTATCAAATGCGAAATAATTGTAAGGGCAAGTTTATTACGTTACAATAAAGATATTTATAATAAATATGTGAAAACGCTCAAGGTTCCAGAAACCGTTATTGGCTCTCTTCACATTAGACGATTTGTTCATAAAATCTCAGGTAGATTCGATTAATCGTAATTTTTATCGTTATATTCTTTGTTATGATCTACTTTTTTAATTTTACCAGAATTTTTCATTAACTACCAATAAATATTGATTTTTATATGGTGCTTATTATTAGATCCTGTGTCGCTATTTAATTAAAGTTTAAAGAATTAATTGTAAATTATTGTTACAATAATGTTCCCATTTTAACTTCCTATTTTAAGTATAAAAACACTTCAATGAGTATAATTATCTAATTTTACCAGAAATTAAAAAATTAGCTTATTATTGTTGGTTAACGAAACATAAAATCATAAAAGAAATCATAAATTACGTCGCATTACCGCCCTCGAACAATGTATCTAAAGAATAAATGTTCTCGCCACTGCTTAGATGCCTTCCCATTGAGAGAAATGAAGTGTAAATTGAAACGGAGGTTTCCATCTCAAATGACACCAGCCGCTGCTTCGTTGTCAACGTTGAGCGCCAACCGTGTAGCGTACAGTACAACAATATGACCCGCTCACCTGTCCAACAATGGTGAACTCGTGATGACGTTAATTACGTCATCACGGTGCAATAATGTAATCAGCTGAGGCGACGCGAGTAATGAAGCAGTAAAAACCCCTGATTACCATCACCGTCATAATGAGATAATGTTATGCACGCTGCAGGCGCCGCCGTTTACGCATACGAATTACATCAATGTATTCATTGTCGAGCAACCCGCGATTAAATTCCAGACTGCAGTGGATTTTGATTTCGTTTGTTGCTAGTATGTTTGTTTTGTTTGAAAGGTGTTTTTTCTTCGTGAATGTCTCTGTTATCGACGTTACAGGCATCTTATACAAGCCTATATTAGTCAGCCCGATGGTATATTCTTATGGAAAACAACAAATTTCGTTAGATTTCATGTAAGATTTAATGCTTTTAAGCCCTGATTTAATTTAAGACTTATTTGTTGAAACTTATTCGTTGAAATATGCTAGAGGAAACTTCCCGTCGATTGTCAAATTTTCAATACACTCGTGAGCTATAGAGAATGTATTTCGTTACTGGATCCTTGCAAACCTGCGAAATTACCCTGTTGAACAGTTTTTCGTATCAAAATTTAATCCCACACCAAAATTGTAGGCTACTTCCTTGCTTTCGCCTGCTTGTTGGTGTGTTGGTGGTGACAGACTATCTCGTAGTCTAATCCCACACGTGTCCAGTCATTGTTATTCAACTTTGCGTTATAATTCACAAAAGAAGAATGTAGAATTGCCGTCTCGGACAACAGGAATAGCATATAAATGAGGAGTTACTGGTGGAACAAATCAAGCGACGAAACAGAACGTTGTGGAGCTCTCGAGTCAAGTGGCCCAGTATCGTTTATCGTTTACCATCAACAAACATTTCTGTGTCGCCACATTTGGACACGTCGTCAGAGACGGTGGGCCTGGGCCATATTGCACACAGCTGGCGATGGATAGCTTCAGTTACACGACACCCTGACTGGCTGGCGGAATCCTCGTCTGCTCATCCTCGTCGCTCGGTTCCGGCTGGGGATGAGACACGATGTTTCTTCTCACGCGGAGCGTTACCAGTGTTCCAAATACTGCGACAAACAATTTATAACTGAATTCATCAAATTACTTCTTGGTTCCGTAATTAGTTGTAGTTGTATGAGATGCATACTTTCCAGTATGCGGCGTTTCCATTAAAAATACTAACTTTTTTCTTGATACCTTTTTTCTACAAGTGCAGCTCGTCTGGCGGCATGAGTAAGTTATATCTACCACGATGGAAATAGTGACGATTACCCAAGTGAGAGAGGGGTGTTTGAATCTCTTATCGTTCAAGATGGGCATGTCCTAATTCTTGTCAAATATGTTTGTCAAAGGAAAACAAAAAACGTTCGCCGTAACTGTTATATGCTTAAAGATGTGTTTCATGTAAGTCCGTCATTTGTTTATACATAATGATCGAGTCAAAGCTGTAAAATCCGACTGAAATATAAATATTACTTGCACAAACAACGCACAACCGTACTTATTACTTGAACCTTAAGCACAACGATATAACTCATTACTAGATGAAGCAGCAATCGTCAGTCAATAATCCTTAAATTATTGCAACAATATTATGAACAGGATTTTTTTTTACCAGAACATCGAGTGAAAAAGCTTATTTGCTCTGACTGCGGCCTTGTATACTGATGCAGAATTTTCCGTGTTTATTGGCGCAGATCAAGCGTTCCGTCGCGCAGTTTACAGCGGGTCTGTTGTGTTTGACGCGATTCCCTGGTTATTTGCCCAGATCGGCTCTCGCTGGAGCCTAGCCCAACACTCTGTGGCATCGCGGTATTTTCGTATCACCGGAATTCCGATGAGCCGGTCGATTTACGAGGTGTGCGAGGCAGGCATATTCTTTGTTTGTTTACTGGAAACGTGTTGCTATTTCGGGGTGAATCTGTTTGAAAAATGTCTGAAATGTTAAAGCCGTTATGTTTTATCGTTTGATTTTGATTTATTTATGATTTATACTTAATTTGTTTATCAACCATAGTTCCTTAAATTCATTGTTGTGATGCATCTGCGTGCACTTGTATCCTGAATAAAACTTGGAAGAGCAAATAAAGTTTCATTTTTATAACGTTTAAAATATAACAGCAACAACATAATTATTTCATCCTCCTCTATGTAGAAACCTTATCCATTGTTCATAAAGTATTTGTGTATACATTTTTAATTTTTGTATTTTAACAGAAAATTAGAATAGTAGTGTTACAGTGCATTCGAAAAAGAAAAAAAAATACGTTTTGAAAACTTGTGTATTAATAACTTCTTGTTTTTAATTCTGAATGTCATAAACTTAATTAAATTTACGTATAAAACTTAAATCGAAATTATTAAGGTTTTTATTAAATAAGTTTTGAGAAGTTTTGTATGACAAAATAAGCCATTTGTCCAATAAACGGTCAAAAATTAATGATCGAGTGTTTCATGTGGCTTTGTACTACTATAATTAGAATTTATAGCTCTCGTATCTTAACTGAAACCGCAAAACTTTTCGAAGGGAGTTCTACGGGAAACGCGAAGTCCGTTTAGTCCGTTTAGATTGGATTCGCAAACTGCTCAAACCTACCGACAAAACAGTGCCCAGTTTCGTTGTGCAATCTCCAATTTGAACGCTCCGTCCCTCAATAAAAGTAATATAATGAGTTCACTGCACCCGGCTGGTAGACACTGCCAACTGGAGGCTCATCACAATACTGTACATGCTGTTGAAAGGAGGGTACCCTAATGTCAAGGCTGTATGAATCATTGAGAGCTTCTCTCGCCAGCACGTTGTATCAACACCACTCTCTCCGGCCGGTTATAATGGTGTTTATCGCGCGGAACGGATTACCGAGGGGATGGAAAGGTGAGGGATTTGATGGATGAGGAAACGTTTTGTCCGGTATTACAGTGCCAAAGGCGCTCAATCGGCGAGGAGTTAAAAACTTTTATTGACTGGAGAGAAGCAAAAAACACTGCGCGTGACATCGTCCTTCGGTGGAAACCAGTTTAATGAAAAACATTGATGGTCGGATTATCGATTAGTGTTGGTATTGTTGGTGTTATGAAAATATTTAAACACTGTTTAGCTGCTTGCGCCTCGTGGCCTTATGGCCTCATACATATGGCTTAGCCAGTGTCGATGAATGTCAGTATTAAAGGTTGAAGGAGTACAACGCTATTATATTATACGATTAGTATTTTATGCTTTTATTCTGTACCACTGGCGAAAAATAATAGCCGAGTTTGATCAGTGTCAGGCTTAACTGAGTAAAATATCTTTTATGTGAGTGTAAAAAATCATATTCCTTATTAAAGCTTTGAAGGCAAATCAATGCTCATTAGAGAACAACTTTTATGAAAGAGATACATTTAAGTATGGGTATGGTCTAGGTATTTAAAAATTACGTATTGAAGAGAGCAGTAAAAGCTAGCTTGTTAAGTTGTTTTCGCTTGTTTTGTGTTGAAATTAAAACATGAACTTAGAAATTAATATCGATACAAGGAGAACATTTCATGGGGTTACATATTCAATTTGTTAAGGCATTAAGTTTATAGAATATTGGAATGTAGTGTGTAACTATAATGCAACTGTTCAAATAGCACCGAGTCGTTCATATAGTCAGAGATATTTTTGGGTGGGCACTCTCAAGCTGCTCGAGGTGTTTTTATAATGGAACGGATTTTGCCGGGTGAATATCTAGAGATAAATCAGCAAACATAATTTAGCGCTTTAAAAACAAAGGATTTAAACTAATACGATGTTTAATATTTCCGAATTATACCCTATTTTACTATGCTGTATACACATTGAAAGTCATTACTTCGAATTTAATTTTTATTGTGCTTGCCACTCGAGTTATTTGTGTATAATTGCAGTACTCCTCTACATGGATCATTTCTGGTGAAATATGTTTTGTAGTACCGTAGATCTTTTTCTCGTGGATAGGCCTACCAAATTTACCTGGAATTTTCGGCTGTTACCTCATTCGGCTACATAAAGGTAAGCCGATATCGTAACCACCCCTGTGCAGTATGCCGACAGAAGGTCCCACGGCCCCCGCCAGTGACCATCACATCATCACGCCATCACGCCGCGCCGTCGGCAGCGCCGAGCGTCGTCTCAGTATTCGGTTATTTCACGGTCTTCATGTTTAAATCGATTCAAGGTTTTTGTGAGCTGCAGAAATCTCCGTTGGCCAAATGGTCATATAATGCTTCTTGAAAATTTTTTCCTGAAATAAACTGCGCAGTAGGATCCTTATTCCTTTTTGCTCCCACGATTTTAAACCAAACCCTTCAACGCTTTTACGAAAATTATTGTTAGCTCTCTTTATAATTGCTTCATTCGGTTTACAGGAATCACTTTCATGAAAATTGAATACACTTCAAAATAGTCTAATAAAAAAGATACTGTACGTTGAAGAAAAAAGTTCTAGTCCTTACCACTCATTCGTAGAAACTATCCATTGAGTTGCAATGCATTTTAAGATTCAGCCATATGCTGTGGTATGATGCCACCTCTTCCTGCCACATCGATGGCATGACAATACTAGACACGGCATTGGATTTCTCTGTGTCGCGTCTCCCGACGTTTATATTCATTTTGCAGTCGAAGGAAATGGTCTGCTGTTTACACGTCGAACTACAAGTCGAGCTCGCAAACAATGTTGCGACAAGAATGGATGAGACAAGAATATACGGATGGATTCTTTGGTGGTGCATGTTTCTTTACTTGTGACGAATCTAGTTATAGATTTAGTGATGCAATAAATTGAATTGTTTAAGAGTACTCAATAGCATTTGGAAATAAGTGATCATGATCGTGGTATGACGGGGAGGCATTGGCTCATTGGCTGGTCAAGTATATCAACTATATCAACATTATCTCACAAGTACCTGTTTTATCGACGTGGAATGGTTATGCATTTAACTAGTTTTTTGATAATACAATATTTAATGCGATGCAATATCATGTTTTGTAATAATTGCCTACTTTCGGTCCTAGGTAAACAATTCTTTGCCGTACATCAACAAACTTTTCCCGTACAGCAACAACTCTAGAATCAGCTGACTTCAAAACAATAGTATATTTCACCACTAGTTCGGAAAGTGACCCATTTCTGGGCGAGATAGTGTTTTACGCGCGAGGCGAAGCCGATCGTGGAAAACACTATCGAGCCTGGAAATGGGCTTTCCGGACGAGTTGTGAACGATACTTTTCATCACGACGCAATTATTAATAAATGTGGAAGTTTTAAAGGAGAATTATTTTTGTAAATTCTTCGCCATTGGACAAAGTAAACAAAGCTGGAATTCAAAATTTAATTTGTTTTAAACCCAGCTGATTGTTGCTGTACGGAAAAGTTTGTTTACCTTGGACGGAAAGTAATGTTTACAAACATTACTTTCCGTACAGGTCAGTAAAATCAGCTGACGGTGACAGTTTGGAAAATGACTACTGGAAAATGACTACTTTCCAAGGTCTCAGCTGTACGGCAAGTTGTCACTTTCGTATACGGAGTGATGAAAACTAAATTTTGAATTCTGGCTTTGTTTTGTCTACTGACAAAATAATTACTAATAATTCTCCTTGTTACTAATAACTTACTAATAACTTACTAATAACTTACTTATTATATATAATTATATAACTTACTAATATAGAAGTTACTAATAACTTCCATATTTTTTATTAATTGCATCGTGATGAAAAGTATCGTTCACAACTCGTCCGGAAAGCCCATTTCGCCTCGCGCGTAAATCCTATGTCGCCCTGAAATGGGTCACTTTCGGACTAGTGGTGAAATATTCTATTGTTGTTTGTTTCCATGCGAGGTTAGGCTAAAACTCAGGCGAGGGTTTTCATATTTATTTTCCCTTGAAGATGAAGTTGCCAAAACTTATATTACAAAACACATTAAATTGTAAAATTTCGTTGAACATCGTTCGACATGGCTAAGTCCCGAAGGTTTTCGTGTGTGGGTACCTTCTTGTGTTTCTTGTTTTGTTTTACCATTTAGTCTTTTGAGTAACCTGATTTCTTATGGGCGATGAAGGTAAATTTTGGCTCCGAGTTATGCATAATTGACCTTTTAGTGTCCTTTCCCAGAGATTTCGACATAATGACATTATAAGTTATTTTTAAGTGGATTATTCTGTAACCCACTGTATGCAAGAGCCGGCTTCTCGCACTGACCCCGCGAAGCTTCACTGATCTCGGCCTACATTGCAGTTCCCCCAGTCATCCCCGGACCTACCGACTACCCGCGACACTGGCGGCGCGTCGGCCACGGCGAGCGACTTGCACCGTGACGGCGGCGGCGACGCCAATCGCCCGAGCGTTGCACCGTTTCGCCACCGTTTCTGGTCGGCCGCGTCGCCGCCGGCCGCCGCAATACCGACCGTGGTGACTCGCAACTATCGCCGAAATGTCACCCCTATACAATCAATAACGTTAGCTTGGTCTACATTCCCAGGATTGACTGCATGATTCTGGTGAAAACCCCTCACCAAATTTTCCTTTATTTATTTTCCAAGGAAGGAGTCCTTGTTTTTTTAACATTCATTTGGTTTGGTGGGGCCAATATTAAAAGCGTAGCGTAATCAGCCTACTGTAACCACCTGTCGCCGTTGTAAATGTTGTTCATGTGCTAATATCTCGTTATAAAGATCGGAGATGATTCCCTAAACTAAAACATATCTTAAGATGAACTCCTTCTAAACTTTAATGCACGTCTTCGCCTTGAAGTTTATCTCTGTACTCTTGTGTTTTTCACTGAGAGCAATCCAAAGAGTGAGCTTTATGTCGTTTCGATTTTGTTGATTTAAAACTTTACTTGTGTCTCGTAAAAAATAATTTTCTTGTACAAGCTACTTGTTCTAGAATACCTTAGTTTATGTATTTGCTGAGCCTCCCTGGCGTGCAATTCGCTGATTGTTGGTGTCGTGTGTTGCAGACGACCTAGAGGCGGTGTCGCACCGGCTGGTGGCGTTGTCCAAGGAGCAGAGCTCGCAGGACAACATCTCAGTGGTGGTCGTGTTCCTGGCCGACCCAGCGGAGCTTGCCAAGCGGCCGCCCATGGAGACGCCCGTTCCCAACCCGTTCAACGGGGCGGACATGTTCAACGGGCAGTCGCGTCACCCTCCACATCCCGGACCCTTCGACGACGAGGACTTTGGCCCCGAGACTGATGTGGACATGGTGGACGACGTGCTGCTCTCGCCGGCCATCGCCGCCGCCAAGGCGCTGGTCCGCGACGACGACTACGAGCGTCAGCGACAGCAGATGAAGGAGTTCGACGATCCGGGCGACCTAGAGCGCAGCAGGGACACGCCCACGCCGCCGGCACACGAAGGTACGTGCACCTCCATCACCTCACGGCCCTCCGGAGGGGTTCCTCCGTGGACCTCCTCAAAACGTCCCCTAATAGATCACATGCCCTTTGTTGAGTTTTTAGAGGTTAAGTGCCCTAAATATTTAGATACAGATTGTTTGAGAATTGAAGTTTATGTTCTCGTAATAGTCATGGAAAGCAACTTCTCTATAAATCCTTCCTTCAGTAGTATTACCAACTGTACCTTACTTTCTAGTTATGATTGGACATTTACCTCCCCTTCTCCCAAAAGTCCTTCCTTCGGTTCAATCAAAGTCCGTTGTATGCCTTGATTCATAATTTGTAGGATTCAGCAAATTTGAAGAATCTTGATACGTGACGTTTTCTCAGTTCCGCATTTCTGGTACTCATGATATCCTTCCATTAAAACTTTTACATTTAGATGACGAATTCACCAAATAATGATAAAAAGTGTAGGGTTTTAGACTCATTCAAGACTACCGTTCTCTAAAATCGCATTCCTGGCAGGTCAGCCCTGCGTTGTCATGCCGGGTAACGATCCTCGTATCCGAATTCCTGCCGCTCTCCGTTCGGCCATTCCAGCCCACCCGAGTCACGACTCCCTGCAGGCCCGATGGTGCGCGCTGGAGTCCGCCGGTTGAGGCGTTTCCGCGTCTATCAGCGGCCTTGATCTGAGTCTGCGTGAAAGGTGAAAGAAAGGAAGCGGCGAACTAATTATATCGAGCAATAACCGCGCTGATCGTGGCAACCGTTGAAGGTTCGGGTGCAATTCTTTTACAAACCCTATTGTTCTCTAGCAATGCAGCTTCTCGGTCTGGTAATCGGATTTTTAAATGGTTCAGATGCAGGGGTGCAAGATTATACAGCAATAAAAACAATTATTTTTTAAATCTTAAATCATTTACATCAGGTGCCGGAATTAAAGAACTAATAACAGCTATCATTTAATTCTTAAATGCGAGACATTTGGTAAAGAAATGAAAATAGTACGGTAAACACAAGCAAACCCCACTTTATGTGGCGGACTCATAAGCTCGTTTTAGTAAAAAAAAGGCCATGCATAAAAATTCATTTACGTACTTTCGTTATGTTCCAAAGAAAATATTTTTATTGAAACAAACTTTGTTTACAACTTTTTTGATAGGCCTAAAACTTATCTCAGCCACTCCTCACTGAACTATTCTGCACGCGTCTTTAATGCATGAACATGGTTTTGATGCTTGCTAATAAATTTTGCACAGCAAAATAAGTTGAAACTATAACTTTACTTACGTAAGGTTACGCTAAGCTAGGTATCAAGAAAATTACATTGCTAAACATAGGTTCTAGCTCTCGGTTTTTCCTGTGGTTCGCGCTTTCACGGCAGATGCTGCTCTTACGTACAAAAAAGGATGAATTTATGTAAGTTACATGCAGGTACCATTACACTTGAGATGTTTTTCTCCGGTGATGTGATCAGCTAGGGTGTGTGTACCGGTGCACCCATATGGAAATTTTACATTTGAAATATATAAAAAAAATATATTTGGAATATATAGTCATATATTTTCGGTTATATATAATTACTATATTTCATATAGTAGAATTATGGGACGGAGAAATATATTGCTATATATTTATTTTGTGTTGATTATGTATTTTATATATATACAAAATGTATACCTTAAAATATATTATAAATATAAATCTAGTAAATATATTCGTAATATGGTTTAATTATACTGTTAATATATTTTTAATGTATCTGAAATGTATAATACATATATATAGCACAGTGGTTTTAATATATTTAAAATATATTTGAAATGTGGTAAATATACTTAAACATACTTCAACATACTTAAAATTATATATTTGTTATATATTGGATAAACAGTAAAACTATATTTCAAATAGATTGAATATATATTTTAAATGCATTTAAAATTAAATGGAGATATATTGTTAATATAATTTAAATATATTCACGATACATTTAAAATAGACTTGAAATATATACATGAAATATAAACTAATTACATTCATAATGTATTTAAAATACACTTGAAATGTAATAATTAATAAATTTGAAATATACTGTAAGTATATAAATTATGTATTTTAAATGCCCTAGTAATATATACATAGCAATGTATTTTATAGGCCATGGAAATATATACTGGTACAGGGTGAACAACTGTGCCACAATTGTATATCCTAAACCATGAGGTTTAGAGAAACCTTTAAGTGGGGAACAAAGGCAATTAAAAATATGAAATCCATTGTCTTGTAAATGGCCGCCATTTTCCAATATGGCGGCCAAATTTAAAATTTCTTATGGAACATTCTACATTTGATGTTTTTGAAATTTTCATGTAATTTTAAGACTTTTTTATTCTTTAACATGTTTCTCTAAATCTAACGGATACGGAGCAGCAGGCCATTAAAGCTCATTTTAGTCCCATATAAGAATAACATGGGTCAAACTTGATCTGCTCATATCTCCGAGACCATTCAGTAAAATAAGAAATACTCAAGAATAAAAATTTCTTAAACTGATGTTCTAATGTCATTTTTTCATAATAACATCAATTGTAGGCCTATAAAAATTTTATTTTTGACCGCCATATTAGAAATAACTTAATTTATGCGTAAATGATCATTTTTATGAATGAAGTGTCCTTGAAACATAATTTTAAGACATTTTTATTCTTGAGTATTTTTTATTTTACTGAATGGTTTTGGAGATATGGGCAGATAAAGTTTTTCCTGTGTTATTCTTATGGAACTAAAAATGAAATTTAATTACCTGTAGCTCCTTAACCGTTAGGCTTAGAGAAAAATGTCAAAGAATAAAAATGTCTTACAATTATATTGACATTTAAAAAACACCATGAAATGTAGGGTGTTCCATAAGAAAATTTTAAGTTGGCCGCCATATTGGAAATGGCGGCCATTTAGAAGAAAATGGAATTAATATTTTTTATTGCCTCAAAAAATAAGTGGTGTTCCCCATTTAAAGTTTTCTCTAAATCTCATAGTTTAATATATATGCCAATGGTGGCTCAGTTAAGTTGTTCACCAGTATATCATGAACTTGTAATATTATAATGTGATAACTAAGCATTGACTAGCCTACATAGACATATAGCATTAGAACACCAACTTTTTAAAATTAGCATTACTAATTATATAGAATGCCTAAATTTAAAAATACCATTGTTGCTAACTAGGGCTTAGTTTCTGAAATAAAGAGTACTGGAGCTAAGGCACACTGGGGGTCTGTGGAAGGGGGGATGGTGTATGGAGTACCCCCATTGGAACAAGGGAGAGGGTCCGGAATCCTACCCTGGAAAACCATACTCAAATTGGTGCATTTTTATCAATACTGATTAGATTATGTTTTATGCAATAGCCTATTTTGTTCTGGGTAAGGTTTGGATCAATCATTATATATACATATATATAATGTTTCAGTTAAAGAACAGTAGGCTATTTTGCTAGGCTACATAAAATATAATGAATCCTTAAGTACTAGGCTTAAAATGTTAACATTTATAAATTTAAGAAAATTATTAGGCCTAATGTAGGCCTACTATAGTTTTTCTAACGTCTACTTTAAGTAGAGGATTGAGGTCTACTTAATTTGGAAAAACATAACTGTCTTCGTCATACATTGCACTTTGCTTTTTTCTTTGGGTTTGGATTGCGCGTCAAAAGAAGGTCCAAAGCCGAGTTCCCGGAACAAACGGAACCGAACAGAGAGTCAACAAGTGACAAGAGATCGGAATAGAGGAAAAAAGTTACGAAGTGTCTAACTTGTATGTAAAACTAACACGTATTACGACGTAATAAAAGAAAAATAAACACTGATTTTGCTACTTTTCCTATGTGTGTGCCACTACAGAATTGAATTATGGTTTTGTAAATGTTGTATTTGATTATAAAGGTCATATAAACTTGCCCGCTCCGCTCACTCGCCCTCTTAATTTTTGGGACAAGCTCATTCGCTTCGCTCACTCGCCAGGCCAAAGGGTGCTGCACTTTGGTATAATTTACCTTTAAATATATAACACATTGGTGTTATCTACAGTTATCAGCTGATTTTTGTTCAATTTAAAAATCTCCATAAGGAAAACATGGGAACTTTGAAGGGCTGTAGCGCGAAAACCGGATTTTTCTCAGCTATGGGAGGAATGCCAATCGATTCCTGGTGGACAAAACTCCCATAATCAACCAAAAATAAAAAATCCTTGGAGCGAAAAAAAAGTTTGCTTGTACAAATGGAGCTTGTTTTAGAGTATAAGTACCAGGGGGACCGAGCTTAAGCTCGGTAAAATTATTACTTTCGTTTCTCTCACAAAGCTCGCTCGCTCCGCTCACTCGCCAGGCGGAAAGTTTGCTGCACATTTGTATGATTTTCCTAAACTACAGGTTAAAGATGTAACACATTCGTTTATTTTATCTACAGGTATCAGCTGATTTTTGTTCAATTTAAAAATCTCCATAAGGATAACATGGGATCTTTGAAGGGTTCTAGCGCGAAAACCGGATTTTCCCCAGCTATGGGACCAGCTCCAATCGATTTCTGGTGGCCAAAACCCCCATATTCAATCAAAAAATCAAAAATCCTTGGAGCAAAAAAAATCTTTGCCCGGACAAATGGAGCTTGTTTTAGAGTATAAGATAATTTGTTTTATCAAAAACTAGACTATTAAAATTAAACTATAAAATTCTTACTTTGTTAAGAAGAAGCAATATTAATTATGAATCACCATTGAAAATTTGAGGGGTTTGAATTAAAATAATGCAACTTTTTTTAATAGCGGTTTAAAAAATGTTTGGATATAAAGACTTTTAAAAATCGTTGTTTAGGGAAATATTTTTTATCGTCATCTTGCTTCCTCAATGGCAGATCTTTCATCATAGTAATAATAATTACACACTGTACGTTAGAATGCAAAGCCCATAAGGCGTTATTCCCTTCGCTCACTTGCCTTTTCCGAAAGTTTTAATGTAGGCCTAACTTAGAACTAATGGCGCTGCTCTCTGGCATTTTGTTAAGAATCTTATAGGGAACAAAAAAAAAAATATATATATATATATATATGGTATGCCTAGTTATTTCTTTACATGGTCTGAAATCAAATAGTCTAAAATCAATCCAGGAAACAAATAAACATGAATAAGTAACCAACGGTACCGGTAATTATTATGGACAGTAGGCCTAAGCATTTGACAGTTTATGACAAAAAACAAAAGTGTTTTAGGCCTATAGTTTTTCTTAAAGTTTATGAGGAAAATGAATAATTTTAATTTTTTATCTATTAAAGAAATTAAAGCTCATGATTCTGAAAATGTTGGTTTTTCTAGTGGAAAAGTTAGAAGAAAATGTAAAAAACAGAAAAAAAATATTTTTGTTTTTGAATTGGTCAAAGGGATATTGAAATAATCGATTTAATCACGCTAAACCCAAACAATGAATAGTTTTAAAAATCCAGCAATGAATAGCTATGATGAGGCCAGAAAAGCAAAAAAATATGGATTTTTTTAAACTGATCTGTTTTTCCCTTTTTTTAGGTTTTAGTACGTAATGCAAACGGATAACATTACGGTATCTTAAATATTTGAGTTCAGCTAATTTTCCCAAAAGATTATTACATACCCTCTTGACCTATTTTAAGAGTGAATTTTTTTGAGTTTTCCAATTTTTCAGAATTTTTTTACTTTATCACCAGGAACGACTCATTTTCAGAACTACTGGGTGATTTTGGACAGTTTGATGAAAAAATCTATTTCTAAAAAGCGCTACATAAACTGCAGAAATATCCGTAAATTACGGTAACTGAGGTAAGCGGCTGACTAAGACAACCATTATTTTGTTGTACCGTAATTTATAAAG
The DNA here is from genome assembly GCA_030545055.2 of Neoaliturus tenellus. Lineage (NCBI taxonomy): Eukaryota > Metazoa > Arthropoda > Insecta > Hemiptera > Cicadellidae > Neoaliturus > Neoaliturus tenellus. The sequence continues at coordinate 98,682,208 of CM061534.1, read as the reverse complement.
TTGCCAATAATGTGTAGGCCTACGGTATGTCTTGACACTTTGAGAAAGTTTGGAACCTCCTGTTTACACATAATTCTATCACATTCAGACTGAACTGGAAAAAGATTGAACCTATTCAGTAAGTGTGGCTAAATAGTAAAAATCTACTAATAACACTTAGGGTTTTAAAAGTAGGCTACCTATTAGTAAGGTAGATAATTCTTTTGCAACATTAGGTATGTTAGGGGTCGTTATTAAAGGCTAAAGAAAAAAATTAACATAAAGCATAGAGGGCCTACACCTTTAAATTATACCCTTTCATGTGTACATGTTGTCCATACAATGCAATCAACGTATGGTAATATAGTATTAGGTAAGCACCACCTGACAGGGTGCTTATACAATATTGCCGGGTGTATTACTCACAATTTTTTTCAGGTAAGGATAGTACAGATCTTTGTTGAAAGGAATTAGTTACCAATACTTTTCCGCACAATTAATACCTCTATAAATAACATCAATTAATTTTTTTTAAGAGGATTAGCATAAAATGTTCATACGTTTTCGGCTGCACTTCCCCAGATGCCAGGTGGAACTATCGAATGAAAATTATCAAACAAGTCGATCAATATATTGGTCGTATTCAAACGGTAAATTATTATCTTTTAGGAATATAGGTTATTCATAACTCAATGTATCATATGATAGTTTATATAAAGTAAAAGTGTTAAGCAAAGATTTTATTACTATATTGTAACTAAGTTGATTAAAAAGTATAAACACCAAACATGATTGGGTTCCTCCAGGCAAAACTTTAACAAAAAAACAAATAACAAAATATTCAAATTTTAAAAATTATCTTATATTATGAAGAAAACATCCCTCTTTTTCAATTACTGGAATATAGACTTTTTGAGGCATTAAAAAAATGCCTAAATAGATCAGCTGCAGACATTTTTACGTTTCTTTTAAACAGGTATTCAGCTAGGCCTAGATGCGGTCTTCTAGATGTTAGATGATTTGAGTCCTGTTTTCAATTACTTTTAATGGCCCTCCATGACAATTCTATGGTTTGAGTGATGGCAGATGTTATTGGATCTATTCAGTAGGCCTACCCGATATTTTTATACCGTACATGAATTATGGATAAATTCGATTGTACATCTCGATAATTTTTAGTCGCTAAGTTATATCAATCGAATCGATTGATAATTTCATTCGATAATTCCACCGGGTGTCTGCGGAAGTGCAGCAACTTGTTCTTATAGCCTATACTATTACTTTTTTTCGATAACCCGGAATTTTCACAAACTAGGACACCATTCGGTCCATCTAACTTAAGTCCGGGTAAGAACTTAGGCCCAACTTTGTAAAACGAAAACATCTGTAGAGATTATAAAAATAGCCTCTTCACAGGTGCATCGAAAAAACAAGAAGTCTGCCGATTAATTAGATAGTGCCGTTCTACATAATTAGTTAACCGTGTGATTTGATTCATTACAAAGGTTTACTTCATTGAGTATATTTTATTTCAATAAAGTGATTAGGGTGTGAATAAGTCACTCAATTTTTTGAAACCCGCAAAAAAACCAAACTAATAAGCCTACGGCCAAGGGTACGAGCACTACCAATAACCAGTTTTTTTATGACCAAGGCTATGAGCGCAGTGGCCGCATAAGATTTTCGGTAGGCCTACATAAAAATGTTAAGTTGAATAAAAATAGAGCTGTAAATTGTGAACCCAAGGCTTATCTAGTCATACAACAAAATCCTTAAGATAATCTAGCCTAACCCTGGGGAACCCACGGTATGGGAAATTACTTTGGAAGATAGGCATAACTTAACCTAATAACTCAGGGGAGTCTAAAGTTTGGAATATAGATTAGCTAGGAAAACAGCAACAGCAATGAAAGTGTGAGAGCCTAAATTAAGTATAAGTACTTTATGTATTAAGTAAGGGATTGACATACCAGAAAGGTTGATTAACAGTGGCATGAAACATAACAAGCTGGCTACCCAGCCTCCTAGCCACTTTTTCAATGGTGGTGTTTAATTTAAACCTATATGCCACTATCATCTTTTAATACATTCCCTAACAAATAATCCTCAACGAATTTTCATTTTCATTTTCACAACACAACGGTCGCACGGGCACTTAAATTAATTAATAAAGCAACATTCATGACAGAATGACAGTTAACTGTGTTCCGTGTTCGAGTTGACTTTGACAGTTTCAGCGCCGGGCGAGTAGAAAATGTGGCATGGAGTAAGAAAGATGTTCTCACATTTGAACCGTTGATTTTATATACATTACGCTTTTCGTTTTGTAACCTTAATTTAAAGCAAAAGTTTGCTTTAAAGTTCACGCTTGGTGACCTCTGACCATTTGGCCTGCAAGAAAAGTGTTGATTTTCACTGAATATAACCAGAATTTTACATACCTTCCTTTTTTTTGGAAACATGCTGAGCATCAGGGGTAGCCTCCAATTACCAAGATAGTTGTTCCAAGAAATCTTACAACTTTTTATCTGTGATTCACCAAATCATAATGCTTTCACTAGTGAAATTAACTATATTTTTATTGAATTAATTTATTCAATTTTTATTTCATTCGCTCTTATTTTTAACAGACTTTGTGACCATCATGCAATTCTAGAATAATTCATTGATTTTCCTAAATTAGCTTATTTTAATGACGTATTATGTGTTATTTAAAATTGTTATCAACATTCTTATTTTTCCATTTGGCTCAAATTGGCATTCGAAATAAGTGCCCATAAATGTACATAAATTACATACTTAGTGTAACTTTTTACAATATGAAGTTTTACAGGGTGTTAAAAAAAGGGTGTCTTAAAAAATGATTTGTTTACTAGGTCAAAACAAAATTAGTTGCTTTTTTGATACGTACTTAAATGCTTATTTAAGCCTTTAGCCGCCATTTTGTTTTTACACTAAATAATTTTCATTTAATTTTAGTATAACGGATCATTGTGTTTAGTTCGTATTTGGTGTTAAACTTTATCACAGTAATGTTAGTTTTCAGGGAATTTTTTCGCTATTTGTATTTACAAAATTATGGCCATTTTTAATTAAATTTTACAACCAACGAAATGTTACCAATCAAAATATTACAAAGAACAAACTAATTAACTAATTAAACTGTCTAACCAATAATACTATGTTTATTAAGGTTTGACAACAAATAACTGAGTTAACATCTTCAACATATTTTAAAGTTATATCCATTTTGGTCAAGTAACATATGATTTAAAATAGGCATCAGCAGATATGTATTTTAAATATACATATTATATATTTTATGTATATTCTACAATATATTACAAATTATACATACTGTATGCATTATAAATATAATGCATACAGCATAATGCACAGTATGTATAATGCATGCTATAATACTATGCTGTTGCATTATAGTTAAAATATATCATGCTGTATATTTCAAGTTTATTTTAATATAACCTTAAAATATATCTGTCGGAATATAGTCTAAATATAATAATTTTATATTATCTATATATTTCAAAATGCATTGTTATATTATATAATAAATATAATATAAATATATATTGCATTATAGTTTAAATGTATTATGCTATATATTTCAAATATATTTTGATTTAACATTAAAATATATTTGTCAGAATATATCCTAAATATATTAATTTTACATTATCTAAATATTTCAAAATGCATTATTATATGTATATAATAAATATATGTTGCATTATAGTTGAAATATATTATACTATATATTTCAAATACATTTTAATATAACCTTAAAATATATTCGTCGGAATATAGTCTAAATATATTAATTTTACATTATCTATATATTTTAAAATGCATTATTACTTGTATATAATAAATATATGTTGCATTATATTTGAAATATATTATGCTATACATTTCGAATATATTATAATATAACGTTGAAATATATTTGTCAAAATATATTTTAAATATATTAATTCTACATTATTTATATATTTCAAAATGCATTATTATATGTATATAACAAATATATTATAAATATAAAATGAAATATACATTATATATATTTATTATGTATTTCAAATGCTTTTTAAGTTAATATATTTTAACAAATATAATTTAAATATATTTCGGCATTCAAAAGGCTATATTAAATATATAATAAATATATATAAATATATAACTTTTCCATATGGGTTACCCCCAAAAACCCTAAAAAATCGTCAAAAATCAAAATTTCTCAAAAACGGCTCATACGATTTTGATTAAAATTTTGTGGTTTATTAAGCTTAAAATGGTGGATAAAATGACACCACGCGCATCTCCGAGAAAATTCGCGTTCAAAAGTTATAGAATAAAAAGTGTTTCAAAAATCAATTTTTTTGGATTTTCAAAATATTTGTTGTCTTGAAATAAATTTTACTTATCACCATTAAATCAAGCTCAAAAAACTAAATAATCTAGTATTTTAAATTATTGCTCTACGTCAAGTGGTTGCGGAGAAAATTCAATTTTTCGTTTAGCGGTAAACGCAGTACGTTGTTAAAAGTCACAGACGCGCGTAGGGTCAAACGAGCGCTGCTCAGCCGGTAGCTATCTGACTGAGTCATCTAGACATTAATGTTTGAAGATTTTAACATCTTTTACTTTCTCCCCCTATACCATAGTATATGGAGAAAGTATTGTTTTAGTCAAAATTTTCGAATTTGAGTTGTTGGTGGATTTATCCATTTTGGTTCCCCCTGAGTCCAAAAAAGTGGTTTTCGGAGTGATGTCTGTGTGTCTGTCTGTGTGTGTGTGTGTGTGTCAGGATGTAAACAGAGCTAGAGAATGCCCTAATGGTCCGATTTTAATGAAATTTGGTATATAGGTCCAAATCCACGATAACTCCAGGCGTTTTTTTCATTTTTTTTGAATTTTTTATTTTTAAGGGTATTTTACCCCCAAAAACCCTCAAAAATCGTCAAAAATCAAAATTTCTCAAAAACGGCTCTAACGATTTTGATTAAAATTTTGTGGTTTATTAAGCTTAAAATGGTGGATAAAATGACATCACCCGCATCTCCGAGAAAATGCGCGTTCAAAAGTTATGGAGTAAAAAGTGTTTAAAAATCATTTTTTTGGATTTTCAAAATAGCTGTTGTCTCAAAATAAATTTTATTTATCACCATTAAATCAAGCTCAAAAAACTAAATAATCCAGTATTTTAAATTATTGCTCTACGTCAAGTGGTTGAGGAGAAAATTCAATTTTTCGTTTAGCGGTAAACGCAGTACGTTGTTAAAAGTCACGGATGCGCTAGGGTCAAGCTTGCGCTTATCAGCTGGTAGCTATCCGACAGAGTCATCTAGACATTAATGTTTAAAGCTTTTAACACATTTTTTTATATTGTTGGGAGAAAGTATGTGTCAGTTATCTGATACCGTTTATTTTATATTGTTGGGAGAAAGTATGTGTCAGTTATCTGATACCGTTTATTTTATATTGTTGGGAGAAAGTATGTGTCAGTTATCTGATACCGTTTATTTTATATTGTTGGGAGAAAGTATGTGTCAGTTATCTGATACCGTTTATTTTATATTGTTGGGAGAAAGTATGTGTCAGTTATCTGATACCGTTTATTTTATATTGTTGGGAGGAAGTATGTGTCAGTTATCTGATACCGTTTATTTTATATTGTTGGGAGAAAGTATGTGTCAGTTATCTGATACCGTTTATTTTATATTGTTGGGAGAAAGTATGTGTAAGTTATCTGATACCGTTTATTTTATATTGTTGGGAGAAAGTATGTGTCAGTTATCTGATACCGTTTATTTTATATTGTTGGGAGAAAGTATGTGTCAGTTATCTGATACCGTTTATTTTATATTGTTGGGAGAAAGTATGTGTCAGTTATCTGATACCGTTTATTTTATATTGTTGGGAGAAAGTATGTGTCAGTTATCTGATACCGTTTATTTTATATTGTTGGGAGAAAGTATGTGTCAGTTATCTGATACCGTTTATTTTATATTGTTGGGAGAAAGTATGTGTCTGTTATCTGATGGTGATAGGACTCCTCTCAGAACGTCATGCAGTTCTTCGCCTACTTAATTAAGTATTAAGTGTCCTACTCCAATTTAGTTGTCTTTAATTAAGCCCGACGAAAGTATGAGGAGTTTTAAATAATTATAAAGCCTTGGACGATTTCATTCGATTTTTATTTTTATATATTTTGAATCCATATTAAGACATTTAAAACGAAGTTGATCCAATTTTGATCGACTTTGAACCTTTATAGCTTAATAAAGATTTAAAATATAAAAACCGTATCAAACAGACCAAGTCTGTATATTTTATTTAAAACCTCTTTCACTTTTATCGGACTACTTAAAATAATTCCACAATATTGGAGCACGTTGAAATTTTGACCCGGGAATCCTCTGTATAGTTGTGCAAAATTTGTACGCTTTTAATTATAATTAGGTAATTGATCAAATCTAAGGGTTAATAAAAATTACTCTTTAAAACTATTGGATTATTATTTTTAATAGAACCGTATGCTAAGTAGATTTTGCAATCTCCATTTGTTTTTTTTTTTTTTTTTTTGTTTTTTTTTTTTTTTTAATGCGTTAATTGGCATTTTAATATACATAATTAAATAGCTTGAACACAATACCTGTGAATTACCTTCTTTTTACCTCACTCTTTTATATGAGACATATTTTTTTTTTTAACGATACAATTTTCCTCAAAGGTAAATACAATATTCGATATTAATTTTCAATTCGTAATGGTAGTTTAACCATGTTATTAAATATTCTTATAACGAAATAATTAATCTAAAAAAACCGTCAATATCAGTTGAAGATAAAGTTGGAATTAAAGACATTTACTTAAGAGAGTAAAAATTATTCAATAACATTGCAAAAATTAATCGCTACAGTAAAACCAATTTGTATTCATTAGTAAAACCTACCCGTTTTAATTTGTTCAATCGGCCGTTTTAAATTAGAATTGAAAAAAACCTTGGGGGCAGAGTGGCCTGTATTCAATCGCTAAATACTAAATGGATGTAAGCTTGTTATATTTATTACTTTTTCACTTAATCCAATTTGTTTGGATACAAAAAATTAAAACGTTTACCAAAATTGTTAAATATTGTGTTTATTTTTAACAAGATAAATTTTTTCTAACAGTCAGGAAGCTCACACAGTTTTAAGAAACGTTCACTCCTAGTTTATATTCTTTGAAATGAGTAATTTTATTTATCAGAGCTCTCAACATATCTTTAACTTTTACAGTAGACATTGCAAGTATGTAAAAATTGCAAAGTATATAAGATGATAAATAATGAGGTCATAAAAGTTGTTTAGATTATTTAAATAACTACTATCAGATTTGTTCCTCTATATGCAGGTTTCTTTATGCAACCTTTCTATATGTAGGTTTTCCAAAACAATACCTTTAATTCATATTATTGTTAAATATCATAGAACCGAACACAGTGTAATCACTGAAACGCACACAAAAATGGTGGCCTGAGCTGATGACTAAATTACACCCCATTAAAATTAACAATATAAACATAAAATTTCGCTGTAAGAAGACAAATATTATAACGTAACAAATTTAGGGTCAAGTATATGGACATTTATTGGATGTAAAAATGATATTGAAACGAACACGACAGTGTTTTGTTATACAAAGATATTGAAACACTGAGTTTGACTTTTCTTCCCTTGGGCCCATAAAACACAACAATAGCAGTTTATCACAAGTTTGGCCCATAAAGCATTACCTAAATATTCTAACAAACTGAAATACCTTAAAAAACACCTTTACATAAAATAAAATTAGCAATTTGCAAAAATTGCTTAGAATGTTATTTTAATTAAAAGTGAGAAAACCATTTAGCATTATATTTTCTATGTTTATAACAGATATTTCTTTATTTTTTAACAACATAATTCTGGACCTGACAGTCAGTATTACAACACATGAACATTTTTCTTTTAGAAGGATTTATAAACATTATATAAACCTTTATAAAATATGACTTTCTCTAAAAGTTTAAGAGTAAATTATAATGTTATTTCCACACAACAGATTGATTTATGTAATCGACTAATCAAATAGGAAAATACTTTTTCGATGATTTTATTGTTAAAAAATATTTTAAATTCTATTATGTATTTAATTTATATATTTTTTCATACAAATCTGAAACATAGCCTATTACAAAACATTAGTTCCTTTATAATTAAATTTTACATATTCTTAGATTTTCTTCTAAAGGTAAGACAATATTGATTTTATTATTCTGTGAATGATATGTCTTAATCCTTAATAAAAAATGCAGAAAGTATCTTTTTAGCATAAACGCATGCATACGAGAAGACGTTAGAGTTATGAAACAACACTTTGCTTCGGCGGTACACGGTATGGCCAATGTATTGTTGCTAATTTTTTGTTCCAGAAATGGAAAAAACAAAGTTATTTGTTACGTTCAGTTTAAGCAAAGGTTGACTACCTATGATTTTTTACTTTTAAGAAGATAAAGACCATACAATTTAAGTGTCTGTTTAAGCCATAAATGTATTACATACTTACGGTAAATTTATTTCTAGAACTCTTTAGTGATTAAAAGGATCACATTGTCAAGAAAATTATTAGTTTAACATCCATGAGACCTCTATATAATTATAATAAATAACCTAATGTTTAATTGATTTTTCATAGTTTTTAAACAGTAATTTCATTTGGGTTGTTTCAAAGCACATCTAAATCATAAATAAATTTAAAGGTTTGGTTTAAAAATGAGTTTGTTTGCAAAAAGAATTGTTTTTGATTGAACTCTCCTGACCGAAATTTGTCCGAGTTTATTTGAATGTAAATCAAGATAGTGATATGCGTAATCAGCCCCATCAGAATGTTCTGATTTGCATATAGGGGTTCAGTTATCACCGAGCAATCGCTCATTTGTGATCTGCGCTGAATTCAGAATACTTCACAGTATCTCAGTGGTACCGTTCTGGCCTCAGGATCAAGCAGTCCCTACTTCGACCCATCACGATATTATAGCCAATATATTAACAGAGTTGTTGGCTAATGTGAAATAAAGTCTCATAGAAAACAGAGGCTTGTAGAATACAGGTCAACACAATACATCTTAGTTTTAACCACGGTAATTAGAACTCTGACTCTATTAATAATAATAAATTTTATACCGCTGACGATAATTTACATTGTATGGAAATTAACATTTCATTTATTACATTAATTATTATTACATACCGTATTTATTTATTAGTTATTACATACCATAATTAAACAGTATGGTATTAATTAGGGATCACTCGCTGGATGAAATTCAACAAAAATTTCAGTTGATCTGGAAACAATAAAAAATGTTATACCTGAAACATCTGTTCTTCCTATTTTAATTATGGCATTAAATTTCTTCATACAACAGCTGTTATTACTCAATCATACAATGATTTACTTTTTCCACCATTTGATGAAATTAAAATTAAAAATTTAAAAGTCTCCCAAGTAAATTATAATGTGTTTCTACTTTTCTACATAAGCTACATAAGATCAACATAATCCTAGAAAATAGGAAGACGTTTCTGAGCTTGACTATTAATATGTAAAGATTTAATAGTTCTTTTCACATCACTGTTGCAAGCTCGGTAGCTGCGATATTCATTTATTACGTGCAAACATGGATGTATAGGTGGTAAGTTGATAATGATACTCCGGGGGGTGAAGTTATAATGAGTATTGGGTTGTGGGCTGATGCTCCTACCCCTAACACAACATACAACGGAACGGCTGGCTTACCTGGTGTCTATAATGGCTATGTTCTGTGATAAAATATAAAATTTTGTGGTTATATTTTAGGTTAAAATTAATTTACAAATGTTTCCAAATGTTTCATCTTATGCTGGAAAAGGTGACGTTAGTATGAAATAGTTCTTATGGTAAGATGCACGAAAATAGTCCGGTGGGAATTTCAACATCTGAGTTCCCCCTCACCCCCCTCGTCCTGCAATGTTGTCATTTTTGTCAAGTTTACCACGTGAAATGCAGTGTAAACACGTGTTTCAGAATAAATTTGGCAACAATGTTTCAATTTTCATCGGACAATTTGCGTGAATCCTACTATAGTCAAGTCAATTTGATGAAACTTTACTTTTTCACTAAAGCTCAAGCATAATATTTAATTCAATCAATATCCATATTTACAAAGTTCTGTATTAGAATTATATACATATATATACAACAAATTTTTTATCACTTCGAATCATAAATTTAGAAAGCATTAACAAAAATGAACTACTTGTGTTCTAAATTCTAGGGTTGGAAAACTCAATTTTAGGCCACTTTTGATGCGATGTGATGGCTTTTTTGGAATATTGGGGCTTCAAAAAGTTAACAGCGGTTACCTTGATTTTTATCTCGCCTATACTACTCTACAACTCAACGAGAAATTTCTGTGTTTGTGTAAAATTTAGAAAATATATTTTTATGAAAGAAAAATAACATAGTGATGAATGAATAAAATGTAAGTAAAAACTCGTATTTAGGTAAATTTATTTGTGAAAACATAAACTTCCCTAAATTAATGTTTTCAGTCACACTACTTAACTGGTTTTTATAAATAATAATTTGTAATACTGGTTTAAATAAGTTAATGTAATGTAATTTAATAATTTTGTATGTTGGAAGCCAAACCGTTAGCAGACAGATGGCAAACTTTGGAACGCTACCAGTATCGGTCTCTAATGAGTAGAACAATTGATCATAATGTTAGATAAGTGCTCTTAGTTAAAAATAGATGAGCCGGAACTAATTTATGATATTTTTACACCTTTAAAAGTTTATTTAGAAATATAGTTCAAACAATTTACTACTAAAATGCTATTGGTGAAAAGTGGGTTGATGTTTACTGGAAAGAAACATTAACTTTTCATGATATAACAGTCATGCAAAGAGAATTCTGACTTCTAATTAAATATTTAAAGTTCAAAATTCTCGTTATCTTATTGTACTATTCAGTATTGTCACTATACACTAACGTTATTAGACTGCTCACAGCATAGGCGTGTTTAAAACTGATGGTGGTTGGTTTTTCATGGCGAACAAGTACAAAGGGCATATCCTATTATACTCTAATTCAAGTAAGGTATCCTTGTACATATGTATGTTTACGTATATACATGTATGTTGTATATATGTATGTTGTACACAGATCTCAAAAATGGCTCGAATGATTTTCTTCGAACTTCGCAAATAAAAATAACTTAGTTCTAAGATAAAAATAATATAAATACAAGTCTTTATGTCAGGAAAAATCATATTTATTTATATTCTTTAATTTAAATTTCAGTAATTTTAACATTCTTATGGAGTTAAAAAAAACTAAAGAAAACGGCTGACTCAACTGTCAAAGTGTAGACCACGTGTATCAGTATAAACACGTGGTTTTGCATTGCAGCCAGTTACTAAATTATTAAATAGAACTAGGCCTACTATACAAAAAATTACTGATAATTATTTTTAATTATACCATACTTCTGATTAAGAATGTTAAAAGAATAAGTCATGTAAAAGGATAAAACCACTAAATTTGTAGAATTGCATTTTAATTAAAAAAGCATTAGTGAGAGTTATGAAATCAGCTGTTAAATAAATAATTAGAATCCACGTGTTACAGATTCAACATGTGTTTCAACAAATATACACCAGAGTGCAACACCCATAGGCCTACATCAAAACAGTCTGAAACTCGAGTGAGCGAAGCGAACGAGCTCGACTTAAACAAGAATTAAGCTTTTTTGCATTGGACATTTTAGCGCATCACCTGTAACTGATATTACTATATAAAGAATTTTACTTTTTGATTTACCAAGCAAATGCTCGGCCCCCAGGTACTGATGTAAATCATTAATACCATTTTTCTTAGTATTTTATAACTGGAGAAAATGTTTATGTTTTGATAATGTGTTTTGCATTAAAAACACAGCTGATTAAAACAAAGACATTGGTATTCGTATTAAGGTAAGAGTTAATTTATTAGAGACTATTCAAATAAAAAAAAGTACATTAAACAATTATAATAATATACTCAAATATTAGATTTATTCTTGCTTTAAAGTATAGTAATCGTTTGGAGGAAATTGTAAAGTGACAAACATTAGACGTCACTCAAAAGTAAAAAAAAAAAAAAAAAAAAAAAAAAAAAAAACAATAATATTCATGTTTTAGTTTGATTTATTAGAACAAAAAGAAGTGGCAGACGTCGATATTTGTCCATCACCAAACTCGTGTGGAGCTAATGATCCCAAAGTTTGCAGCGAGCCTTATGACCTTTGACATATGACCTTTGACCTTGCATATATGACGTCACACGGCCGTTTGCTGTCAATGCAACCCTGATAACTGGGATTGATAAAAATAATTGAATTCCACTGAATTAAGGAAACGCGGTCAAAATTATTATTAAATCATGCAGTGTGCATGTGATAAACCAATAAATTGCAAGAAAATATTCATTATTACTAGGGCCTACATTTATAAACAATCTAAACAAACAATTTTAATGTTTCTTAAATCTATGCCTCAAAATCGTATTCAAAACTATCTAATCTAAGTAATTTATACTTCTTTTTTGTTTCTTCAAAGCAAATTAACTAACGGTATAGGCCTATTGTGCATAATTATATATCAAATAATGTTAAAGATAATACTGTTAACTTTTAAAGGCATACTCCTCACTGCAGAAATGAATTCTAACCGAAAATGATTCCATCTATAAATTTTGTTTAGCTGCATTCCAGATTTTGTTACATTCACATTATATGACTGTTAATATTGTTAGCTACGTTTCTCATTATTACTATGTTATTTAGGATAAAACCATTTTATAGTTGAATAGTGCGAGTTTATAATTACAATAAGAAAGTTATGAAATTAATAATTGAAAAAAAAACTAAATAATTGTATGAAAATATTGTACAATATTTCATTTCTCTTCTATTAAAAATATTATTCCTACTATACGTAAGATTATACTAAAAAAATCAACATTAAATAGGACGTATTCAAAATAACTTCACCCACATATCTTCAAAACATATTGTAATATTTCAAATTTATACAACGATTCACATTTGAAAACTGTAGTATAAAAATAAACCACCGGGTAAGTTTGGAAAAGTGCATATTTTCCCGTTGGATACCAGTTTCTAAATACACTGGCAAGGCACAGGAAATACACTACGTCGGCTAAGGATGCTTCTTGAGATGAACGTGACTGGAAGGCACGGAGGTTTTGGCTGACTTGTCACTTTACCTTCCTTATTCATCACTTGCCTTCACACCAAGTCTTTGTGATTGTTATTCGTATAGAAACACCTTACGTTATAACACCTTCTTATACAAATATGTTTACTAAGCGAATGAAGACAGTTTATTTTTAGTTTGTAGATAATCGTAAAAAGCGATGATTAATCTCTTGGCTAATCTTATAACTTGGCTTCTAACTAAATCGTTGCCAATAGTATTTATTATAGAAAACACTGATGATAATCGAATTAGAGTTATTGTTGGTGCTAAAATAGGAAAAAGTATATTCCTGCAGATCGAATCTGTATTAGTGTTATCACATTCCTCGACAATTAAGATAAATTCCAGAAGTATGAATATACTAGAGTTTAGTAACTATTTAAAGGTTATAAACTATATAAAAAAGGTGTGAAGTTTCGTGGATGTATCACTGTACTACATGACTCAAATAATATTTTAGCCACAATTCTGCAAAAAATTACGGTTTATAAAATGTGCGTTGTGGAGTGTAAGTTCGCCCTATGTAGGTAAAGTACCGCCTTGATATGCTAGATTCGGTTTGATAAATAAACTTTAAACTAAATTTTTTTCTCAAATTTCATTGTTAACACATTAAAATATATGTCCAGGAAATAATGCAGGAATAAATGTAATTTTGTTGTATCCCCTTGTATTCTAAAAGGGGTAAACAAGCACATTTTTCAAGGAAACGAGATAAAATATATTGCCCTGCCTCCTTATGGGTACCCAAAAGCCCTCGGGTTTGGGCTATTGCAACTTCTGCCTTGCCAGAAACCGGACATTGCGTCCGCCACATCGCCTGCCAAATAAATAAAGAAGGAAAAAAGGCAAAACACCCATCTGGGATCAAAAGAAGAAGAGTGGGTGAGCCTAGGAAAAAAGAACTGTTGAGACGAAGACATTCACAATTTGGTAGGCTATCTCGGAATTGCTAAACCTTCACTGGGAAAGAATAGGCATATAGCCTCTCATATTGTCGACAGCTAACTACATCTGAGGGATAAGATTTTGTATCTACCCAGATAAAAAAACTGAGCACTAGGACCAAAATTGTTAATTTTTCAGGCCTAAAGTTGGGTTTCAAAACTCAATTTATACCCTTGTGATGATATACACTGCAAACCTGATGTCAGGAAATGCATGTAATAAACACAATCTTCAGAGAACAGTTCCCGGGACATTCCCTCTCTAAAGTGCCACACGAAAGTAATGAAGGATCAAGCGCTCGCACATTTCGTGTAATCATTTTGCAAGAGTTGCCACCAGTCTGTGTCGTGTTCAACGTTTACCACTCGCAACTTGTGATGATGTCACTCGTGAGCCGAGCAACATTAGTTAACACGATTGCGCCATTTCTGCGTGACACGGGTGACGATTAATCACACAAATTGTACATGCACGCCGCGGAACGCTTGACATGTAGCTTAGCTTTTCTGTTCGAAAAAGTAAACTTTAAACGCTTAAAAGGGGGTTTTATTTACTTAAATCACATTTTAAAATATATCAGAAAATGTTTCTCAAACCATACAGTATCTTAGTATATTAAAACTAGTATACGTGTTGCTCGAAATCGAGCAATTTATTTTAATGCAATACAAATTTTACTTTTAGCTCTAAATCAATGACATCCGACCAATCCAATATTGTGAATATCTTTAATCACCAAAATCTACACGTATTTACAGCTGATTATTGTTTAAAATTCTTTATTCAATCCCAATGTTCTTTAAATCGGAAATTTTGAGTTTTCAATTGTGGATAGCGTCTTTATTTTCAGTCCGATTATCATCCGTTTTTGGCGGAAACAACCACAGACCTATCCAACAACACTAAAAACTTGAAAATCGGTTAAAAATTGGAGGAGGAGTTCTCAACACAAAAAACCCTTAGCGTATTAAAAAAGTATATGGATATAGATATAGATATTGCTAAAGTTACAGAAATATATTAGACATAAGCGTTAAGATAGACCTGTCTAATCAGAGCATTTTCAAAGAGGGTGCGGTATCTATGTATTTTATATTAGTAAGTACCTTATTAACAGAGCTATATTCACTTTTTTAGTATCATTGTAAACAGACAATGTAAAGCTAGCAGTTAACTGCTGACCCATTCTTAAAAATGTACTCTTATGTGTGTTCATTTATTTTTTAAATTTCGTTATGAAAAAGACAACCTTTAAGACCGACGTTAAAAAATTCAAATTTTAAAGCTTTTGTCAAAAACCTATTTTTGGAGTTTGGGGCTGTTCTACACTAGTTTTGGTCCAAAATACTCTTGAATCCAATTTTTTATATAAAATTGATTATTCGAGATGAAATGTAAATAACATCGCTACAGAAACTTTTCGTACTGCAGTATAGGACAATACTCTTTAAGTTTGACATAGCGATTGTTTCTTAAACATCACATGTAACCAATATTAGTGAGTACCTAGGAATTAGTCATTGTTATGTAATAATCAATTGATTCTGTATGTTCCAATGAGAAAAATTGCCCTATATTGTATCGTTTGTAACTATACAATAAAACAAATACTGTAATTTTAACAATATATGTGTTACTTAGTGTTTGATAGATCGAATTGTTATTTTTCCAATTTGTTGTGCCTATTATTTTTTAATTAATATATATATATATATATATATGTTATAAACTCTAAAAAGAAAAATAAAAACATAAGTTAGGCTTCTCATGTTCTAAACTTATGTTTTAAGTGTGAACTCCGCTGAAAACAGAGTATCCGGCTGACATTTGCGTTTATAGAATGTTTACCGCCCTAATGCGACATTTCGGCGTCATGTCTCACACAATTTGTCAAAAGCGCTCCATGGAACCTTTACGTTAGCTTATATCAACTTCATTGGTTTTCAAAATAATCAATTATGAGAAAAAATTATCATAGGCATTTTTACAGTGTATGGTTTTATTTAGAACAATTCAACATGTTTATAATTAAGATATAACAGACGTGTTGCAAACCTATAACACCACATGGAAAAATATTATTGTAAAACGCCACAGCCGTCTCGAGCTCTTTACAAAACAATCTTATGTTAGTACTTTATTTTTAAGAAGTCTTTAAGAATCAATCAAAGGTGAAGAAAACCGAAGTAATTTCCTAAAAAGTTGAAAATGTTTTTGATAAATCTTGCCCCTTATATTATTGATGGATATCTTATGTCAAGCATTCAAGCGACTCTTTGTAATAATAAATTGAGCTTTTTTTAAAATAATATATAAACTAGGTTAAATTGCGTATGAAATTGTAAAATGACACTATTCTTTTACATAATTTATATAAAGTTAATAAGGATAGTTTTATTTGATTTGATTACTTCTTTCAAATATATCGACTATTGATGAAACTTTTCTTGACAAATTTACTATTGACATATACAGCTAATTCCATTACATTATCTAAACCCATTCCCGTCCCCTCTCTTTCCCCGTGAGCGCTCCAGATCCCCAATGCAAACCATCCGATATCTTCATAAGACAATGGATCAGCGATCGTTGAGAGCAATCATGATGGTATTGCAAGTTGTTGATACTATCGAACATTATGGAACATAAAGAAAATCCTCTAAGAGCTTAATAATACCCCCGTTGCAGCAGACCTGCGTACTCAGCGAATTTCCAATTTAATTTTGGTATATTTTCTATTACTCCCAAAATCCATGGGGATGAGAGTATGTAGGTTTGCCGCCAAATGGGTCTTTTGGTAAATATAAGTTAAACCCTACCTAGTGATTGTACATACCAAATTTTATATGGCTATGGTGTTCTTTTTATTTTCCCCATAAGCCCTATAGGGGTGAGTACGTAGGTTTGCCGCCATATGGGTTTTCTAAGCAAATATAAGTTAAACGCTTCCTAATAAATGTACATACCAAACTTTATCAAGATATGTCAATAAATAAGCAAGATAGAAGGTTTTATTGATTTCCCATAAGAATAACATTGAAAACATACTTTTTGGATTTCCTCCATAACCATTTAAGCTGGGTAAAAAATTCAAAGTACTAGATTGTTTTTTTTTACTTTTTTAGATGGCTTAAGTTAAAATTGTTGAATTTTCTAAATAAAAGTAAAAAAGCCAAAAACCCATTATATATATATATATATATATATATATATATAATATATTAAATATATATATATATATATATATATATATATATATATATATTATATGTAAAGAATAACCATAAGTACTATTTATGAAACATATTTTTTTTAGTGCAATAAAAAAGTTAATGTTTTAAAAAGGGTACTTTTGGTTATTCTTTACATATTTCAAAATAATTACAGTAGCCCTTTAGCAGTGGATGTGCGAAATTTGTATATACATATAAATAAATAAATATATATATATATATATATAATTAATTAATATATAATTCATTTGCCAAACTGTCCACCCAGTTACAACAGTAATCTCTAGCTAGCCCATACAGGAAGAGAACAGTTAATGGAAATTACTGGACGGTAAAGCATGAGTTATGTGGCATTTACTCGGCAAGCTGTTCGTTCTACCGTGATACCATCAGGACCTTCTTGGTATGCTATAATGGACCACAATGTGTAAATTTCACGCTTTATTCATTTGAAATATGTACGGTACCAATATTTATGATTACGACTCAGTCATCAACACATTAATGTGTTTAATGTGTTAATGTTTAAAGCTTTTAACACCTTTTTTTATATTTTTGGGAGAAAGTATGTGTCAGTTATTCGATACCGTTTATTATGATACAAACCTTACCTTCTACGAATCAATGTGCGATATTCCTTTCCTTTGCCCATCACTTTTATCGCAAACATTTAGTACTTATTCGGTAGTATAGTACCGGTTTAAACAGAGTATTTGCTTGGTAAAAATATGCTTGAAAAACATTATGATATCTTAGTGGTCAATCGGACTGAAATTCCAAACCCAAAAAATGTATTTACTTTTCGAGACTAGCTCATTCACTTCGCTCAATTTTATGTTTGATTTTTACAATTCCAACAGTTCCAATAAATTTATCGTGGCTGAAAACACTACTGAAAACAAAAATAGTAAATTACCAGGAGGAAAAAAATTGCCCTTACAAACATTCCTTGTTTTAAAGTAAATAACACCAACCAAGGGCCAACAAAAGATTGAAATTCATTGCAATCCTCACGGATTAGATAACTGTTAAAAACCTTGAAAAGGTTTTGGCCATTACACTACTAAAATAGAAGGTTTACAATTAAAAATAGACATATGATATCAATCTTTATCAAAAAGTTTTCAATACAACTTCTGTTTAACTTAAAAACACACAATATTTTATCACTAGGGGAACCCGTGCAGCGCAATGCGCTGCATATATTAGAGTACCTGAAGATCAATCCTTGCTCAGCATTGTATCTCTTAGTTATATTGCCATAAAACCTAATAAAATAATCTACAATACATATTAATTTACATCATGTTAGGGTTTGACCAATCAGTCTTTATAATTAAACTTCCTTATGATAGAGTGTTGAAATTTGGTTTGTTTTAAAGTCTAAATTAGGAATTTATGATGGTTCCTATGGTGATCCGTCTTAGGGAATATGCCTGAAACCCCCTTAATTACAATACATTCACAGATATTTGATCTAGGTACATCAACCTACAGAAACGCAGTGAAAAAAATTTAATATAATGTTTCAACTTTCCGGTCTTGTGCAACGTAAAGCATCACTTAGTGCGGCTGATTTTGTAGTATTGTATAGAGAGGCTAGTCGTCCACGTAGTGAATAATTTCGCTTGAATATTATTTACGGTATAAAAATTTTAATCTTTTCCATTTAACTTCCCATGGCAAAGCAGAATTTGAATAATCACAAAAAGTAGGAGAATAAGAGAATTAATTCATCTTTTGTTAAAGTGGTTCATTTGATTTAAATTTTGGTTAAAAGTTATCTTCATTTGTTATGAACATTTTGTTATGAAATTGTTATCCATACCAAAGATAGAGAAACTTACATTTTGTTTTCATTTAGAAATGTTTTAGAATGTTTAGCATTCTGCATTAAATTTAAAATCTTCTTTTTTATTGTTGTTGGAACCCCAGGACGCAACATAAAAACTGGTTTAAGCTAGTTGCAAAGTCGACTTTGGGTTTAGCAAACAAAGTTGTCATAACATGTGTTAAGTCATTTGGCTGTAACAAAGGCAATTTTCCTTCCCTCAATCCATTCATGTTCTACACAGCAGGGGGTTGATGTCATCAGAAGGACATGGAAACCTCTTGCTGAGAAACATGAATGGACAGTCAGTTGGCCATTTAGAGGGCAGAGCAGTGTCTGCCTGTTTGAGCCCGAAAATCAGTTGCCACAGGAGCACGGGAGTCGGCCCTCTTGAGTAGTCAAACGGAGGATTGATGTCCCATATCTCACCCTTTTTCTTCCTTCATTATACCGTCCTACCGGGGGCTTGCGCAAAATGCCCATTTTAGAGGCAGACGTGCTTAAAAGTTAGGCCAGGGTCTCCTTATCCACCACTAACAACTGGTTACCATATTAAATTTACACCAACTTAACATTTTCCTAGTTCACATCTGATTAAAAGCCCATTCGTAAATGTTGAGTTTTCCTTTAAATTTTCTTAACTTTTCTTTGATTTTTCGTTGCCATAGGCCTAAGTTAAAATTTAAAATTTTCTATCTTAGTTCTAGATCAAAAAAGAAAATTTTTCTGAGGTCGAGGCTGCAACTAAACATATTTTGTGCACAAATACACATTAATTCGTTTAAACCAACCAGCTAGATTTTGAGCAAAATTTAATGCAGAACATCGCAATAGACATTTTTAATTATTATAGTAAACAGTTGGCATTTCAGTGCCAACCGGTTTTTCAATTGCTTCTATTCAGCTTGTAACATGTGTTCTTTTGTTTTATTCAACAGCTGTTTTATTTTGCAATTCAATAACAATTGTTCCCCATGTGAATCTAATGGACAAAAATCAAACTTTAAAGGCTTCCCGTGCCCTTGAGAATGAAAATATCAAAAATCTAAAACCTTATTGCAAAACTACAATGTTAGACGAATCTTTTGACACCTCAAACGTTGAAATTGGTCCAGAAATAAGGGAGGAGTAGTGTTAACAAAAAAAGGGCATCACGTATTATATATATATATAGATATTCATGTTGTGCTACTACCAGCCATCCCTGTTTTTATTTATTTTTTTACTTTGCTTAAGTAATTTAAATAAAAAAACAGTAAACTATTATATTTTTTAACTTTCTCAAAAATGTTATCTTTAATAATGGTAGGTTACAGTACCTTTCCGTCTTCAATCCATGTGATTTGTCTAGATGACTAGTTTCAGGGCTGGTATCCCAAACTGGTATCCCATTGGGTATCCCAAACTGGTATCCCATTATGTATCCTAAACTGGGATACCCATTGGGATACCAGTCCCAAAACTACTACTATCATTAAGTCTTTCATCAATCCAGGGGGCAAATATGAATAAATGTTTTCTTTGTTTCAGGAGATGGAAATGCATAAGTTTTACCTAAAGAGACTCAGTTTAGAGGGATTTAAGGTATGTTACCATTATTTTTTGTGTCATTTCAGAAAATGTATGTTAATATAGCGGTACAAAAAATTATTGTAGTTTTAAAAGTTATATAGAAAAATATTACGTTAAAAATGTTTTGTTATTAGAGCCTACACAAATTTATCAACCTTGTCAGAAATTCAAATTGATTACCTACTTTTATGTTAGAAGGCTAAAAAATAACAGACGCTTTCAACGTAAGGTACAAACAGCAGCATCGAACAAACTTTACCATGATATACCACTGCTTTATGAACTCAATTTCCATACCTACCAATAAATCAAAGTAACAACGCCAACTAATGATCTAGTACATTGCAGAGAGTCGTACATTCATACATAGGATACAGTTCCATTAATGTAGTAATTTTGTTGAATTCGGTTTGCTCTATGTATTTTAATGTCATAATATCTATTGACTTCGAACATTAATTTAATCATGAATTTAAATTATCTTCTACAATGCAGTACTTTAATTCACTTAGTGAGAATAGTTTATCCCGATGGATATCGAATACATTTTCGCGATGCTTCGTGCTCGGCTTGGCCATCCAGTTGTACTGTACCGTTGACTATCATTGTTATGGATCACCATAGAATACTTTGTTCGACACATTTCACTCAGACCAATTTATTAGGTCGTCCATTATTTGGCATGTATTTATAGGCTGATCATAAAAAATGCATGAGATGAAAATAGTTGAAAAGAAACTATGACTATTTATACCAGTTTGTGAAATAATCATGTGAAAGAAAACATCATTTTTGACGTAAACTGCTAACAATTTAAGTATAGGGTTTTCAAGACGTACCAGGTGGTGTGTAGAGATAATATTACTTTCTAAAATGTGGAGAAAGTAAATATACTGTTGCAAGATTACCAATACCACTTCAATTTCGTATCATAAAGGAATATTCTCGTCATATACTTTATTTTTATATATTTATGAAAAAATGTTACATTTTGAGTAAAATTTTAGTTTACTTAAAAAATTATAGGTGTTTTTTTCAGAATAACTTATAATCATAAGAATCAATGGATCTAAAAATAAAGGAGCAAAAATATTATAAATGTAATATGGAATAAATAAAAAGTACTATTAAATACCTCATGTAATAACAAGGAGGTAATTTTATACCATTAATTATGGTTGAATATTGATGAAATATCGACTTATACTGGGGTAGTAGATAGATTGAAGATTTAAGATATCTGCAAAATTAGGATTTGAAATGTTCTATTGAATCAGTATATAGGCTGTTTAAAAAGCAGTTATGTTATTGTAATGATGATAGAGACCATAGAGTGGTATTAATGATTCATTTTATGTCCCCATTATCATTCAAATAATTTCGAGACATCGTAAACTAATGCAATTTCACCCAATATCCCCAAAATACCTATTTTAGCCATTCCATATCAATTAAATTTAAGTATCAGACCCGATATAAAATTAAACTTCAATAAAAAGATACAAAATATAAAAGTGTATATATATTAACGAAAATAATATACCCAATGACTTTTTAACAACAACATAAAAAGATATATTACACTAATTGCGTAGATTACCATTCGTTTTTGTTCAGAAATAATCACATTAGTTTGAAAACGGTGTGTATGATCTTTGAAACACCTAGTACAACGGCATTTCGACCAATACCCGTTCTGTTCTGAGTGTCACATCGAGCAAGAGGCGCTGACGCCACCAGGCTGTAGAGTTTACGGTCTACACAGACGACTACAGACGATAAATAAACTGTTCCCTAGCTGAAATGACAGTTACAGTTATGGTTCTGACCAAGAAATGGCGGTTTCGTTGAGCACTGCCTTCCACAAAAGATTGGAAATTATTTTATTCGATTATCAGGGAAACGAGGTTTGTTACGCTGTTTATATAAATTAAAACGTGTTTAAGTCTACACGGTGTTAAATAGGTTATACACAATATTGCAGTAAATACGGGCATTCATCGTGTAAATGGTCACAGAATAAATAATTACACGCTAGATAACAAATTAAGCTGTAAGAGAGCACTCACACAACTCACACGTACCTTAAGTGATTCAAATTCAAATATTAATTATTTTCAATAAAACAAACAGTACAATATCTTTCATTATGTGTAGTAATAAAAACTAGAGATCGCCTCCTGATCGAAATTCGATCAAAATTTCAGTTGATCTGGACCCAAGAAGCTTAAAAACATTTTAGAACTAAAACATCTGTTTTTTCACAACAGCTGTCTTAATGGTCCATTCAATTCTCTTTCTCCATAAGATTAACATTGGAACTTTGAAAGCCTGTGGGGCGTAGCCCTGGAGTACGATGTGAATTAGAATGTGATTCTGCTCATCTACAGGACTATACCTTTCTAACGGTATGCTCGGATTTCTCCTACGATGTACACGAGCTGAGAAAAAAGGAGGAAATGAAACATGCTTGCGTATTAATATATAGATTAAACAACAAATGATAATACACATAAATTAAAACAGAAAAAGTAACTAAATCTAAAATACAATCTAAATATTTTACATAGAAATGTAATTAAAACAGTTTTTTTCTAGATAATGAAAGAACGTAGAAAACAGGAAACTAGCCTAATTGGGCAAAATGCCTGTGTGTAGGCTCAGCCGCTATTGTCAACCTATAAATAGGGCTATATATAAACGAGTTAAAATTATAGATAGTTTAATGGAAGAATTATTTAATGGTGTGGAACATAAATTTAGCAAAAAGTAATTACTGAAAACTTTAAAAAGCGGGAAAGTAAAAAAGGTAATAAGTTTTAAAGAAAAAAGTATTTACATAATTAATCAGAACGTGGAACAAGAGAGGAGGGTGTACAGAGAGAGAGAGAGAGGTGCTCGTATACAGCGGTAACTACCTCGGTAACTCACAGGTTACCGTGTAAATGGTTACAGAATAAATAATTACATGCTAGATAACAAATTAAGCTGTCAGAGAGCACTCTCAGAACTCACACGTGCCTTGAGTGAGGCTCGTATACAGCGGTAACTACCTCGGTAACTCACAGGTTACCTTGGAAATGGTTACAGAATAAATAATTACATGCTAGATAACAAATTAAGCTGTCAGAGAGCACTCTCAGAACTCACACGTGCCTTGAGTGAGGCTCGTATACAGCGGTAACTACCTCAGTAACTCACAGGTTACCGTGTAAATGGTTACAGAATAAATAATTACATGCTAGATAACAAATTAAGCTGTCAGAGAGCACTCTCAGAACTCACACGTGCCTTGAGTGAGGCTCGTATACAGCGGTAACTACCTCGGTAACTCACAGGTTACCGTGTAAATGGTTACAGAATAAATAATTACACGCTAGATAACAAATTAAGCTGTCAGAGAGCACTCTCAGAACTCACACGTGCCTTGAGTGAGGCTCGTATACAGCGGTAACTACCTCAGTAACTTACAGGTTACCGTGTAAATGGTTACAGAATAAATAATTACACGCTAGATAACAAATTAAGCTGTCAGAGAGCACTCTAGAAACTCACACGTGCCTTGAGTGAGGCTCGTATACAGCGGTAACTACCTCGGTAACTCACAGGTTACCTTGGAAATGGTTACAGAATAAATAATTACACGCTAGATAACAAATTAGGCTGTCAGAGAGCACTCTCAGAACTCACACGTGCCTTGAGTGAGGCTCGTATACAGCGGTAACTACCTCAGTAACTCACAGGTTACCGTGTAAATGGTTACAGAATAAATAATTACACGCTAGATAACAAATTAGGCTGTCAGAGAGCACTCTCAGAACTCACACGTGCCTTGAGTGAGGCTCGTATACAGCGGTAACTACCTCGGTAACTCACAGGTTACCTTGGAAATGGTTACAGAATAAATAATTACATGCTAGATAACAAATTAGGCTGTCAGAGAGCACTCTCAGAACTCACACGTGCCTTGAGTGAGGCTCGTATACAGCGGTAACTACCTCGGTAACTCACAGGTTACCGTGTAAATGGTTACAGAATAAATAATTACACGCTAGATAACAAATTAGGCTGTCAGAGAGCACTCTCAGAACTCACACGTGCCTTGAGTGAGGCTCGTATACAGCGGTAACTACCTCAGTAACTCACAGGTTACCGTGTAAATGGTTACAGAATAAATAATTACACGCTAGATAACAAATTAGGCTGTCAGAGAGCACTCTCAGAACTCACACGTGCCTTGGGTGAGGCTCGTATACAGCGGTAACTACCTCGGTAACTCACAGGTTACCGTGTAAATGGTTACAGAATAAATAATTACACGCTAGATAACAAATTAGGCTGTCAGAGAGCACTCTCAGAACTCACACGTGCCTTGAGTGAGGCTCGTATACAGCGGTAACTACCTCAGTAACTCACAGGTTACCGTGTAAATGGTTACAGAATAAATAATTACACGCTAGATAACAAATTAAGCTGTCAGAGAGCACTCACATAGAACTCACACGTGCCTTGAGTGAGGCTCGTATACAGCGGTAACTACCTCAGTAACTCACAGGTTACCGTGTAAATGGTTACAGAATAAATAATTACATGCTAGATAACAAATTAGGCTGTCAGAGAGCACTCTCAGAACTCACACGTGCCTTGAGTGAGGCTCGTATACAGCGGTAACTACCTCAGTAACTCACAGGTTACCGTGTAAATGGTTACAGAATAAATAATTACATGCTAGATAACAAATTAGGCTGTCAGAGAGCACTCTCAGAACTCACACGTGCCTTGAGTGAGGCTCGTATACAGCGGTAACTACCTCAGTAACTCACAGGTTACCGTGTAAATGGTTACAGAATAAATAATTACACGCTAGATAACAAATTAGGCTGTCAGAGAGCACTCTCAGAACTCACACGTGCCTTGAGTGAGGCTCGTATACAGCGGTAACTACCTCGGTAACTCACAGGTTACCTTGGAAATGGTTACAGAATAAATAATTACATGCTAGATAACAAATTAGGCTGTCAGAGAGCACTCTCAGAACTCACACGTGCCTTGAGTGAGGCTCGTATACAGCGGTAACTACCTCGGTAACTCACAGGTTACCGTGTAAATGGTTACAGAATAAATAATTACACGCTAGATAACAAATTAGGCTGTCAGAGAGCACTCTCAGAACTCACACGTGCCTTGAGTGAGGCTCGTATACAGCGGTAACTACCTCAGTAACTCACAGGTTACCGTGTAAATGGTTACAGAATAAATAATTACACGCTAGATAACAAATTAGGCTGTCAGAGAGCACTCTCAGAACTCACACGTGCCTTGAGTGAGGCTCGTATACAGCGGTAACTACCTCGGTAACTCACAGGTTACCGTGTGAATGGTTACAGAATAAATAATTACACGCTAGATAACAAATTAGGCTGTCAGAGAGCACTCTCAGAACTCACACGTGCCTTGAGTGAGGCTCGTATACAGCGGTAACTACCTCAGTAACTCACAGGTTACCGTGTAAATGGTTACAGAATAAATAATTACACGCTAGATAACAAATTAAGCTGTCAGAGAGCACTCACATAGAACTCACACGTGCCTTGAGTGAGGCTCGTATACAGCGGTAACTACCTCAGTAACTCACAGGTTACCGTGTAAATGGTTACAGAATAAATAATTACATGCTAGATAACAAATTAGGCTGTCAGAGAGCACTCTCAGAACTCACACGTGCCTTGAGTGAGGCTCGTATACAGCGGTAACTACCTCAGTAACTCACAGGTTACCGTGTAAATGGTTACAGAATAAATAATTACATGCTAGATAACAAATTAGGCTGTCAGAGAGCACTCTCAGAACTCACACGTGCCTTGAGTGAGGCTCGTATACAGCGGTAACTACCTCAGTAACTCACAGGTTACCGTGTAAATGGTTACAGAATAAATAATTACACGCTAGATAACAAATTAGGCTGTCAGAGAGCACTCTCAGAACTCACACGTGCCTTGAGTGAGGCTCGTATACAGCGGTAACTACCTCGGTAACTCACAGGTTACCTTGGAAATGGTTACAGAATAAATAATTACATGCTAGATAACAAATTAGGCTGTCAGAGAGCACTCTCAGAACTCACACGTGCCTTGAGTGAGGCTCGTATACAGCGGTAACTACTTCGGTAACTCACAGGTTACCGTGTAAATGGTTACAGAATAAATAATTACACGCTAGATAACAAATTAAGCTGTCAGAGAGCACTCACATAGAACTCACACGTGCCTTGAGTGAGGCTCGTATACAGCGGTAACTACCTCAGTAACTCACAGGTTACCGTGTAAATGGTTACAGAATAAATAATTACATGCTAGATAACAAATTAGGCTGTCAGAGAGCACTCACATAGAACTCACACGTGCCTTGAGTGAGGCTCGTATACAGCGGTAACTACCTCGGTAACTCACAGGTTACCGTGTAAATGGTTACAAAATAAATAATTACACGCTAGATAACAAATTAGGCTGTCAGAGAGCACTCTCAGAACTCACACGTGCCTTGAGTGAGGCTCGTATACAGCGGTAACTACCTCAGTAACTCACAGGTTACCGTGTAAATGGTTACAAAATAAATAATTACACGCTAGATAACAAATTAGGCTGTCAGAGAGCACTCTCAGAACTCACACGTGCCTTGAGTGAGGCTCGTATACAGCGGTAACTACCTCGGTAACTCACAGGTTACCGTGTAAATGGTTACAAAATAAATAATTACACGCTAGATAACAAATTAGGCTGTCAGAGAGCACTCTCAGAACTCACACGTGCCTTGAGTGAGGCTCGTATACAGCGGTAACTACCTCAGTAACTCACAGGTTACCGTGTAAATGGTTACAAAATAAATAATTACACGCTAGATAACAAATTAGGCTGTCAGAGAGCACTCTCAGAACTCACACGTGCCTTGAGTGAGGCTCGTTTACAGCGGTAACTACCTCAGTAACTCACAGGTTACCGTGTAAATGGTTACAGAATAAATAATTACACGCTAGATAACAAATTAGGCTGTCAGAGAGCACTCTCAGAACTCACACGTGCCTTGAGTGAGGCTCGTATACAGCGGTAACTACCTCAGTAACTCACAGGTTACCGTGTAAATGGTTACAGAATAAATAATTACACGCTAGATAACAAATTAGGCTGTCAGAGAGCACTCTCAGAACTCACACGTGCCTTGAGTGAGGCTCGTTTACAGCGGTAACTACCTCGGTAACTCACAGGTTACCGTGTAAATGGTTACAGAATAAATAATTACATGCTAGATAACAAATTAGGATGTCAGAGAGCACTCACATAGAACTCACACGTGCCTTGAGTGAGGCTCGTATACAGCGGTAACTACCTCGGTAACTCACAGGTTACCGTGTAAATGGTTACAAAATAAATAATTACACGCTAGATAACAAATTAGGCTGTCAGAGAGCACTCACAGAACTCACACGTGCCTTGAGTGAGGCTCGCGTACAGTGGTAACTACCTCAGTAACTCACAGGTTACCGTGTAAATGGTTACAGAATAAATAATTACACGCTAGATAACAAATTAAGCTGTCAGAGAGCACTCTCAGAACTCACACGTGCCTTGAGTGAGGCTCGTATACAGCGGTAACTACCTAGGTAACTCACAGGTTACCGTGTAAATGGTTACAAAATAAATAATTACACGCTAGATAACAAATTAAGCTGTCAGAGAGCACTCTCAGAACTCACACGTGCCTTGAGTGAGGCTCGTATACAGCGGTAACTACCTCAGTAACTCACAGGTTACCGTGTAAATGGTTACAAAATAAATAATTACACGCTAGATAACAAATTAGGCTGTCAGAGAGCACTCTCAGAACTCACACGTGCCTTGAGTGAGGCTCGTATACAGCGGTAACTACCTCAGTAACTCACAGGTTACCGTGTAAATGGTTACAGAATAAATAATTACACGCTAGATAACAAATTAGGCTGTCAGAGAGCACTCTCAGAACTCACACGTGCCTTGAGTGAGGCTCGTATACAGCGGTAACTACCTCGGTAACTCACAGGTTACCGTGTAAATGGTTACAAAATAAATATTTACACGCTAGATAACAAATTAAGCTGTCAGAGAGCACTCTCAGAACTCACACGTGCCTTGAGTGAGGCTCGTATACAGCGGTAACTACCTCGGTAACTCACAGGTTACCGTGTAAATGGTTACAGAATAAATAATTACATGCTAGATAACAAATTAGGCTGTCAGAGAGCACTCACATAGAACTCACACGTGCCTTGAGTGAGGCTCGTATACAGCGGTAACTACCTCGGTAACTCACAGGTTACCGTGTAAATGGTTACAAAATAAATAATTACACGCTAGATAACAAATTAAGCTGTCAGAGAGCACTCTCAGAACTCACACGTGCCTTGAGTGAGGCTCGTATACAGCGGTAACTACCTCAGTAACTCACAGGTTACCGTGTAAATGGTTACAAAATAAATAATTACACGCTAGATAACAAATTAGGCTGTCAGAGAGCACTCTCAGAACTCACACGTGCCTTGAGTGAGGCTCGTATACAGCGGTAACTACCTCAGTAACTCACAGGTTACCGTGTAAATGGTTACAAAATAAATAATTACACGCTAGATAACAAATTAGGCTGTCAGAGAGCACTCTCAGAACTCACACGTGCCTTGAGTGAGGCTCGTATACAGCGGTAACTACCTCAGTAACTCACAGGTTACCGTGTAAATGGTTACAAAATAAATAATTACACGCTAGATAACAAATTAGGCTGTCAGAGAGCACTCTCAGAACTCACACGTGCCTTGAGTGAGGCTCGTATACAGCGGTAACTACCTCGGTAACTCACAGGTTACCGTGTAAATGGTTACAGAATAAATAATTACATGCTAGATAACAAATTAAGCTGTCAGAGAGCACTCTCAGAACTCACACGTGCCTTGAGTGAGGCTCGTATACAGCGGTAACTACCTCGGTAACTCACAGGTTACCGTGTAAATGGTTACAGAATAAATAATTACATGCTAGATAACAAATTAAGCTGTCAGAGAGCACTCTCAGAACTCACACGTGCCTTGAGTGAGGCTCGTATACAGCGGTAACTACCTCGGTAACTCACAGGTTACCGTGTAAATGGTTACAGAATAAATAATTACATGCTAGATAACAAATTAAGCTGTCAGAGAGCACTCTCAGAACTCACACGTGCCTTGAGTGAGGCTCGTATACAGCGGTAACTACCTCGGTAACTCACAGGTTACCGTGTAAATGGTTACAGAATAAATAATTACACGCTAGATAACAAATTAGGCTGTCAGAGAGCACTCTCAGAACTCACACGTGCCTTGAGTGAGGCTCGTATACAGCGGTAACTACCTCAGTAACTCACAGGTTACCGTGTAAATGGTTACAGAATAAATAATTACATGCTAGATAACAAATTAGGCTGTCAGAGAGCACTCACATAGAACTCACACGTGCCTTGAGTGAGGCTCGTATACAGCGGTAACTACCTTTGTAACTCACAGGTTACCGTGTAAATGGTTACAGAATAAATAATTACATGCTAGATAACAAATTAGGCTGTCAGAGAGCACTCACATAGAACTCACACGTGCCTTGAGTGAGGCTCGTATACAGCGGTAACTACCTCGGTAACTCACAGGTTACCGTGTAAATGGTTACAGAATAAATAATTACATGCTAGATAACAAATTAGGCTGTCAGAGAGCACTCACATAGAACTCACACGTGCCTTGAGTGAGGCTCGTATACAGCGGTAACTACCTCAGTAACTCACAGGTTACCGTGTAAATGGTTACAGAATAAATAATTACATGCTAGATAACAAATTAGGCTGTCAGAGAGCACTCACATAGAACTCACACGTGCCTTGAGTGAGGCTCGTATACAGCGGTAACTACCTCGGTAACTCACAGGTTACCGTGTAAATGGTTACAGAATAAATAATTACATGCTAGATAACAAATTAGGCTGTCAGAGAGCACTCTCAGAACTCACACGTGCCTTGAGTGAGGCTCGTATACAGCGGTAACTACCTCAGTAACTCACAGGTTACCGTGTAAATGGTTACAGAATAAATAATTACATGCTAGATAACAAATTAGGCTGTCAGAGAGCACTCACATAGAACTCACACGTGCCTTGAGTGAGGCTCGTATACAGCGGTAACTACCTCGGTAACTCACAGGTTACCGTGTAAATGGTTACAGAATAAATAATTACATGCTAGATAACAAATTAGGCTGTCAGAGAGCACTCACATAGAACTCACACGTGCCTTGAGTGAGGCTCGTATACAAAGGTAACTACCTCGGTAACTCACAGGTTACCGTGTAAATGGTTACAAAATAAATAATTACACGCTAGATAACAAATTAGGCTGTCAGAGAGCACTCTCAGAACTCACACGTGCCTTGAGTGAGGCTCGCGTACAGCGGTAACTACCTCGGTAACTCACAGGTTACCGTGTAAATGGTTACAAAATAAATAATTACACGCTAGATAACAAATTAGGCTGTCAGAGAGCACTCTCAGAACTCACACGTGCCTTGAGTGAGGCTCGTATACAGCGGTAACTACCTCAGTAACTCACAGGTTACCGTGTAAATGGTTACAGAATAAATAATTACATGCTAGATAACAAATTAAGCTGTCAGAGAGCACTCTCAGAACTCACACGTGCCTTGAGTGAGGCTCGTATACAGCGGTAACTACCTCAGTAACTCACAGGTTACCGTGTAAATGGTTACAGAATAAATAATTACATGCTTGATAACAAATTAAGCTGTCAGAGAGCACTCTCAGAACTCACACGTGCCTTGAGTGAGGCTCGTATACAGTGGTAACTACCTCAGTAACTCACAGGTTACCGTGTAAATGGTTACAAAATAAATAATTACATGCTAGATAACAAATTAAGCTGTCAGAGAGCACTCTCAGAACTCACACGTGCCTTGAGTGAGGCTCGTATACAGCGGTAACTACCTCAGTAACTCACAGGTTACCGTGTAAATGGTTACAGAATAAATAATTACACGCTAGATAACAAATTAAGCTGTCAGAGAGCACTCTAGAAACTCACACGTGCCTTGAGTGAGGCTCGTATACAGCGGTAACTACCTCGGTAACTCACAGGTTACCTTGGAAATGGTTACAGAATAAATAATTACACGCTAGATAACAAATTAGGCTGTCAGAGAGCACTCTCAGAACTCACACGTGCCTTGAGTGAGGCTCGTATACAGCGGTAACTACCTCAGTAACTCACAGGTTACCGTGTAAATGGTTACAGAATAAATAATTACATGCTAGATAACAAATTAGGCTGTCAGAGAGCACTCTCAGAACTCACACGTGCCTTGAGTGAGGCTCGTATACAGCGGTAACTACCTCAGTAACTCACAGGTTACCGTGTAAATGGTTACAGAATAAATAATTACACGCTAGATAACAAATTAGGCTGTCAGAGAGCACTCTCAGAACTCACACGTGCCTTGAGTGAGGCTCGTATACAGCGGTAACTACCTCGGTAACTCACAGGTTACCTTGGAAATGGTTACAGAATAAATAATTACATGCTAGATAACAAATTAGGCTGTCAGAGAGCACTCTCAGAACTCACACGTGCCTTGAGTGAGGCTCGTATACAGCGGTAACTACTTCGGTAACTCACAGGTTACCGTGTAAATGGTTACAGAATAAATAATTACACGCTAGATAACAAATTAAGCTGTCAGAGAGCACTCACATAGAACTCACACGTGCCTTGAGTGAGGCTCGTATACAGCGGTAACTACCTCAGTAACTCACAGGTTACCGTCTAAATGGTTACAGAATAAATAATTACATGCTAGATAACAAATTAGGCTGTCAGAGAGCACTCACATAGAACTCACACGTGCCTTGAGTGAGGCTCGTATACAGCGGTAACTACCTCGGTAACTCACAGGTTACCGTGTAAATGGTTACAAAATAAATAATTACACGCTAGATAACAAATTAGGTTGTCAGAGAGCACTCTCAGAACTCACACGTGCCTTGAGTGAGGCTCGTATACAGCGGTAACTACCTCAGTAACTCACAGGTTACCGTGTAAATGGTTACAAAATAAATAATTACACGCTAGATAACAAATTAGGCTGTCAGAGAGCACTCTCAGAACTCACACGTGCCTTGAGTGAGGCTCGTATACAGCGGTAACTACCTCGGTAACTCACAGGTTACCGTGTAAATGGTTACAAAATAAATAATTACACGCTAGATAACAAATTAGGCTGTCAGAGAGCACTCTCAGAACTCACACGTGCCTTGAGTGAGGCTCGTATACAGCGGTAACTACCTCAGTAACTCACAGGTTACCGTGTAAATGGTTACAAAATAAATAATTACACGCTAGATAACAAATTAGGCTGTCAGAGAGCACTCTCAGAACTCACACGTGCCTTGAGTGAGGCTCGTTTACAGCGGTAACTACCTCAGTAACTCACAGGTTACCGTGTAAATGGTTACAGAATAAATAATTACACGCTAGATAACAAATTAGGCTGTCAGAGAGCACTCTCAGAACTCACACGTGCCTTGAGTGAGGCTCGTATACAGCGGTAACTACCTCAGTAACTCACAGGTTACCGTGTAAATGGTTACAGAATAAATAATTACACGCTAGATAACAAATTAGGCTGTCAGAGAGCACTCTCAGAACTCACACGTGCCTTGAGTGAGGCTCGTTTACAGCGGTAACTACCTCGGTAACTCACAGGTTACCGTGTAAATGGTTACAGAATAAATAATTACATGCTAGATAACAAATTAGGCTGTCAGAGAGCACTCACATAGAACTCACACGTGCCTTGAGTGAGGCTCGTATACAGCGGTAACTACCTCGGTAACTCACAGGTTACCGTGTAAATGGTTACAAAATAAATAATTACACGCTAGATAACAAATTAGGCTGTCAGAGAGCACTCTCAGAACTCACACGTGCCTTGAGTGAGGCTCGCGTACAGTGGTAACTACCTCAGTAACTCACAGGTTACCGTGTAAATGGTTACAGAATAAATAATTACACGCTAGATAACAAATTAAGCTGTCAGAGAGCACTCTCAGAACTCACACGTGCCTTGAGTGAGGCTCGTATACAGCGGTAACTACCTAGGTAACTCACAGGTTACCGTGTAAATGGTTACAAAATAAATAATTACACGCTAGATAACAAATTAAGCTGTCAGAGAGCACTCTCAGAACTCACACGTGCCTTGAGTGAGGCTCGTATACAGCGGTAACTACCTCAGTAACTCACAGGTTACCGTGTAAATGGTTACAAAATAAATAATTACACGCTAGATAACAAATTAGGCTGTCAGAGAGCACTCTCAGAACTCACACGTGCCTTGAGTGAGGCTCGTATACAGCGGTAACTACCTCAGTAACTCACAGGTTACCGTGTAAATGGTTACAAAATAAATAATTACACGCTAGATAACAAATTAGGCTGTCAGAGAGCACTCTCAGAACTCACACGTGCCTTGAGTGAGGCTCGTATACAGCGGTAACTACCTCGGTAACTCACAGGTTACCGTGTAAATGGTTACAAAATAAATAATTACACGCTAGATAACAAATTAGGCTGTCAGAGAGCACTCTCAGAACTCACACGTGCCTTGAGTGAGGCTCGTATACAGCGGTAACTACCTCAGTAACTCACAGGTTACCGTGTAAATGGTTACAAAATAAATAATTACACGCTAGATAACAAATTAGGCTGTCAGAGAGCACTCTCAGAACTCACACGTGCCTTGAGTGAGGCTCGTTTACAGCGGTAACTACCTCAGTAACTCACAGGTTACCGTGTAAATGGTTACAGAATAAATAATTACACGCTAGATAACAAATTAGGCTGTCAGAGAGCACTCTCAGAACTCACACGTGCCTTGAGTGAGGCTCGTATACAGCGGTAACTACCTCAGTAACTCACAGGTTACCGTGTAAATGGTTACAGAATAAATAATTACACGCTAGATAACAAATTAGGCTGTCAGAGAGCACTCTCAGAACTCACACGTGCCTTGAGTGAGGCTCGTTTACAGCGGTAACTACCTCGGTAACTCACAGGTTACCGTGTAAATGGTTACAGAATAAATAATTACATTCTAGATAACAAATTAGGCTGTCAGAGAGCACTCACATAGAACTCACACGTGCCTTGAGTGAGGCTCGTATACAGCGGTAACTACCTCGGTAACTCACAGGTTACCGTGTAAATGGTTACAAAATAAATAATTACACGCTAGATAACAAATTAGGCTGTCAGAGAGCACTCTCAGAACTCACACGTGCCTTGAGTGAGGCTCGCGTACAGTGGTAACTACCTCAGTAACTCACAGGTTACCGTGTAAATGGTTACAGAATAAATAATTACACGCTAGATAACAAATTAAGCTGTCAGAGAGCACTCTCAGAACTCACACGTGCCTTGAGTGAGGCTCGTATACAGCGGTAACTACCTAGGTAACTCACAGGTTACCGTGTAAATGGTTACAAAATAAATAATTACACGCTAGATAACAAATTAAGCTGTCAGAGAGCACTCTCAGAACTCACACGTGCCTTGAGTGAGGCTCGTATACAGCGGTAACTACCTCAGTAACTCACAGGTTACCGTGTAAATGGTTACAAAATAAATAATTACACGCTAGATAACAAATTAGGCTGTCAGAGAGCACTCTCAGAACTCACACGTGCCTTGAGTGAGGCTCGTATACAGCGGTAACTACCTCAGTAACTCACAGGTTACCGTGTAAATGGTTACAGAATAAATAATTACACGCTAGATAACAAATAAGCTGTCAGAGAGCACTCTCAGAACTCACACGTGCCTTGAGTGAGGCTCGTATACAGCGGTAACTACCTCGGTAACTCACAGGTTACCGTGTAAATGGTTACAAAATAAATAATTACACGCTAGATAACAAATTAAGCTGTCAGAGAGCACTCTCAGAACTCACACGTGCCTTGAGTGAGGCTCGTATACAGCGGTAACTACCTCGGTAACTCACAGGTTACCGTGTAAATGGTTACAGAATAAATAATTACATGCTAGATAACAAATTAGGCTGTCAGAGAGCACTCACATAGAACTCACACGTGCCTTGAGTGAGGCTCGTATACAGCGGTAACTACCTCGGTAACTCACAGGTTACCGTGTAAATGGTTACAAAATAAATAATTACACGCTAGATAACAAATTAAGCTGTCAGAGAGCACTCTCAGAACTCACACGTGCCTTGAGTGAGGCTCGTATACAGCGGTAACTACCTCAGTAACTCACAGGTTACCGTGTAAATGGTTACAAAATAAATAATTACACGCTAGATAACAAATTAGGCTGTCAGAGAGCACTCTCAGAACTCACACGTGCCTTGAGTGAGGCTCGTATACAGCGGTAACTACCTCAGTAACTCACAGGTTACCGTGTAAATGGTTACAAAATAAATAATTACACGCTAGATAACAAATTAGGCTGTCAGAGAGCACTCTCAGAACTCACACGTGCCTTGAGTGAGGCTCGTATACAGCGGTAACTACCTCAGTAACTCACAGGTTACCGTGTAAATGGTTACAAAATAAATAATTACACGCTAGATAACAAATTAGGCTGTCAGAGAGCACTCTCAGAACTCACACGTGCCTTGAGTGAGGCTCGTATACAGCGGTAACTACCTCGGTAACTCACAGGTTACCGTGTAAATGGTTACAGAATAAATAATTACATGCTAGATAACAAATTAAGCTGTCAGAGAGCACTCTCAGAACTCACACGTGCCTTGAGTGAGGCTCGTATACAGCGGTAACTACCTCGGTAACTCACAGGTTACCGTGTAAATGGTTACAGAATAAATAATTACATGCTAGATAACAAATTAAGCTGTCAGAGAGCACTCTCAGAACTCACACGTGCCTTGAGTGAGGCTCGTATACAGCGGTAACTACCTCGGTAACTCACAGGTTACCGTGTAAATGGTTACAGAATAAATAATTACATGCTAGATAACAAATTAAGCTGTCAGAGAGCACTCTCAGAACTCACACGTGCCTTGAGTGAGGCTCGTATACAGCGGTAACTACCTCGGTAACTCACAGGTTACCGTGTAAATGGTTACAGAATAAATAATTACACGCTAGATAACAAATTAGGCTGTCAGAGAGCACTCTCAGAACTCACACGTGCCTTGAGTGAGGCTCGTATACAGCGGTAACTACCTCAGTAACTCACAGGTTACCGTGTAAATGGTTACAGAATAAATAATTACATGCTAGATAACAAATTAGGCTGTCAGAGAGCACTCACATAGAACTCACACGTGCCTTGAGTGAGGCTCGTATACAGCGGTAACTACCTCGGTAACTCACAGGTTACCGTGTAAATGGTTACAGAATAAATAATTACATGCTAGATAACAAATTAGGCTGTCAGAGAGCACTCACATAGAACTCACACGTGCCTTGAGTGAGGCTCGTATACAGCGGTAACTACCTCGGTAACTCACAGGTTACCGTGTAAATGGTTACAGAATAAATAATTACATGCTAGATAACAAATTAGGCTGTTAGAGAGCACTCACATAGAACTCACACGTGCCTTGAGTGAGGCTCGTATACAGCGGTAACTACCTCAGTAACTCACAGGTTACCGTGTAAATGGTTACAGAATAAATAATTACATGCTAGATAACAAATTAGGCTGTCAGAGAGCACTCACATAGAACTCACACGTGCCTTGAGTGAGGCTCGTATACAGCGGTAACTACCTCGGTAACTCACAGGTTACCGTGTAAATGGTTACAGAATAAATAATTACATGCTAGATAACAAATTAGGCTGTCAGAGAGCACTCTCAGAACTCACACGTGCCTTAAGTGAGGCTCGTATACAGCGGTAACTACCTCAGTAACTCACAGGTTACCGTGTAAATGGTTACAGAATAAATAATTACATGCTAGATAACAAATTAGGCTGTCAGAGAGCACTCACATAGAACTCACACGTGCCTTGAGTGAGGCTCGTATACAGCGGTAACTACCTCGGTAACTCACAGGTTACCGTGTAAATGGTTACAGAATAAATAATTACATGCTAGATAACAAATTAGGCTGTCAGAGAGCACTCACATAGAACTCACACGTGCCTTGAGTGAGGCTCGTATACAGCGGTAACTACCTCGGTAACTCACAGGTTACCGTGTAAATGGTTACAAAATAAATAATTACACGCTAGATAACAAATTAGGCTGTCAGAGAGCACTCTCAGAACTCACACGTGCCTTGAGTGAGGCTCGCGTACAGCGGTAACTACCTCGGTAACTCACAGGTTACCGTGTAAATGGTTACAAAATAAATAATTACACGCTAGATAACAAATTAGGCTGTCAGAGAGCACTCTCAGAACTCACACGTGCCTTGAGTGAGGCTCGTATACAGCGGTAACTACCTCAGTAACTCACAGGTTACCGTGTAAATGGTTACAGAATAAATAATTACATGCTAGATAACAAATTAAGCTGTCAGAGAGCACTCTCAGAACTCACACGTGCCTTGAGTGAGGCTCGTATACAGCGGTAACTACCTCAGTAACTCACAGGTTACCGTGTAAATGGTTACAGAATAAATAATTACATGCTAGATAACAAATTAAGCTGTCAGAGAGCACTCTCAGAACTCACACGTGCCTTGAGTGAGGCTCGTATACAGTGGTAACTACCTCAGTAACTCACAGGTTACCGTGTAAATGGTTACAAAATAAATAATTACATGCTAGATAACAAATTAAGCTGTCAGAGAGCACTCTCAGAACTCACACGTGCCTTGAGTGAGGCTCGTATACAGCGGTAACTACCTCAGTAACTCACAGGTTACCGTGTAAATGGTTACAAAATAAATAATTACATGCTAGATAACAAATTAAGCTGTCAGAGAGCACTCTCAGAACTCACACGTGCCTTGAGTGAGGCTCGTATACAGCGGTAACTACCTCAGTAACTCACAGGTTACCGTGTAAATGGTTACAGAATAAATAATTACATGCTAGATAACAAATTAAGCTGTCAGAGAGCACTCTCAGAACTCACACGTGCCTTGAGTGAGGCTCGTATACAGCGGTAACTACCTCAGTAACTCACAGGTTACCGTGTAAATGGTTACAGAATAAATAATTACATGCTAGATAACAAATTAAGCTGTCAGAGAGCACTCTCAGAACTCACACGTGCCTTGAGTGAGGCTCGTATACAGCGGTAACTACCTCGGTAACTCACAGGTTACCGTGTAAATGGTTACAGAATAAATAATTACATGCTAGATAACAAATTAAGCTGTCAGAGAGCACTCTCAGAACTCACACGTGCCTTGAGTGAGGCTCGTATACAGCGGTAACTACCTCGGTAACTCACAGGTTACCGTGTAAATGGTTACAGAATAAATAATTACACGCTAGATAACAAATTAAGCTGTCAGAGAGCACTCTCAGAACTCACACGTGCCTTGAGTGAGGCTCGTATACAGCGGTAACTACCTCGGTAACTCACAGGTTACCGTGTAAATGGTTACAGAATAAATAATTACATGCTAGATAACAAATTAAGCTGTCAGAGAGCACTCTCAGAACTCACACGTGCCTTGAGTGAGGCTCGTATACAGCGGTAACTACCTCGGTAACTCACAGGTTACCGTGTAAATGGTTACAGAATAAATAATTACACGCTAGATAACAAATTAAGCTGTCAGAGAGCACTCTCAGAACTCACACGTGCCTTGAGTGAGGCTCGTATACAGCGGTAACTACCTCAGTAACTCACAGGTTACCGTGTAAATGGTTACAGAATAAATAATTACACGCTAGATAACAAATTAAGCTGTCAGAGAGCACTCTCAGAACTCACACGTGCCTTGAGTGAGGCTCGTATACAGCGGTAACTACCTCGGTAACTCACAGGTTACCGTGTAAATGGTTACAGAATAAATAATTACATGCTAGATAACAAATTAAGCTGTCAGAGAGCACTCTCAGAACTCACACGTGCCTTGAGTGAGGCTCGTATACAGCGGTAACTACCTCGGTAACTCACAGGTTACCGTGTAAATGGTTACAGAATAAATAATTACATGCTAGATAACAAATTAGGCTGTCAGAGAGCACTCTCAGAACTCACACGTGCCTTGAGTGAGGCTCGTATACAGCGGTAACTACCTCGGTAACTCACAGGTTACCGTGTAAATGGTTACAAAATAATTAATTACACGCTAGATAACAAATTAGGCTGTCAGAGAGCACTCACATAGAACTCACACGTGCCTTGAGTGAGGCTCGTATACAGCGGTAACTACCTCGGTAACTCACAGGTTACCGTGTAAATGGTTACAAAATAAATAATTACATGCTAGATAACAAATTAGGCTGTCAGAGAGCACTCACATAGAACTCACACGTGCCTTGAGTGAGGCTCGTATACAGCGGTAACTACTTCGGTAACTCACAGGTTACCGTGTAAATGGTTACAGAATAAATAATTACATGCTAGATAACAAATTAGGCTGTCAGAGAGCACTCACATAGAACTCACACGTGCCTTGAGTGAGGCTCGTATACAGCGGTAACTACCTCGGTAACTAATTAGTTACCGTGTAAATGGTTACAAAATAAATAATTACACGCTAGATAACAAATTAAGCTGTCAGAGAGCACTCTCAGAACTCACACGTGCCTTGAGTGAGGCTCGTATACAGCGGTAACTACCTCGGTAACTCACAGGTTACCGTGTAAATGGTTACAAAATAAATAATTACACGCTAGATAACAAATTAAGCTGTCAGAGAGCACTCTCAGAACTCACACGTGCCTTGAGTGAGGCTCGTATACAGCGGTAACTACCTCGGTAACTCACAGGTTACCGTGTAAATGGTTACAGAATAAATAATTACATGCTAGATAACAAATTAGGCTGTCAGAGAGCACTCACATAGAACTCACACGTGCCTTGAGTGAGGCTCGCGTACAGCGGTAACTACCTCGGTAACTCACAGGTTACCGTGTAAATGGTTACAAAATAAATAATTACACGCTAGATAACAAATTAGGCTGTCAGAGAGCACTCTCAGAACTCACACGTGCCTTGAGTGAGGCTCGTATACAGCGGTAACTACCTCGGTAACTCACAGGTTACCGTGTAAATGGTTACAAAATAAATAATTACACGCTAGATAACAAATTAAGCTGTCAGAGAGCACTCTCAGAACTCACACGTGCCTTGAGTGAGGCTCGTATACAGCGGTAACTACCTCGGTAACTCACAGGTTACCGTGTAAATGGTTACAGAATAAATAATTACATGCTAGATAACAAATTAGGCTGTCAGAGAGCACTCTCAGAACTCACACGTGCCTTGAGTGAGGCTCGTATACAGCGGTAACTACCTCAGTAACTCACAGGTTACCGTGTAAATGGTTACAGAATAAATAATTACATGCTAGATAACAAATTAGGCTGTCAGAGAGCACTCTCAGAACTCACACGTGCCTTGAGTGAGGCTCGTATACAGCGGTAACTACCTCGGTAACTCACAGGTTACCGTGTAAATGGTTACAGAATAAATAATTACATGCTAGATAACAAATTAGGCTGTCAGAGAGCACTCACATAGAACTCACACGTGCCTTGAGTGAGGCTCGTATACAGCGGTAACTACCTCGGTAACTCACAGGTTACCGTGTAAATGGTTACAGAATAAATAATTACATGCTAGATAACAAATTAGGCTGTCAGAGAGCACTCACATAGAACTCACACGTGCCTTGAGTGAGGCTCGTATACAGCGGTAACTACCTCGGTAACTCACAGGTTACCGTGTAAATGGTTACAGAATAAATAATTACACGCTAGATAACAAATTAAGCTGTCAGAGAGCACTCTCAGAACTCACACGTGCCTTGAGTGAGGCTCGTATACAGCGGTAACTACCTCGGTAACTCACAGGTTACCGTGTAAATGGTTACAGAATAAATAATTACATGCTAGATAACAAATTAGGCTGTAAGAGAGCACTCACATAGAACTCACACGTGCCTTGAGTTAGGCTCGTATACAGCGGTAACTACCTCGGTAACTCACAGGTTACCGTGTAAATGGTTACAGAATAAATAATTACATGCTAGATAACAAATTAGGCTGTCAGAGAGCACTCACATAGAACTCACACGTGCCTTGAGTGAGGCTCGTATACAGCGGTAACTACCTCGGTAACTCACAGGTTACCGTGTAAATGGTTACAGAATAAATAATTACATGCTAGATAACAAATTAGGCTGTCAGAGAGCACTCTCAGAACTCACACGTGCCTTGAGTGAGGCTCGTATACAGCGGTAACTACCTCGGTAACTCACAGGTTACCGTGTAAATGGTTACAGAATAAATAATTACATGCTAGATAACAAATTAGGCTGTCAGAGAGCACTCACATAGAACTCACACGTGCCTTGAGTGAGGCTCGTATACAGCGGTAACTACCTCGGTAACTCACAGGTTACCGTGTAAATGGTTACAGAATAAATAATTACATGCTAGATAACAAATTAGGCTGTCAGAGAGCACTCACATAGAACTCACACGTGCCTTGAGTGAGGCTTGTATACAGCGGTAACTACCTCGGTAACTCACAGGTTACCGTGTAAATGGTTACAGAATAAATAATTACATGCTAGATAACAAATTAGGCTGTCAGAGAGCACTCACATAGAACTCACACGTGCCTTGAGTGAGGCTCGTATACAGCGGTAACTACCTCGGTAACTCACAGGTTACCCTGTAAATGGTTACAAAATAAATAATTACACGCTAGATAACAAATTAGGCTGTCAGAGAGCACTCTCAGAACTCACACGTGCCTTGAGTGAGGCTCGTATACAGCGGTAACTACCTCAGTAACTCACAGGTTACCGTGTAAATGGTTACAAAATAAATAATTACACGCTAGATAACAAATTAGGCTGTCAGAGAGCACTCTCAGAACTCAAACGTGCCTTGAGTGAGGCTCGTATACAGCGGTAACTACCTCGGTAACTCACAGGTTACCGTGTAAATGGTTACAGAATAAATAATTACATGCTAGATAACAAATTAGGCTGTCAGAGAGCACTCTCAGAACTCACACGTGCCTTGAGTGAGGCTCGTATACAGCGGTAACTACCTCAGTAACTCACAGGTTACCGTGTAAATGGTTACAGAATAAATAATTACATGCTAGATAACAAATTAGGCTGTCAGAGAGCACTCACATAGAACTCACACGTGCCTTGAGTGAGGCTCGTATACAGCGGTAACTACCTCGGTAACTCACAGGTTACCGTGTAAATGGTTACAGAATAAATAATTACATGCTAGATAACAAATTAGGCTGTCAGAGAGCACTCACATAGAACTCACACGTGCCTTGAGTGAGGCTCGTATACAGCGGTAACTACCTCGGTAACTCACAGGTTACCGTGTAAATGGTTACAGAATAAATAATTACATGCTAGATAACAAATTAGGCTGTCAGAGAGCACTCACATAGAACTCACACGTGCCTTGAGTGAGGCTCGTATACAGCGGTAACTACCTCGGTAACTCACAGGTTACCGTGTAAATGGTTACAGAATAAATAATTACACGCTAGATAACAAATTAAGCTGTCAGAGAGCACTCTCAGAACTCACACGTGCCTTGAGTGAGGCTCGTATACAGCGGTAACTACCTCGGTAACTCACAGGTTACCGTGT
Organism: Neoaliturus tenellus; assembly: GCA_030545055.2. NCBI lineage: Eukaryota > Metazoa > Arthropoda > Insecta > Hemiptera > Cicadellidae > Neoaliturus > Neoaliturus tenellus. The sequence goes on along the minus strand of CM061534.1, from coordinate 98,638,434 downwards.
AAATGGTTACAGAATAAATAATTACATGCTAGATAACAAATTAGGCTGTAAGAGAGCACTCACATAGAACTCACACGTGCCTTGAGTGAGGCTCGTATACAGCGGTAACTACCTCGGTAACTCACAGGTTACCGTGTAAATGGTTACAGAATAAATAATTACATGCTAGATAACAAATTAGGCTGTCAGAGAGCACTCACATAGAACTCACACGTGCCTTGAGTGAGGCTCGTATACAGCGGTAACTACCTCGGTAACTCACAGGTTATTGTGTAAATGGTTACAGAATAAATAATTACATGCTAGATAACAAATTAGGCTGTCAGAGAGCACTCTCAGAACTCACACGTGCCTTGAGTGAGGCTCGTATACAGCGGTAACTACCTCGGTAACTCACAGGTTACCGTGTAAATGGTTACAGAATAAATAATTACATGCTAGATAACAAATTAGGCTGTCAGAGAGCACTCACATAGAACTCACACGTGCCTTGAGTGAGGCTCGTATACAGCGGTAACTACCTCGGTAACTCACAGGTTACCGTGTAAATGGTTACAGAATAAATAATTACATGCTAGATAACAAATTAGGCTGTCAGAGAGCACTCACATAGAACTCACACGTGCCTTGAGTGAGGCTCGTATACAGCGGTAACTACCTCGGTAACTCACAGGTTACCGTGTAAATGGTTACAGAATAAATAATTACATGCTAGATAACAAATTAGGCTGTCAGAGAGCACTCACATAGAACTCACACGTGCCTTGAGTGAGGCTCGTATACAGCGGTAACTACCTCGGTAACTCACAGGTTACCGTGTAAATGGTTACAGAATAAATAATTACATGCTAGATAACAAATTAGGCTGTCAGAGAGCACTCACATAGAACTCACACGTGCCTTGAGTGAGGCTCGTATACAGCGGTAACTACCTCGGTAACTCACAGGTTACCGTGTAAATGGTTACAGAATAAATAATTACACGCTAGATAACAAATTAAGCTGTCAGAGAGCACTCTCAGAACTCACACGTGCCTTGAGTGAGGCTCGTATACAGCGGTAACTACCTCGGTAACTCACAGGTTACCGTGTAAATGGTTACAGAATAAATAATTACATGCTAGATAACAAATTAGGCTGTCAGAGAGCACTCACATAGAACTCACACGTGCCTTGAGTGAGGCTCGTATACAGCGGTAACTACCTCGGTAACTCACAGGTTACCGTGTAAATGGTTACAGAATAAATAATTACATGCTAGATAACAAATTAGTCTGTCAGAGAGCACTCACATAGAACTCACACGTGCCTTGAGTGAGGCTCGCGTACAGCGGTAACTACCACGGTAACTCACAGGTTACCGTGTAAATGGTTACAAAATAAATAATTACACGCTAGATAACAAATTAGGCTGTCAGAGAGCACTCTCAGAACTCACACGTGCCTTGAGTGAGGCTCGTATACAGCGGTAACTACCTCGGTAACTCACAGGTTACCGTGTAAATGGTTACAAAATAAATAATTACACGCTAGATAACAAATTAAGCTGTCAGAGAGCACTCTCAGAACTCACACGTGCCTTGAGTGAGGCTCGTATACAGCGGTAACTACCTCGGTAACTCACAGGTTACCGTGTAAATGGTTACAGAATAAATAATTACATGCTAGATAACAAATTAGGCTGTCAGAGAGCACTCTCAGAACTCACACGTGCCTTGAGTGAGGCTCGTATACAGCGGTAACTACCTCAGTAACTCACAGGTTACCGTGTAAATGGTTACAGAATAAATAATTACATGCTAGATAACAAATTAGGCTGTCAGAGAGCACTCACATAGAACTCACACGTGCCTTGAGTGAGGCTCGTATACAGCGGTAACTACCTCGGTAACTCACAGGTTACCGTGTAAATGGTTACAGAATAAATAATTACATGCTAGATAACAAATTAGGCTGTCAGAGAGCACTCACATAGAACTCACACGTGCCTTGAGTGAGGCTCGTATACAGCGGTAACTACCTCGGTAACTCACAGGTTACCGTGTAAATGGTTACAGAATAAATAATTACATGCTAGATAACAAATTAGGCTGTCAGAGAGCACTCACATAGAACTCACACGTGCCTTGAGTGAGGCTCGTATACAGCGGTAACTACCTCGGTAACTCACAGGTTACCGTGTAAATGGTTACAGAATAAATAATTACACGCTAGATAACAAATTAAGCTGTCAGAGAGCACTCTCAGAACTCACACGTGCCTTGAGTGAGGCTCGTATACAGCGGTAACTACCTCGGTAACTCACAGGTTACCGTGTAAATGGTTACAGAATAAATAATTACATGCTAGATAACAAATTAGGCTGTAAGAGAGCACTCACATAGAACTCACACGTGCCTTGAGTGAGGCTCGTATACAGCGGTAACTACCTCGGTAACTCACAGGTTACCGTGTAAATGGTTACAGAATAAATAATTACATGCTAGATAACAAATTAGGCTGTCAGAGAGCACTCACATAGAACTCACACGTGCCTTGAGTGAGGCTCGTATACAGCGGTAACTACCTCGGTAACTCACAGGTTACCGTGTAAATGGTTACAGAATAAATAATTACATGCTAGATAACAAATTAGGCTGTCAGAGAGCACTCTCAGAACTCACACGTGCCTTGAGTGAGGCTCGTATACAGCGGTAACTACCTCGGTAACTCACAGGTTACCGTGTAAATGGTTACAGAATAAATAATTACATGCTAGATAACAAATTAGGCTGTCAGAGAGCACTCACATAGAACTCACACGTGCCTTGAGTGAGGCTCGTATACAGCGGTAACTACCTCGGTAACTCACAGGTTACCGTGTAAATGGTTACAGAATAAATAATTACATGCTAGATAACAAATTAGGCTGTCAGAGAGCACTCACATAGAACTCACACGTGCCTTGAGTGAGGCTTGTATACAGCGGTAACTACCTCGGTAACTCACAGGTTACCGTGTAAATGGTTACAGAATAAATAATTACATGCTAGATAACAAATTAGGCTGTCAGAGAGCACTCACATAGAACTCACACGTGCCTTGAGTGAGGCTCGTATACAGCGGTAACTACCTCGGTAACTCACAGGTTACCCTGTAAATGGTTACAAAATAAATAATTACACGCTAGATAACAAATTAGGCTGTCAGAGAGCACTCTCAGAACTCACACGTGCCTTGAGTGAGGCTCGTATACAGCGGTAACTACCTCAGTAACTCACAGGTTACCGTGTAAATGGTTACAAAATAAATAATTACACGCTAGATAACAAATTAGGCTGTCAGAGAGCACTCTCAGAACTCAAACGTGCCTTGAGTGAGGCTCGTATACAGCGGTAACTACCTCGGTAACTCACAGGTTACCGTGTAAATGGTTACAGAATAAATAATTACATGCTAGATAACAAATTAGGCTGTCAGAGAGCACTCTCAGAACTCACACGTGCCTTGAGTGAGGCTCGTATACAGCGGTAACTACCTCAGTAACTCACAGGTTACCGTGTAAATGGTTACAGAATAAATAATTACATGCTAGATAACAAATTAGGCTGTCAGAGAGCACTCACATAGAACTCACACGTGCCTTGAGTGAGGCTCGTATACAGCGGTAACTACCTCGGTAACTCACAGGTTACCGTGTAAATGGTTACAGAATAAATAATTACATGCTAGATAACAAATTAGGCTGTCAGAGAGCACTCACATAGAACTCACACGTGCCTTGAGTGAGGCTCGTATACAGCGGTAACTACCTCGGTAACTCACAGGTTACCGTGTAAATGGTTACAGAATAAATAATTACATGCTAGATAACAAATTAGGCTGTCAGAGAGCACTCACATAGAACTCACACGTGCCTTGAGTGAGGCTCGTATACAGCGGTAACTACCTCGGTAACTCACAGGTTACCGTGTAAATGGTTACAGAATAAATAATTACACGCTAGATAACAAATTAAGCTGTCAGAGAGCACTCTCAGAACTCACACGTGCCTTGAGTGAGGCTCGTATACAGCGGTAACTACCTCGGTAACTCACAGGTTACCGTGTAAATGGTTACAGAATAAATAATTACATGCTAGATAACAAATTAGGCTGTAAGAGAGCACTCACATAGAACTCACACGTGCCTTGAGTGAGGCTCGTATACAGCGGTAACTACCTCGGTAACTCACAGGTTACCGTGTAAATGGTTACAGAATAAATAATTACATGCTAGATAACAAATTAGGCTGTCAGAGAGCACTCACATAGAACTCACACGTGCCTTGAGTGAGGCTCGTATACAGCGGTAACTACCTCGGTAACTCACAGGTTATTGTGTAAATGGTTACAGAATAAATAATTACATGCTAGATAACAAATTAGGCTGTCAGAGAGCACTCTCAGAACTCACACGTGCCTTGAGTGAGGCTCGTATACAGCGGTAACTACCTCGGTAACTCACAGGTTACCGTGTAAATGGTTACAGAATAAATAATTACATGCTAGATAACAAATTAGGCTGTCAGAGAGCACTCACATAGAACTCACACGTGCCTTGAGTGAGGCTCGTATACAGCGGTAACTACCTCGGTAACTCACAGGTTACCGTGTAAATGGTTACAGAATAAATAATTACATGCTAGATAACAAATTAGGCTGTCAGAGAGCACTCACATAGAACTCACACGTGCCTTGAGTGAGGCTCGTATACAGCGGTAACTACCTCGGTAACTCACAGGTTACCGTGTAAATGGTTACAGAATAAATAATTACATGCTAGATAACAAATTAGGCTGTCAGAGAGCACTCACATAGAACTCACACGTGCCTTGAGTGAGGCTCGTATACAGCGGTAACTACCTCGGTAACTCACAGGTTACCGTGTAAATGGTTACAGAATAAATAATTACATGCTAGATAACAAATTAGGCTGTCAGAGAGCACTCACATAGAACTCACACGTGCCTTGAGTGAGGCTCGTATACAGCGGTAACTACCTCGGTAACTCACAGGTTACCGTGTAAATGGTTACAGAATAAATAATTACACGCTAGATAACAAATTAAGCTGTCAGAGAGCACTCTCAGAACTCACACGTGCCTTGAGTGAGGCTCGTATACAGCGGTAACTACCTCGGTAACTCACAGGTTACCGTGTAAATGGTTACAGAATAAATAATTACATGCTAGATAACAAATTAGGCTGTCAGAGAGCACTCACATAGAACTCACACGTGCCTTGAGTGAGGCTCGTATACAGCGGTAACTACCTCGGTAACTCACAGGTTACCGTGTAAATGGTTACAGAATAAATAATTACATGCTAGATAACAAATTAGGCTGTCAGAGAGCACTCACATAGAACTCACACGTGCCTTGAGTGAGGCTCGTATACAGCGGTAACTACCTCGGTAACTCACAGGTTACCGTGTAAATGGTTACAGAATAAATAATTACACGCTAGATAACAAATTAGGCTGTCAGAGAGCACTCACATAGAACTCACACGTGCCTTGAGTGAGGCTCGTATACAGCGGTAACTACCTCGGTAACTCACAGGTTACCGTGTAAATGGTTACAGAATAAATAATTACACGCTAGATAACAAATTAGGCTGTCAGAGAGCACTCTCAGAACTCACACGTGCCTTGGGTGAGGCTCGTATACAGCGGTAACTACCTCGGTAACTCACAGGTTACCGTGTAAATGGTTACAGAATAAATAATTACACGCTAGATAACAAATTAGGCTGTCAGAGAGCACTCTCAGAACTCACACGTGCCTTGAGTGAGGCTCGCGTACAGCGTTAACTACCTCGGTAACTCACAGGTTACCGTGTAAATGGTTACAGAATAAATAATTACACGCTAGATAACAAATTAAGCTGTCAGAGAGCACTCTCAGAACTCACACGTGCCTTGAGTGAGGCTCGTATACAGCGGTAACTACCTCGGTAACTCACAGGTTACCGTGTAAATGGTTACAAAATAAATAATTACACGCTAGATAACAAATTAAGCTGTCAGAGAGGACTCTCAGAACTCACACGTGCCTTGAGTGAGGCTCGTATACAGCGGTAACTACCTCGGTAACTCACAGGTTACCGTGTAAATGGTTACAGAATAAATAATTACATGCTAGATAACAAATTAGGCTGTCAGAGAGCACTCACATAGAACTCACACGTGCCTTGAGTGAGGCTCGCGTACAGCGGTAACTACCTCGGTAACTCACAGGTTACCGTGTAAATGGTTACAAAATAAATAATTACACGCTAGATAACAAATTAGGCTGTCAGAGAGCACTCTCAGAACTCACACGTGCCTTGAGTGAGGCTCGTATACAGCGGTAACTACCTCGGTAACTCACAGGTTACCGTGTAAATGGTTACAAAATAAATAATTACACGCTAGATAACAAATTAAGCTGTCAGAGAGCACTCTCAGAACTCACACGTGCCTTGAGTGAGGCTCGTATACAGCGGTAACTACCTCAGTAACTCACAGGTTACCTTGGAAATGGTTACAGAATAAATAATTACATGCTAGATAACAAATTAAGCTGTCAGAGAGCACTCTCAGAACTCACACGTGCCTTGAGTGAGGCTCGTATACAGCGGTAACTACCTCAGTAACTCACAGGTTACCTTGGAAATGGTTACAGAATAAATAATTACATGCTAGATAACAAATTAGGCTGTCAGAGAGCACTCTCAGAACTCACACGTGCCTTGAGTGAGGCTCGCGTACAGCGGTAACTACCTCAGTAACTCACAGGTTACCGTGTAAATGGTTACAGAATAAATAATTACATGCTAGATAACAAATTAGGCTGTCAGAGAGCACTCACATAGAACTCACACGTGCCTTGAGTGAGGCTCGTATACAGCGGTAACTACCTCGGTAACTCACAGGTTACCGTGTAAATGGTTACAGAATAAATAATTACATGCTAGATAACAAATTAGGCTGTCAGAGAGCACTCACATAGAACTCACACGTGCCTTGAGTGAGGCTCGTATACAGCGGTAACTACCTCGGTAACTCACAGGTTACCGTGTAAATGGTTACAGAATAAATAATTACATGCTAGATAACAAATTAAGCTGTCAGAGAGCACTCTCAGAACTCACACGTGCCTTGAGTGAGGCTCGTATACAGCGGTAACTACCTCAGTAACTCACAGGTTACCGTGTAAATGGTTACAGAATAAATAATTACATGCTAGATAACAAATTAGGCTGTCAGAGAGCACTCACATAGAACTCACACGTGCCTTGAGTGAGGCTCGTATACAGCGGTAACTACCTCGGTAACTCACAGGTTACCGTGTAAATGGTTACAGAATAAATAATTACACGCTAGATAACAAATTAGGCTGTCAGAGAGCACTCTCAGAACTCACACGTGCCTTGAGTGAGGCTCGTATACAGCGGTAACTACCTCGGTAACTCACAGGTTACCGTGTAAATGGTTACAGAATAAATAATTACATGCTAGATAACAAATTAGGCTGTCAGAGAGCACTCTCAGAACTCACACGTGCCTTGAGTGAGGCTCGTATACAGCGGTAACTACCTCGGTAACTCACAGGTTACCGTGTAAATGGTTACAGAATAAATAATTACATGCTAGATAACAAATTAGGCTGTCAGAGAGCACTCACATAGAACTCACACGTGCCTTGAGTGAGGCTCGTATACAGCGGTAACTACCTCGGTAACTCACAGGTTACCGTGTAAATGGTTACAGAATAAATAATTACATGCTAGATAACAAATTAGGCTGTAAGAGAGCACTCACATAGAACTCACACGTGCCTTGAGTGAGGCTCGTATACAGCGGTAACTACCTCGGTAACTCACAGGTTACCGTGTAAATGGTTACAGAATAAATAATTACATGCTAGATAACAAATTAGGCTGTCAGAGAGCACTCACATAGAACTCACACGTGCCTTGAGTGAGGCTCGTATACAGCGGTAACTACCTCGGTAACTCACAGGTTACCGTGTAAATGGTTACAGAATAAATAATTACATGCTAGATAACAAATTAGGCTGTCAGAGAGCACTCTCAGAACTCACACGTGCCTTGAGTGAGGCTCGTATACAGCGGTAACTACCTCGGTAACTCACAGGTTACCGTGTAAATGGTTACAGAATAAATAATTACATGCTAGATAACAAATTAGGCTGTCAGAGAGCACTCACATAGAACTCACACGTGCCTTGAGTGAGGCTCGTATACAGCGGTAACTACCTCGGTAACTCACAGGTTACCGTGTAAATGGTTACAGAATAAATAATTACATGCTAGATAACAAATTAGGCTGTCAGAGAGCACTCACATAGAACTCACACGTGCCTTGAGTGAGGCTTGTATACAGCGGTAACTACCTCGGTAACTCACAGGTTACCGTGTAAATGGTTACAGAATAAATAATTACATGCTAGATAACAAATTAGGCTGTCAGAGAGCACTCACATAGAACTCACACGTGCCTTGAGTGAGGCTCGTATACAGCGGTAACTACCTCGGTAACTCACAGGTCACCCTGTAAATGGTTACAAAATAAATAATTACACGCTAGATAACAAATTAGGCTGTCAGAGAGCACTCTCAGAACTCACACGTGCCTTGAGTGAGGCTCGTATACAGCGGTAACTACCTCAGTAACTCACAGGTTACCGTGTAAATGGTTACAAATAATTACACGCTAGATAACAAATTAGGCTGTCAGAGAGCACTCTCAGAACTCAAACGTGCCTTGAGTGAGGCTCGTATACAGCGGTAACTACCTCGGTAACTCACAGGTTACCGTGTAAATGGTTACAGAATAAATAATTACATGCTAGATAACAAATTAGGCTGTCAGAGAGCACTCTCAGAACTCACACGTGCCTTGAGTGAGGCTCGTATACAGCGGTAACTACCTCAGTAACTCACAGGTTACCGTGTAAATGGTTACAGAATAAATAATTACATGCTAGATAACAAATTAGGCTGTCAGAGAGCACTCACATAGAACTCACACGTGCCTTGAGTGAGGCTCGTATACAGCGGTAACTACCTCGGTAACTCACAGGTTACCGTGTAAATGGTTACAGAATAAATAATTACATGCTAGATAACAAATTAGGCTGTCAGAGAGCACTCACATAGAACTCACACGTGCCTTGAGTGAGGCTCGTATACAGCGGTAACTACCTCGGTAACTCACAGGTTACCGTGTAAATGGTTACAGAATAAATAATTACATGCTAGATAACAAATTAGGCTGTCAGAGAGCACCTACATAGAACTCACACGTGCCTTGAGTGAGGCTCGTATACAGCGGTAACTACCTCGGTAACTCACAGGTTACCGTGTAAATGGTTACAGAATAAATAATTACACGCTAGATAACAAATTAAGCTGTCAGAGAGCACTCTCAGAACTCACACGTGCCTTGAGTGAGGCTCGTATACAGCGGTAACTACCTCGGTAACTCACAGGTTACCGTGTAAATGGTTACAGAATAAATAATTACATGCTAGATAACAAATTAGGCTGTAAGAGAGCACTCACATAGAACTCACACGTGCCTTGAGTGAGGCTCGTATACAGCGGTAACTACCTCGGTAACTCACAGGTTACCGTGTAAATGGTTACAGAATAAATAATTACATGCTAGATAACAAATTAGGCTGTCAGAGAGCACTCACATAGAACTCACACGTGCCTTGAGTGAGGCTCGTATACAGCGGTAACTACCTCGGTAACTCACAGGTTATTGTGTAAATGGTTACAGAATAAATAATTACATGCTAGATAACAAATTAGGCTGTCAGAGAGCACTCTCAGAACTCACACGTGCCTTGAGTGAGGCTCGTATACAGCGGTAACTACCTCGGTAACTCACAGGTTACCGTGTAAATGGTTACAGAATAAATAATTACATGCTAGATAACAAATTAGGCTGTCAGAGAGCACTCACATAGAACTCACACGTGCCTTGAGTGAGGCTCGTATACAGCGGTAACTACCTCGGTAACTCACAGGTTACCGTGTAAATGGTTACAGAATAAATAATTACATGCTAGATAACAAATTAGGCTGTCAGAGAGCACTCACATAGAACTCACACGTGCCTTGAGTGAGGCTCGTATACAGCGGTAACTACCTCGGTAACTCACAGGTTACCGTGTAAATGGTTACAGAATAAATAATTACATGCTAGATAACAAATTAGGCTGTCAGAGAGCACTCACATAGAACTCACACGTGCCTTGAGTGAGGCTCGTATACAGCGGTAACTACCTCGGTAACTCACAGGTTACCGTGTAAATGGTTACAGAATAAATAATTACATGCTAGATAACAAATTAGGCTGTCAGAGAGCACTCACATAGAACTCACACGTGCCTTGAGTGAGGCTCGTATACAGCGGTAACTACCTCGGTAACTCACAGGTTACCGTGTAAATGGTTACAGAATAAATAATTACACGCTAGATAACAAATTAAGCTGTCAGAGAGCACTCTCAGAACTCACACGTGCCTTGAGTGAGGCTCGTATACAGCGGTAACTACCTCGGTAACTCACAGGTTACCGTGTAAATGGTTACAGAATAAATAATTACATGCTAGATAACAAATTAGGCTGTCAGAGAGCACTCACATAGAACTCACACGTGCCTTGAGTGAGGCTCGTATACAGCGGTAACTACCTCGGTAACTCACAGGTTACCGTGTAAATGGTTACAGAATAAATAATTACATGCTAGATAACAAATTAGGCTGTCAGAGAGCACTCACATAGAACTCACACGTGCCTTGAGTGAGGCTCGTATACAGCGGTAACTACCTCGGTAACTCACAGGTTACCGTGTAAATGGTTACAGAATAAATAATTACACGCTAGATAACAAATTAAGCTGTCAGAGAGCACTCTCAGAACTCACACGTGCCTTGAGTGAGGCTCGCGTACAGCGTTAACTACCTCGGTAACTCACAGGTTACCGTGTAAATGGTTACAGAATAAATAATTACACGCTAGATAACAAATTAAGCTGTCAGAGAGCACTCTCAGAACTCACACGTGCCTTGAGTGAGGCTCGTATACAGCGGTAACTACCTCGGTAACTCACAGGTTACCGTGTAAATGGTTACAAAATAAATAATTACACGCTAGATAACAAATTAAGCTGTCAGAGAGGACTCTCAGAACTCACACGTGCCTTGAGTGAGGCTCGTATACAGCGGTAACTACCTCGGTAACTCACAGGTTACCGTGTAAATGGTTACAGAATAAATAATTACATGCTAGATAACAAATTAGGCTGTCAGAGAGCACTCACATAGAACTCACACGTGCCTTGAGTGAGGCTCGCGTACAGCGGTAACTACCTCGGTAACTCACAGGTTACCGTGTAAATGGTTACAAAATAAATAATTACACGCTAGATAACAAATTAGGCTGTCAGAGAGCACTCTCAGAACTCACACGTGCCTTGAGTGAGGCTCGTATACAGCGGTAACTACCTCGGTAACTCACAGGTTACCGTGTAAATGGTTACAAAATAAATAATTACACGCTAGATAACAAATTAAGCTGTCAGAGAGCACTCTCAGAACTCACACGTGCCTTGAGTGAGGCTCGTATACAGCGGTAACTACCTCAGTAACTCACAGGTTACCTTGGAAATGGTTACAGAATAAATAATTACATGCTAGATAACAAATTAAGCTGTCAGAGAGCACTCTCAGAACTCACACGTGCCTTGAGTGAGGCTCGTATACAGCGGTAACTACCTCAGTAACTCACAGGTTACCTTGGAAATGGTTACAGAATAAATAATTACATGCTAGATAACAAATTAGGCTGTCAGAGAGCACTCTCAGAACTCACACGTGCCTTGAGTGAGGCTCGCGTACAGCGGTAACTACCTCAGTAACTCACAGGTTACCGTGTAAATGGTTACAGAATAAATAATTACATGCTAGATAACAAATTAGGCTGTCAGAGAGCACTCACATAGAACTCACACGTGCCTTGAGTGAGGCTCGTATACAGCGGTAACTACCTCGGTAACTCACAGGTTACCGTGTAAATGGTTACAGAATAAATAATTACATGCTAGATAACAAATTAGGCTGTCAGAGAGCACTCACATAGAACTCACACGTGCCTTGAGTGAGGCTCGTATACAGCGGTAACTACCTCGGTAACTCACAGGTTACCGTGTAAATGGTTACAGAATAAATAATTACATGCTAGATAACAAATTAAGCTGTCAGAGAGCACTCTCAGAACTCACACGTGCCTTGAGTGAGGCTCGTATACAGCGGTAACTACCTCAGTAACTCACAGGTTACCGTGTAAATGGTTACAGAATAAATAATTACATGCTAGATAACAAATTAGGCTGTCAGAGAGCACTCACATAGAACTCACACGTGCCTTGAGTGAGGCTCGTATACAGCGGTAACTACCTCGGTAACTCACAGGTTACCGTGTAAATGGTTACAGAATAAATAATTACACGCTAGATAACAAATTAGGCTGTCAGAGAGCACTCTCAGAACTCACACGTGCCTTGAGTGAGGCTCGTATACAGCGGTAACTACCTCGGTAACTCACAGGTTACCGTGTAAATGGTTACAGAATAAATAATTACATGCTAGATAACAAATTAGGCTGTCAGAGAGCACTCTCAAAACTCACACGTGCCTTGAGTGAGGCTCGTATACAGCGGTAACTACCTCGGTAACTCACAGGTTACCGTGTAAATGGTTACAGAATAAATAATTACATGCTAGATAACAAATTAGGCTGTCAGAGAGCACTCACATAGAACTCACACGTGCCTTGAGTGAGGCTCGTATACAGCGGTAACTACCTCGGTAACTCACAGGTTACCGTGTAAATGGTTACAGAATAAATAATTACACGCTAGATAACAAATTAAGCTGTCAGAGAGCACTCACATAGAACTCACACGTGCCTTGAGTGAGGCTCGCGTACAGCGGTACTACCTCGGTAACTCACAGGTTACCGTGTAAATGGTTACAGAATAAATAATTACACGCTAGGTAACAAATTAAGCTGTCAGAGAGCACTCTCAGAACTCACACGTGCCTTGAGTGAGGCTCGCGTACAGCGGTAACTACCTCGGTAACTCACAGGTTACCGTGTAAATGGTTACAGAATAAATAATTACACGCTAGATAACAAATTAAGCTGTCAGAGAGCACTCACATAGAACTCACACGTGCCTTGAGTGAGGCTCGCGTACAGCGGTAACTACCTCGGTAACTCACAGGTTACCGTGTAAATGGTTACAGAATAAATAATTACACGCTAGATAACAAATTAAGCTGTCAGAGAGCACTCTCAGAACTCACACGTGCCTTGAGTGAGGCTCGTATACAGCGGTAACTACCTCAGTAACTCACAGGTTACCGTGTAAATGGTTACAGAATAAATAATTACATGCTAGATAACAAATTAGGCTGTCAGAGAGCACTCACATAGAACTCACACGTGCCTTGAGTGAGGCTCGTATACAGCGGTAACTACCTCGGTAACTCACAGGTTACCGTGTAAATGGTTACAGAATAAATAATTACATGCTAGATAACAAATTAAGCTGTCAGAGAGCACTCACATAGAACTCACACGTGCCTTGAGTGAGGCTCGTATACAGCGGTAACTACCTCGGTAACTCACAGGTTACCGTGTAAATGGTTACAGAATAAATAATTACACGCTAGATAACAAATTAGGCTGTCAGAGAGCACTCACATAGAACTCACACGTGCCTTGAGTGAGGCTCGTATACAGCGGTAACTACCTCGGTAACTCACAGGTTACCGTGTAAATGGTTACAGAATAAATAATTACACGCTAGATAACAAATTAAGCTGTCAGAGAGCACTCTCAGAACTCACACGTGCCTTGAGTGAGGCTCGCGTACAGCGGTAACTACCTCGGTAACTCACAGGTTACCTTGGAAATGGTTACAGAATAAATAATTACACGCTAGATAACAAATTAAGCTGTCAGAGAGCACTCACATAGAACTCACACGTGCCTTGAGTGAGGCTCGCGTACAGCGGTAACTACCTCGGTAACTCACAGGTTACCGTGTAAATGGTTACAGAATAAATAATTACACGCTAGATAACAAATTAAGCTGTCAGAGAGCACTCTCAGAACTCACACGTGCCTTGAGTGAGGCTCGTATACAGCGGTAACTACCTCGGTAACTCACAGGTTACCGTGTAAATGGTTACAGAATAAATAATTACACGCTAGATAACAAATTAACCTGTCAGAGAGCACTCACATAGAACTCACACGTGCCTTGAGTGAGGCTCGTATACAGCGGTAACTACCTCGGTAACTCACAGGTTACCGTGTAAATGGTTACAAAATAAATAATTACATGCTAGATAACAAATTAAGCTGTCAGAGAGCACTCTCAGAACTCACACGTGCCTTGAGTGAGGCTCGTATACAGCGGTAACTACCTCGGTAACTCACAGGTTACCGTGTAAATGGTTACAAAATAAATAATTACACGCTAGATAACAAATTAAGCTGTCAGAGAGCACTCTCAAAACTCACACGTGCCTTGAGTGAGGCTCGCGTACAGCGGTAACTACCTCGGTAACTCACAGGTTACCGTGTAAATGGTTACAGAATAAATAATTACACGCTAGATAACAAATTAAGCTGTCAGAGAGCACTCTCAGAACTCACACGTGCCTTGAGTGAGGCTCGTATACAGCGGTAACTACCTCGGTAACTCACAGGTTACCGTGTAAATGGTTACAAAATAAATAATTACACGCTAGATAACAAATTAAGCTGTCAGAGAGCACTCTCAGAACTCACACGTGCCTTGAGTGAGGCTCGTATACAGCGGTAACTACCTCGGTAACTCACAGGTTACCGTGTAAATGGTTACAGAATAAATAATTACATGCTAGATAACAAATTAGGCTGTCAGAGAGCACTCTCAGAACTCACACGTGCCTTGAGTGAGGCTCGTATACAGCGGTAACTACCTCGGTAACTCACAGGTTACCGTGTAAATGGTTACAGAATAAATAATTACATGCTAGATAACAAATTAGGCTGTCAGAGAGCACTCACAGAACTCACACGTGCCTTGAGTGAGGCTCGTATACAGCGGTAACTACCTCGGTAACTCACAGGTTACCGTGTAAATGGTTACAGAATAAATAATTACATGCTAGATAACAAATTAGGCTGTAAGAGAGCACTCTCAGAACTCACACGTGCCTTGAGTGAGGCTCGTATACAGCGGTAACTACCTCGGTAACTCACAGGTTACCGTGTAAATGGTTACAGAATAAATAATTACATGCTAGATAACAAATTAGGCTGTCAGAGAGCACTCTCAGAACTCACACGTGCCTTGAGTGAGGCTCGTATACAGCGGTAACTACCTCAGTAACTCACAGGTTACCGTGTAAATGGTTACAGAATAAATAATTACATGCTAGATAACAAATAAGGCTGTCAGAGAGCACTCTCAGAACTCACACGTGCCTTGAGTGAGGCTCGTATACAGCGGTAACTACCTCAGTAACTCACAGGTTACCGTGTAAATGGTTACAGAATAAATAATTACATGCTAGATAACAAATTAGGCTGTCAGAGAGCACTCTCAGAACTCACACGTGCCTTGAGTGAGGCTCGTATACAGCGGTAACTACCTCGGTAACTCACAGGTTACCGTGTAAATGGTTACAGAATAAATAATTACATGCTAGATAACAAATTAGGCTGTCAGAGAGCACTCTCAGAACTCACACGTGCCTTGAGTGAGGCTCGTATACAGCGGTAACTACCTCAGTAACTCACAGGTTACCGTGTAAATGGTTACAAAATAAATAATTACACGCTAGATAACAAATTAAGCTGTCAGAGAGCACTCTCAGAACTCACACGTGCCTTGAGTGAGGCTCGTATACAGCGGTAACTACCTCGGTAACTCACAGGTTACCGTGTAAATGGTTACAGAATAAATAATTACACGCTAGATAACAAATTAAGCTGTCAGAGAGCACTCTCAGAACTCACACGTGCCTTGAGTGAGGCTCGTATACAGCGGTAACTACCTCGGTAACTCACAGGTTACCGTGTAAATGGTTACAGAATAAATAATTACACGCTAGATAACAAATTAAGCTGTCAGAGAGCACTCTCAGAACTCACACGTGCCTTGAGTGAGGCTCGTATACAGCGGTAACTACCTCGGTAACTCACAGGTTACCGTGTAAATGGTTACAGAATAAATAATTACATGCTAGATAACAAATTAGGCTGTCAGAGAGCACTCTCAGAACTCACACGTGCCTTGAGTGAGGCTCGCGTACAGCGGTAACTACCTCGGTAACTCACAGGTTACCGTGTAAATGGTTACAAAATAAATAATTACACGCTAGATAACAAATTAGGCTGTCAGAGAGCACTCTCAGAACTCACACGTGCCTTGAGTGAGGCTCGCGTACAGCGGTAACTACCTCAGTAACTCACAGGTTACCGTGTAAATGGTTACAGAATAAATAATTACACGCTAGATAACAAATTAAGCTGTCAGAGAGCACTCACAGAACTCACACGTGCCTTGAGTGAGGCTCGTATACAGCGGTAACTACCTCGGTAACTCACAGGTTACCGTGTAAATGGTTACAGAATAAATAATTACATGCTAGATAACAAATTAAGCTGTCAGAGAGCACTCTCAGAACTCACACGTGCCTTGAGTGAGGCTCGTATACAGCGGTAACTACCTCGGTAACTCACAGGTTACCGTGTAAATGGTTACAGAATAAATAATTACATGCTAGATAACAAATTAAGCTGTCAGAGAGCACTCTCAGAACTCACACGTGCCTTGAGTGAGGCTCGTATACAGCGGTAACTACCTCGGTAACTCACAGGTTACCGTGTAAATGGTTACAGAATAAATAATTACACGCTAGATAACAAATTAAGCTGTCAGAGAGCACTCTCAGAACTCACACGTGCCTTGAGTGAGGCTCGTATACAGCGGTAACTACCTCGGTAACTCACAGGTTACCGTGTAAATGGTTACAGAATAAATAATTACATGCTAGATAACAAATTAAGCTGTCAGAGAGCACTCTCAGAACTCACACGTGCCTTGAGTGAGGCTCGTATACAGCGGTAACTACCTCGGTAACTCACAGGTTACCGTGTAAATGGTTACAGAATAAATAATTACATGCTAGATAACAAATTAAGCTGTCAGAGAGCACTCTCAGAACTCACACGTGCCTTGAGTGAGGCTCGTATACAGCGGTAACTACCTCGGTAACTCACAGGTTACCGTGTAAATGGTTACAGAATAAATAATTACATGCTAGATAACAAATTAAGCTGTCAGAGAGCACTCTCAGAACTCACACGTGCCTTGAGTGAGGCTCGTATACAGCGGTAACTACCTCGGTAACTCACAGGTTACCGTGTAAATGGTTACAGAATAAATAATTACATGCTAGATAACAAATTAAGCTGTCAGAGAGCACTCACATAGAACTCACACGTGCCTTGAGTGAGGCTCGTTTACAGCGGTAACTACTTCGGTAACTCACAGGTTACCGTGTAAATGGTTACAGAATAAATAATTACATGCTAGATAACAAATTAGGCTGTCAGAGAGCACTCACATAGAACTCACACGTGCCTTGAGTGAGGCTCGTATACAGCGGTAACTACCTCGGTAACTCACAGGTTACCGTGTAAATGGTTACAAAATAAATAATTACACGCTAGATAACAAATTAAGCTGTCAGAGAGCACTCTCAGAACTCACACGTGTCTTGAGTGAGGCTTGCGTACAGCGGTAACTACCTCGGTAACTCACAGGTTACCGTGTAAATGGTTACAAAATAAATAATTACACGCTAGATAACAAATTAAGCTGTCAGAGAGCACTCTCAGAACTCACACGTGCCTTGAGTGAGGCTCGTATACAGCGGTAACTACCTCGGTAACTCACAGGTTACCGTGTAAATGGTTACAGAATAAATAATTACATGCTAGATAACAAATTAGGCTGTCAGAGAGCACTCACATAGAACTCACACGTGCCTTGAGTGAGGCTCGCGTACAGCGGTAACTACCTCGGTAACTCACAGGTTACCGTGTAAATGGTTACAGAATAAATAATTACACGCTAGATAACAAATTAAGCTGTCAGAGAGCACTCTCAGAACTCACACGTGCCTTGAGTGAGGCTCGTATACAGCAGTAACTACCTCAGTAACTCACAGGTTACCGTGTAAATGGTTACAAAATAAATAATTACACGCTAGATAACAAATTAGGCTGTCAGAGAGCACTCTCAGAACTCACACGTGCCTTGAATAAGGCTCGCGTACAGCGGTAACTACCTCGGTAACTCACAGGTTACCGTGTAAATGGTTACAAAATAAATAATTACACGCTAGATAACAAATTAAGCTGTCAGAGAGCACTCTCAGAACTCACACGTGCCTTGAGTGAGGCTCGTATACAGCGGTAACTACCTCAGTAACTCACAGGTTACCGTGTAAATGGTTACAAAATAAATAATTACACGCTAGATAACAAATTAGGCTGTCAGAGAGCACTCTCAGAACTCACACGTGCCTTGAGTGAGGCTCGTATACAGCGGTAATTACCTCAGTAACTCACAGGTTACCGTGTAAATGGTTACAGAATAAATAATTACATGCTAGATAACAAATTAGGCTGTCAGAGAGCACTCACATAGAACTCACACGTGCCTAGAGTGAGGCTCGTATACAGCGGTAACTACCTCAGTAACTCACAGGTTACCGTGTAAATGGTTACAGAATAAATAATTACACGCTAGATAACAAATTAGGCTGTCAGAGAGCACTCTCAGAACTCACACGTGCCTTGAGTGAGGCTCGTATACAGCGGTAACTACCTCGGTAACTCACAGGTTACCGTGTAAATGGTTACAGAATAAATAATTACACGCTAGATAACAAATTAAGCTGTCAGAGAGCACTCTCAGAACTCACACGTGCCTTGAGTGAGGCTCGTATACAGCGGTAACTACCTCGGTAACTCACAGGTTACCGTGTAAATGGTTACAGAATAAATAATTACATGCTAGATAACAAATTAGGCTGTCAGAGAGCACTCACATAGAACTCACACGTGCCTTGAGTGAGGCTCGTATACAGCGGTAACTACCTCGGTAACTCACAGGTTACCGTGTAAATGGTTACAGAATAAATAATTACATGCTAGATAACAAATTAGGCTGTCAGAGAGCACTCACATAGAACTCACACGTGCCTTGAGTGAGGCTCGTATACAGCGGTAACTACCTCGGTAACTCACAGGTTACCGTGTAAATGGTTACAGAATAAATAATTACATGCTAGATAACAAATTAAGCTGTCAGAGAGCACTCACATAGAACTCACACGTGCCTTGAGTGAGGCTCGTATACAGCGGTAACTACCTCGGTAACTCACAGGTTACCGTGTAAATGGTTACAGAATAAATAATTACATGCTAGATAACAAATTAAGCTGTCAGAGAGCACTCACATAGAACTCACACGTGCCTTGAGTGAGGCTCGTATACAGCGGTAACTACCTCGGTAACTCACAGGTTACCGTGTAAATGGTTACAGAATAAATAATTACATGCTAGATAACAAATTAAGCTGTCAGAGAGCACTCACATAGAACTCACACGTGCCTTGAGTGAGGCTCGTATACAGCGGTAACTACCTCAGTAACTCACAGGTTACCGTGTAAATGGTTACAGAATAAATAATTACATGCTAGATAACAAATTAAGCTGTCAGAGAGCACTCACATAGAACTCACACGTGCCTTGAGTGAGGCTCGTATACAGCGGTAACTACCTCGGTAACTCACAGGTTACCGTGTAAATGGTTACAGAATAAATAATTACATGCTAGATAACAAATTAGGCTGTCAGAGAGCACTCACATAGAACTCACACGTGCCTTGAGTGAGGCTCGTATACAGCGGTAACTACCTCAGTAACTCACAGGTTACCGTGTAAATGGTTACAGAATAAATAATTACATGCTAGATAACAAATTAGGCTGTCAGAGAGCACTCACATAGAACTCACACGTGCCTTGAGTGAGGCTCGCGTACAGCGGTAACTACCTCGGTAACTCACAGGTTACCGTGTAAATGGTTACAAAATAAATAATTACACGCTAGATAACAAATTAAGCTGTCAGAGAGCACTCTCAGAACTCACACGTGCCTTGAGTGAGGCTCGTATACAGCGGTAACTACCTCGGTAACTCACAGGTTACCGTGTAAATGGTTACAGAATAAATAATTACATGCTAGATAACAAATTAAGCTGTCAGAGAGCACTCTCAGAACTCACACGTGCCTTGAGTGAGGCTCGTATACAGCGGTAACTACCTCAGTAACTCACAGGTTACCGTGTAAATGGTTACAGAATAAATAATTACATGCTAGATAACAAATTAGGCTGTCAGAGAGCACTCACATAGAACTCACACGTGCCTTGAGTGAGGCTCGTATACAGCGGTAACTACCTCAGTAACTCACAGGTTACCGTGTAAATGGTTACAGAATAAATAATTACATGCTAGATAACAAATTAGGCTGTCAGAGAGCACTCTCAGAACTCACACGTGCCTTGAGTGAGGCTCGTATACAGCGGTAACTACCTCAGTAACTCACAGGTTACCGTGTAAATGGTTACAGAATAAATAATTACATGCTAGATAACAAATTAGGCTGTCAGAGAGCACTCACATAGAACTCACACGTGCCTTGAGTGAGGCTCGTATACAGCGGTAACTACCTCAGTAACTCACAGGTTACCGTGTAAATGGTTACAGAATAAATAATTACATGCTAGATAACAAATTAGGCTGTCAGAGAGCACTCACATAGAACTCACACGTGCCTTGAGTGAGGCTCGTATACAGCGGTAACTACCTCAGTAACTCACAGGTTACCGTGTAAATGGTTACAGAATAAATAATTACATGCTAGATAACAAATTAGGCTGTCAGAGAGCACTCACATAGAACTCACACGTGCCTTGAGTGAGGCTCGTATACAGCGGTAACTACCTCAGTAACTCACAGGTTACCGTGTAAATGGTTACAGAATAAATAATTACATGCTAGATAACAAATTAGGCTGTCAGAGAGCACTCACATAGAACTCACACGTGCCTTGAGTGAGGCTCGTATACAGCGGTAACTACCTCAGTAACTCACAGGTTACCGTGTAAATGGTTACAGAATAAATAATTACATGCTAGATAACAAATTAGGCTGTCAGAGAGCACTCACATAGAACTCACACGTGCCTTGAGTGAGGCTCGTATACAGCGGTAACTACCTCGGTAACTCACAGGTTACCGTGTAAATGGTTACAGAATAAATAATTACATGCTAGATAACAAATTAGGCTGTCAGAGAGCACTCACATAGAACTCACACGTGCCTTGAGTGAGGCTCGCGTACAGCGGTAACTACCTCGGTAACTCACAGGTTACCGTGTAAATGGTTACAGAATAAATAATTACACGCTAGATAACAATTTAGCTGTCAGAGAGCACTCTCAGAACTCACACGTGCCTTGAGTGAGGCTCGTATACAGCGGTAACTACCTCGGTAACTCACAGGTTACCGTGTAAATGGTTACAAAATAAATAATTACACGCTAGATAACAAATTAGGCTGTCAGAGAGCACTCTCAGAACTCACACGTGCCTTGAGTGAGGCTCGTATACAGCGGTAACTACCTCAGTAACTCACAGGTTACCGTGTAAATGGTTACAGAATAAATAATTACATGCTAGATAACAAATTAGGCTGTCAGAGAGCACTCACATAGAACTCACACGTGCCTTGAGTGAGGCTCGTATACAGCGGTAACTACCTCGGTAACTCACAGGTTACCGTGTAAATGGTTACAGAATAAATAATTACATGCTAGATAACAAATTAGGCTGTCAGAGAGCACTCACATAGAACTCACACGTGCCTTGAGTGAGGCTCGTATACAGCGGTAACTACCTCGGTAACTCACAGGTTACCGT
The DNA here is from genome assembly GCA_030545055.2 of Neoaliturus tenellus. NCBI lineage: Eukaryota > Metazoa > Arthropoda > Insecta > Hemiptera > Cicadellidae > Neoaliturus > Neoaliturus tenellus. The sequence goes on along the minus strand of CM061534.1, from coordinate 98,616,274 downwards.
GTAAATGGTTACAAAATAAATAATTACACGCTAGATAACAAATTAGGCTGTCAGAGAGCACTCTCAGAACTCACACGTGCCTTGAGTGAGGCTCGCGTACAGCGGGTAACTACCTCGGTAACTCACAGGTTACCGTGTAAATGGTTACAAAATAAATAATTACACGCTAGATAACAAATTAGGCTGTCAGAGAGCACTCTCAGAACTCACACGTGCCTTGAGTGAGGCTCGTATACAGCGGTAACTACCTCAGTAACTCCCAGGTTACCGTGTAAATGGTTACAAAATAAATAATTACACGCTAGATAACAAATTAGGCTGTCAGAGAGCACTCTCAGAACTCACACGTGCCTTGAGTGAGGCTCGGTATACAGCGGTAACTACCTCAGTAACTCACAGGTTACCGTGTAAATGGTTACAGAATAAATAATTACATGCTAGATAACAAATTAGGCTGTCAGAGAGCACTCACATAGAACTCACACGTGCCTTGAGTGAGGCTCGTATACAGCGGTAACTACCTCGGTAACTCACAGGTTACCGTGTAAATGGTTACAAAATAAATAATTACACGCTAGATAACAAATTAGGCTGTCAGAGAGCACTCTCAGAACTCACACGTGCCTTGAGTGAGGCTCGCGTACAGCGGTAACTACCTCGGTAACTCACAGGTTACCGTGTAAATGGTTACAAAATAAATAATTACACGCTAGATAACAAATTAAGCTGTCAGAGAGCACTCTCAGAACTCACACGTGCCTTGAGTGAGGCTCGTATACAGCGGTAACTACCTCGGTAACTCACAGGTTACCGTGTAAATGGTTACAGAATAAATAATTACATGCTAGATAACAAATTAGGCTGTCAGAGAGCACTCACATAGAACTCACACGTGCCTTGAGTGAGGCTCGTATACAGCGGTAACTACCTCGGTAACTCACAGGTTACCGTGTAAATGGTTACAAAATAAATAATTACACGCTAGATAACAAATTAAGCTGTCAGAGAGCACTCTCAGAACTCACACGTGCCTTGAGTGAGGCTCGTATACAGCGGTAACTACCTCAGTAACTCACAGGTTACCGTGTAAATGGTTACAAAATAAATAATTACACGCTAGATAACAAATTAGGCTGTCAGAGAGCACTCTCAGAACTCACACGTGCCTTGAGTGAGGCTCGTATACAGCGGTAACTACCTCAGTAACTCACAGGTTACCGTGTAAATGGTTACAAAATAAATAATTACACGCTAGATAACAAATTAGGCTGTCAGAGAGCACTCTCAGAACTCACACGTGCCTTGAGTGAGGCTCGTATACAGCGGTAACTACCTCAGTAACTCACAGGTTACCGTGTAAATGGTTACAAAATAAATAATTACACGCTAGATAACAAATTAGGCTGTCAGAGAGCACTCTCAGAACTCACACGTGCCTTGAGTGAGGCTCGTATACAGCGGTAACTACCTCAGTAACTCACAGGTTACCGTGTAAATGGTTACAGAATAAATAATTACATGCTAGATAACAAATTAGGCTGTCAGAGAGCACTCACATAGAACTCACACGTGCCTTGAGTGAGGCTCGTATACAGCGGTAACTACCTCGGTAACTCACAGGTTACCGTGTAAATGGTTACAGAATAAATAATTACATGCTAGATAACAAATTAGGCTGTCAGAGAGCACTCACATAGAACTCACACGTGCCTTGAGTGAGGCTCGTATACAGCGGTAACTACCTCGGTAACTCACAAGTTACCGTGTAAATGGTTACAGAATAAATAATTACATGCTAGATAACAAATTAGGCTGTCAGAGAGCACTCACATAGAACTCACACGTGCCTTGAGTGAGGCTCGTATACAGCGGTAACTACCTCAGTAACTCACAGGTTACCGTGTAAATGGTTACAGAATAAATAATTACATGCTAGATAACAAATTAGGCTGTCAGAGAGCACTCACATAGAACTCACACGTGCCTTGAGTGAGGCTCGTATACAGCGGTAACTACCTCGGTAACTCACAGGTTACCGTGTAAATGGTTACTAAATAAATAATTACACGCTAGATAACAAATTAGGCTGTCAGCGAGCACTCTCAGAACTCACACGTGCCTTGAGTGAGGCTCGTATACAGCGGTAACTACCTCAGTAACTCACAGGTTACCGTGTAAATGGTTACAAAATAAATAATTACACGCTAGATAACAAATTAGGCTGTCAGAGAGCACTCTCAGAACTCACACGTGCCTTGAGTGAGGCTCGTATACAGCGGTAACTACCTCAGTAACTCACAGGTTACCGTGTAAATGGTTACAGAATAAATAATTACATGCTAGATAACAAATTAGGCTGTCAGAGAGCACTCACATAGAACTCACACGTGCCTTGAGTGAGGCTCGTATACAGCGGTAACTACCTCGGTAACTCACAGGTTACCGTGTAAATGGTTACAGAATAAATAATTACATGCTAGATAACAAATTAGGCTGTCAGAGAGCACTCACATAGAACTCACACGTGCCTTGAGTGAGGCTCGTATACAGCGGTAACTACCTCGGTAACTCACAGGTTACCGTGTAAATGGTTACAAAATAAATAATTACACGCTAGATAACAAATTAGGCTGTCAGAGAGCACTCTCAGAACTCACACGTGCCTTGAGTGAGGCTCGCGTACAGCGGTAACTACCTCGGTAACTCACAGGTTACCGTGTAAATGGTTACAAAATAAATAATTACACGCTAGATAACAAATTAAGCTGTCAGAGAGCACTCTCAGAACTCACACGTGCCTTGAGTGAGGCTCGTATACAGCGGTAACTACCTCAGTAACTCACAGGTTACCGTGTAAATGGTTACAGAATAAATAATTACATGCTAGATAACAAATTAAGCTGTCAGAGAGCACTCTCAGAACTCACACGTGCCTTGAGTGAGGCTCGTATACAGCGGTAACTACCTCAGTAACTCACAGGTTACCGTGTAAATGGTTACAGAATAAATAATTACATGCTAGATAACAAATTAAGCTGTCAGAGAGCACTCTCAGAACTCACACGTGCCTTGAGTGAGGCTCGTATACAGCGGTAACTACCTCAGTAACTCACAGGTTACCGTGTAAATGGTTACAAAATAAATAATTACATGCTAGATAACAAATTAAGCTGTCAGAGAGCACTCTCAGAACTCACACGTGCCTTGAGTGAGGCTCGTATACAGCGGTAACTACCTCAGTAACTCACAGGTTACCGTGTAAATGGTTACAGAATAAATAATTACACGCTAGATAACAAATTAGGCTGTCAGAGAGCACTCTCAGAACTCACACGTGCCTTGAGTGAGGCTCGTATACAGCGGTAACTACCTCGGTAACTCACAGGTTACCGTGTAAATGGTTACAGAATAAATAATTACACGCTAGATAACAAATTAGGCTGTCAGAGAGCACTCTCAGAACTCACACGTGCCTTGAGTGAGGCTCGTATACAGCGGTAACTACCTCAGTAACTCACAGGTTACCGTGTAAATGGTTACAGAATAAATAATTACACGCTAGATAACAAATTAGGCTGTCAGAGAGCACTCTCAGAACTCACACGTGCCTTGAGTGAGGCTCGTATACAGCGGTAACTACCTCAGTAACTCACAGGTTACCGTGTAAATGGTTACAAAATAAATAATTACATGCTAGATAACAAATTAAGCTGTCAGAGAGCACTCTCAGAACTCACACGTGCCTTGAGTGAGGCTCGTATACAGCGGTAACTACCTCAGTAACTCACAGGTTACCGTGTAAATGGTTACAGAATAAATAATTACATGCTAGATAACAAATTAAGCTGTCAGAGAGCACTCTCAGAACTCACACGTGCCTTGAGTGAGGCTCGTATACAGCGGTAACTACCTCAGTAACTCACAGGTTACCGTGTAAATGGTTACAGAATAAATAATTACATGCTAGATAACAAATTAAGCTGTCAGAGAGCACTCTCAGAACTCACACGTGCCTTGAGTGAGGCTCGTATACAGCGGTAACTACCTCGGTAACTCACAGGTTACCGTGTAAATGGTTACAGAATAAATAATTACATGCTAGATAACAAATTAAGCTGTCAGAGAGCACTCTCAGAACTCACACGTGCCTTGAGTGAGGCTCGTATACAGCGGTAACTACCTCGGTAACTCACAGGTTACCGTGTAAATGGTTACAGAATAAATAATTACACGCTAGATAACAAATTAAGCTGTCAGAGAGCACTCTCAGAACTCACACGTGCCTTGAGTGAGGCTCGTATACAGCGGTAACTACCTCGGTAACTCACAGGTTACCGTGTAAATGGTTACAGAATAAATAATTACATGCTAGATAACAAATTAAGCTGTCAGAGAGCACTCTCAGAACTCACACGTGCCTTGAGTGAGGCTCGTATACAGCGGTAACTACCTCGGTAACTCACAGGTTACCGTGTAAATGGTTACAGAATAAATAATTACACGCTAGATAACAAATTAAGCTGTCAGAGAGCACTCTCAGAACTCACACGTGCCTTGAGTGAGGCTCGTATACAGCGGTAACTACCTCAGTAACTCACAGGTTACCGTGTAAATGGTTACAGAATAAATAATTACACGCTAGATAACAAATTAAGCTGTCAGAGAGCACTCTCAGAACTCACACGTGCCTTGAGTGAGGCTCGTATACAGCGGTAACTACCTCGGTAACTCACAGGTTACCGTGTAAATGGTTACAGAATAAATAATTACATGCTAGATAACAAATTAGGCTGTCAGAGAGCACTCACATAGAACTCACACGTGCCTTGAGTGAGGCTCGTATACAGCGGTAACTACCTCAGTAACTCACAGGTTACCGTGTAAATGGTTACAGAATAAATAATTACATGCTAGATAACAAATTAGGCTGTCAGAGAGCACTCACATAGAACTCACACGTGCCTTGAGTGAGGCTCGTATACAGCGGTAACTACCTCGGTAACTCACAGGTTACCGTGTAAATGGTTACAAAATAAATAATTACACGCTAGATAACAAATTAGGCTGTCAGCGAGCACTCTCAGAACTCACACGTGCCTTGAGTGAGGCTCGTATACAGCGGTAACTACCTCGGTAACTCACAGGTTACCGTGTAAATGGTTACAGAATAAATAATTACATGCTAGATAACAAATTAAGCTGTCAGAGAGCACTCTCAGAACTCACACGTGCCTTGAGTGAGGCTCGTATACAGCGGTAACTACCTCGGTAACTCACAGGTTACCGTGTAAATGGTTACAAAATAAATAATTACACGCTAGATAACAAATTAGGCTGTCAGAGAGCACTCTCAGAACTCACACGTGCCTTGAGTGAGGCTCGCGTACAGCGGTAACTACCTCGGTAACTCACAGGTTACCGTGTAAATGGTTACAAAATAAATAATTACACGCTAGATAACAAATTAAGCTGTCAGAGAGCACTCTCAGAACTCACACGTGCCTTGAGTGAGGCTCGCGTACAGCGGTAACTACCTCGGTAACTCACAGGTTACCGTGTAAATTGTTTAAAAAATAAATAATTACATGCTAGATAACAAATTAAGCTGTCAGAGAGCACTCACATAGAACTCACACGTGCCTTGAGTGAGGCTCGCGTACAGCGGTAACTACCTCGGTAACTCACAGGTTACCGTGTAAATGGTTACAAAATAAATAATTACACGCTAGATAATAAATTAAGCTGTCAGAGAGCACTCTCAGAACTCACACGTGCCTTGAGTGAGGCTCGCGTACAGCGGTAACTACCTCGGTAACTCACAGGTTACCGTGTAAATGGTTACAAAATAAATAATTACACGCTAGATAACAAATTAGGCTGTCAGAGAGCACTCTCAGAACTCACACGTGCCTTGAGTGAGGCTCGCGTACAGCGGTAACTACCTCGGTAACTCACAGGTTACCGTGTAAATGGTTACAAAATAAATAATTACATGCTAGATAACAAATTAAGCTGTCAGAGAGCACTCTCAGAACTCACACGTGCCTTGAGTGAGGCTCGTATACAGCGGTAACTACCTCGGTAACTCACAGGTTACCGTGTAAATGGTTACAGAATAAATAATTACATGCTAGATAACAAATTAAGCTGTCAGAGAGCACTCTCAGAACTCACACGTGCCTTGAGTGAGGCTCGCGTACAGCGGTAACTACCTCGGTAACTCACAGGTTACCGTGTAAATTGTTTAAAAAATAAATAATTACATGCTAGATAACAAATTAAGCTGTCAGAGAGCACTCTCAGAACTCACACGTGCCTTGAGTGAGGCTCGTATACAGCGGTAACTACCTCGGTAACTCACAGGTTACCGTGTAAATGGTTACAAAATAAATAATTACACGCTAGATAACAAATTAAGCTGTCAGAGAGCACTCTCAGAACTCACACGTGCCTTGAGTGAGGCTCGCGTACAGCGGTAACTACCTCGGTAACTCACAGGTTACCGTGTAAATGGTTACAAAATAAATAATTACACGCTAGATAACAAATTAAGCTGTCAGAGAGCACTCTCAGAACTCACACGTGCCTTGAGTGAGGCTCGTATACAGCGGTAACTACCTCAGTAACTCACAGGTTACCGTGTAAATGGTTACAGAATAAATAATTACACGCTAGATAACAAATTAGGCTGTCAGAGAGCACTCTCAGAACTCACACGTGCCTTGAGTGAGGCTCGTATACAGCGGTAACTACCTCAGTAACTCACAGGTTACCGTGTAAATGGTTACAAAATAAATAATTACACGCTAGATAACAAATTAGGCTGTCAGAGAGCACTCTCAGAACTCACACGTGCCTTGAGTGAGGCTCGTATACAGCGGTAACTACCTCGGTAACTCACAGGTTACCGTGTAAATGGTTACAAAATAAATAATTACACGCTAGATAACAAATTAAGCTGTCAGAGAGCACTCTCAGAACTCACACGTGCCTTGAGTGAGGCTCGCGTACAGCGGTAACTACCTCGGTAACTCACAGGTTACCGTGTAAATGGTTACAAAATAAATAATTACACGCTAGATAACAAATTAAGCTGTCAGAGAGCACTCTCAGAACTCACACGTGCCTTGAGTGAGGCTCGTATACAGCGGTAACTACCTCGGTAACTCACAGGTTACCGTGTAAATGGTTACAGAATAAATAATTACATGCTAGATAACAAATTAAGCTGTCAGAGAGCACTCTCAGAACTCACACGTGCCTTGAGTGAGGCTCGTATACAGCGGTAACTACCTCGGTAACTCACAGGTTACCGTGTAAATGGTTACAGAATAAATAATTACATGCTAGATAACAAATTAAGCTGTCAGAGAGCACTCACATAGAACTCACACGTGCCTTGAGTGAGGCTCGTATACAGCGGTAACTACCTCGGTAACTCACAGGTTACCGTGTAAATGGTTACAAAATAAATAATTACACGCTAGATAACAAATTAGGCTGTCAGAGAGCACTCTCAGAACTCACACGTGCCTTGAGTGAGGCTCGTATACAGCGGTAACTACCTCAGTAACTCACAGGTTACCGTGTAAATGGTTACAGAATAAATAATTACATGCTAGATAACAAATTAAGCTGTCAGAGAGCACTCTCAGAACTCACACGTGCCTTGAGTGAGGGTCGTATACAGCGGTAACTACCTCAGTAACTCACAGGTTACCGTGTAAATGGTTACAAAATAAATAATTACACGCTAGATAACAAATTAGGCTGTCAGAGAGCACTCTCAGAACTCACACGTGCCTTGAGTGAGGCTCGTATACAGCGGTAACTACCTCGGTAACTCACAGGTTACCGTGTAAATGGTTACAGAATAAATAATTACATGCTAGATAACAAATTAGGCTGTCAGAGAGCACTCTCAGAACTCACACGTGCCTTGAGTGAGGCTCGTATACAGCGGTAACTACCTCGGTAACTCACAGGTTACCGTGTAAATGGTTACAGAATAAATAATTACATGCTAGATAACAAATTAGGCTGTCAGAGAGCACTCACATAGAACTCACACGTACCTTAAGTGATGCTCGCGTACAGATGTAACTACCTCGGTAACTCACAGGTTACGGGACCTCGGCTAACAGTTACAACCCTTTACAAGAGGTACAAAAAGGGGTGGATAAGTTACAGAGCATGGAGTAAAAAGAAATTTCTTTTTAAACTTTAATTGTTACGGTAAATTAAAATCTTTATATGTATACATCAGCCGTTATTTGTTATTGCAAAAAAGTTCTTTGCATTTTTTTTACACTTTTGATCAAAGGTTATGGATTTTGGACATTTAAAATCTGGAAGGTGTGTGCAAACCTTAAAGATCATTTTTGCCCTTAAGAGTAACATGGGGAATAACTTTTATTTACTCGCTATCTTAATCTTCTACTGATAGTAACACAGTCTATTGGAAGATTATATGTTAAAAGTTGAAGAAAAGCAATAAAATTACTAATATGTTGATGTTAACCCAATTCGATGCATTGCGCTGCATGTGCACAACTGGTCATGCAGAAAATATGAGGAAGAGTCCCCAAAATTTTTAACTTGATTGATGACTCATTTCCTCGCTATACGAGGAAATGCAGATGTGTCTTATCATTGACTTAGTCAAGTGGGTAGTTAGGTATGCTGTCATTTATACTGAATACGCATTATTGTTAGATAAATTATGTCTATAAAATGTTTAACCCAGTAAGTTCTTAAGGTGTCCTGAAATTTAAGGTTTTGAGTCGTTATGTCATAGAACTAACGTTTCACAGATAATGAAATGATTTCCAAAAATGTGCTAAGAAGTTCGAATGGAGACAAACAGCAACTTTTAATAAATAATAATGATATCAAATGTTCATTGAAGTTATAAATAATAAGTTCATCTGCATTGTCAAGCGGATGGAGGTGATTGACATACACAGATGAATAGCCTTTGAATGCCTTGTATATGATGTGCCTGACTGCTCCGTTGTGGGGAAGACATATCCTTTGTGTGCTCAGTTTTGTAACATTTAGCCGAGATTATCTGCCAAGAAAATATGGAAAACCTTTCCACCTTCGTTGTGTCAAGTTGAGGAGGACCTCCTTCTAGGTCCGTCAACATACTTCATAATATGCAGTCAAAAAAACTTCATAATATGCATAATATTGAGTAAAAAAAGCAAAAACGATCATGAAGGTATGACCTATTATGCATATTTACCCATTTTGTTTTTTCCACTTAATAGTTTTTATTTCGGTGTTGGATTGATGTAGGAACTTCATATTTGACATGATACTTTGTAATAATAATATCCATTCCCACAATAATATTATGTTTTTATCAAGGCCTATTTTCAAAATGGTGTCCATTTTAATTGTTTTAACTCAAATATCTAGAGACCGGTAAATTAGCCTACATAAAAATTTTACAAGGCACAAAAAAGTGGCCAAATAAAATTATCTAACCAATAATACCAAGGTTGTAACTATCTGAGAAAAAAAACAACGGAGTTATTAGGATTTTTCAGCAGAAAATCGTTGCTTTTGCATTATAATTAATGCAAATTGAGGTTATTTTAATAGAAAATCGCAATAACTACATTATTTGTTGTCAAAGCCTTACAATCTTGATATTATTGGTTTGAAAATAAATTTGTCAACTTTTTTGTATCTTTTACAATTTTGATATAATTTACAGGTTTTAAGATATTTGGGTTAAAAATTTAAAATGGTCACCATTTTGAAAATATTCATCGGAAAAAAATACTGTGGAAATGGGGAAAAATATTTTTACTGTGGGAATGAAAATTAGTATTACAAAGTTTCATGTTAAATATGAAGTTCCTAGATCAATCACGGAAATAAAAATTATTAAATTGAAAAATGCTGATATCTGGGTACATGCGAATAATTGGACATACCTACATATGAACATTTTTGCTTATTTTTACTCAATAAGCCTTATTAAAAAGTTTGTTGACGGACTTTAAAGACACCCTGTATATATTGAGTTTGAGACATTATTATCTTCTTAGTAATGGTTTTGCATGTGTTGTTTTTTTGGATGATCGTTCATGTACGAGCCCATTCATACCAATTGAAGAACCATGTCATCTGTGATATGATAAACGAATACTTCTTTGACGTTCACTAACAGCCGATTGTTAATAAAATAGGTTTCGGGGCGGGAAACTGGCTACTTAAGCCCAGGAAATTGACAGGACTCATTGCACCTGTCAATCAGGAAATATTTTCACAGTATCTGTCAATCACTAAATAGGCTCACTGCACCTGCCAATCAGGAAATAGGCTCAATGCAAATGTCAATCAGTAAATATTCTCACAGCACCTGTCAATCGGTAAATAGGCTCATTGCACCTGTCAATCAGGAAATAGGCTCAATGCAAATGTCAATCAGGAAATATTCTCACAGCACCTGTCAATCGGTAAATAGGCTCATTGTACCTGTCAATCAGGAAATAGGCTCAATGCAAATGTCAATAAGGAAATATTCTCACAGCACCTGTCAATCGGTAAATAGGCTCACTGCACCTGTCAATCAGGAAATAGTCTCACTGCACCTGTCAATCAGGAAATAGGCTCAATGCAAATGTCAATCAGGAAATATTCTCACAGCACCTGTCAATCGGTAAATAGGCTCATTGCACCTGTCAATCAGGAAATAGGCTCAATGCAAATGTCAATCAGGAAATATTCTCACAGCACCTGTCCATCGGTAAATAGGCTCATTGCACCTGTCAATTGGTAAATAGGCTCATTGCACCTGTCAATCGGTAAATAGGCTCATTGCACTTGTCAATCAGGAAATAGGTTCAATGCAAATGTCAATCAGGAAATATTCTCACAGCACCTGTCAATCGGTAAATAGGCTCATTGCACCTGTCAATCAGGAAATAGGCTCAATGCAAATGTCAATCAGGAAATATTCTCACAGCACCTGTCAATCAATAAATAGGCTCATTGCACCTGTCAATCAGGAAATAGGCTCAATGCAAATGTCAATCAGGAAATATTCTCACAGCACCTGTCAATCGGTAAATAGCCTCACTGCACCTGTCAATCAGGAAATATGCTCACTGCACCTGTCAATCAGGAAATAGGCTCACTGCACCTGTCAATCGGGAAATAGGCTCAATGTACCCGTCAATCAGGAAATATTCTGATTGTATGTGTCCAAAACAAAGAACTAAAAGCTATCATTTTTAATTTCAAATGGATTTGATAATTTAACTGTCACTCTAATAAAACAACTTCATTGCTGTTGTTCTTCCTAGCTTTACGGCATTTAGGTTTATCACATAAGTAATTGTGGTTTCCAATTCTTTGAAAATTATTGTTGTTCATTTTACAATTAAAAAATTGCAATGAAACTATGTTGACCCACTTTCGCCAATTTGCCTCTTTTTAGATATTTCTAAAGTATTAGAAAAAAATAATGAAAAACAATATTATTACAATTTTTGAGAATCAAATTTATTAGTACGGGTTTTCAGAACGTTAAAGTGTGAATCATGCGTTGTTTTTGTATACAGGAAGGGGTTTTTTTACGAAATATAGATGACGAATATATACAAGGATTTGTGGACTTTCGTAAGGCCTTTGATTTGTTTGATCATAATAATGTATGTCCTATACTATAATACGAGCAATGTCTAAAGGGATGTGTGTTCCACGATCTCGAAACCTAGCGGTTAGATTTTGCTTAAACTTTGCATTTCAGAGTGTTTTGGTCCAAAATAAGTTTAGAAACAGCCTCAATCCCAGAAAAATTTAAATTTGATCTAAAATTAAGTTTAAAAATTGTAATTTTTAACATTGGTCTTATGGGTAGCTATTTTGGTAACGAAATAACAACTAAAAGTAAACAAAAATAAAGGAACGTTAATTTTAAGCAGTTTTTTAACAGCTGTTGTCTGTATAGAGTCTGGTGTAGATTTAATAGCTTTATTACCATGACACTATAACAAAAGTGAATTGAAACCAACGAGCAAGGCTCGGTTGACCTGGTACTATTGCTCAATCAGAAAACATAATAACTAGGGGAAATCCATTGAACTGTTTAGGCAACTACTGACTCAACACAAATAAATTGTTGAGTGAAGGGACAGCAAACCAGGTTAAAAATGTCTACGACAAGATCCCATTTTGTCTGCTATCATGTTTTCAATTTACACCAATGATCTTGTAGAAGTCAATTTCGAAAGAAGGGCGACGGTTCTTGTTTATGGTGTTTTTTTTAGTTTCGATAGCAAAAGCTTTAATAAAAACGCCCTTTTTAATAGAATCGATTTAAGTATTAATTAAGTAAAGTATTAATTAAATTAACTAATTAATTATTAAAGTATCAATGAATTACTCAATTATTATGTAAAAAGTTATGGTATTTATACAATTAAAATCATATGGCTTTAACTTTAATTAAGGGAAATAAAGTTGGTATTAAAACTAGAAGCCGTATAAAAACAAATTACAACGGCCATAGCTAACTACTGGTTTTATTATGCGTATTATCATCAACTATAAAACTGGCAGTAACAACCTTTCATGATTATTAAAAAAGATCGTGTTACCTAATCAGCACCAGGGTATAAAACTAACTGTTAATCTAGGGAAAAATGGAATTATATCTATACTTATTTAATACGCTAAGGGGTTTTTGTATATAGAACTCCTCCTACAATTCGCAACCAATTTTCAAGTTTTTGGTGTCGTTGGATAGGGTTTGGTCTGTAGTTGTTTCAGCCAAAAATTGATGCGAGTCGGACATAAAATAAGGGTTCTATCCACAAATTAAATTTGAAATTTTCCCATTATAATAAAATTGAATTTGGTTTGAGCATTTTAAACATTTGTTAACGTACAGCTGTAGGTTTGGTGATCACTGATATTCACAATATTGGAACTAAATGTAACTCTTATATTATATCAAAATAAATTGCTCAATGTAGAGCAACACTTGCACTAGTAGTGAAATAATTTAATTCAAATATTTTTAGTTACTATTTTATTGTAAGTTCCATATATTCAGAAATTTATTTCTTAATTAATTTTTTAATAAACAGACTAGCAATAACGCCTTATGATAAATTTCATTTTTTCTTTTTTGCTTCTTTTTGCTTAAAAGTTTCTTTCCTGGAGTTGGTATTCATAACTTCTGACAGAAAGACTTTCCAATTTGTATGTATGTTTATAGCAAAAGCTCCACTTGGAAATCATCAAAAAAGTATACAGTGTAGATCGAACGATATATGACGGAATAGTAACTATTTTACTGTTGCATATCAGTGAAACTTGAAGTAGCCTATTTATTATACAACATCAATTTTCAATAATTCTTAAAATTGTTACGTCTTTGGGCCACGGTAATGTCCGACAAAAGATATCAAATTCTTGACATAAACCCAATGATTCATTATGTACGACCGAAAAATTTCAACCGATTAAATTGGCTTTCGAACATCTTTTAATTTTAAGGTTAAGAAATTTGTTTGTCACATATTAATGGATATTAATTTAAAGAATTAAAATTTTAAAATAAGCAACGTTTCAAAAAATATTTGTCAAAAGTAGAGAAATTAAAATACCTGAAATAAGACAAACGTCTTTATATTGATTCAAAGTATTAAAATACAACTGACACTAGTTGTCAAAATTATAATAATCAAGGATATATAATTAAAATATTTTTCTTCAAACTAATTTTCTGATGTCAAGTGCTCCAAAAGAGGATATAATTATTCAGTAATTTTTCAAAGTAGTAAATTGAAGTTTCTTTGTTTAAGCGGGACAATTCAATAAAGATTTCCCATTAAGGCACTGATCCGCTCGAGATGTTCTTTTATAATAATGATACCGTTTGAAAATGTCGAGTCTTCTAGTCTTCCATAGCTCCGTTATCATCAGCTCAATCCACTTATTAGGTATATGCAAGAGCCATTATTTGATAGGATACAAACTAATTATTACAAAATAACCTTTACCATAAAAAAATTGCACAGTAGTTTTATATTTAAAATCTATCTTTACTTTTTATTGCGCTAAGACTTCCTTTTGTTAAAAGAACTCTTCTTACAATTTTCAACCGATTATCAAGTTTTTTGTTGTTAGAGAGGGTTTAGTCTGTAGTTGTTTCCGCAGGAATTTTGCGAAAATCTGACATATAACTACTAAGCCTTTGTGACATCGTTCCCTATGCCAATTTTTCCCATTGGCATAACATTGGGGCTAAGTTGATCACTTAACAACTGACCATCATATGTTTCAGTTCTTAAAATATTTTAAAACTAACTATTGGATCCGTGCGCAAATTGCGCATTTTATAATATAGGACCAGGTTAACCGAGCCCTGCTCGTTGGTTTTTATTCACTTTTGTTATAGTGTCATGGTAATAAAGCTATTAAACTTTTACCAACAACCAATATTATTAAAAAATAACAGCTGCTTCCAAAGACTAACATTGATTTTCTTTTATTTGTGTATAATTTTCGTTGTTATTTCGTTGCCAAAATAGCAACTCATAAGACCAATGTTAAAAATTACGATTTTAAAACTTAAATTAAGATCAAATTCGATTTTTCCTGGGATTAAGACTGTTTCCAAACTTATTTTTGAGCCAAAACACTCTTAAATACAAAGTTTAAGCAAAATCTACCCGCTAGATTTCCAGATCGTGGAACACACATCCCTTCAGATATTGATCATATTATACCATAGCATTTATTTCTGTTTATGAGAAACTGACCTAAACTACGTGAATGTTCAATATTTATGTTGATTGTGCTGTGTCAGACAAAATATTTTTTTTTTTTACAATCATAGTTAAAAATTCATGTGAAGGTTAACTAAGTTACAATTTGCATTTAAAACCTTTTAATGAAAGTTGGTCAACATTTTAAAGCTCCCTCTAGAAATAAATCAAAGGCTATAGGGGCGAAGTCCAAAACGAAATGGCCTTTTTAATCCTCATTCGAAACGCGTTAGATCATAAGCTTTAAAATAACAACTTAATCTTAAAAATCGGTTAAGGAGGCCGTGAGGAAAAGGGTTGTAACATATGAAAACCTTATAGAATTAAGTATATTAATTGGTTTCAGATCAGCTGAAATTTTTGTCGAACTTCGATCAAGGGGCAATCTATAGTAATTATAAATGTTTTGACGTTCAAGTTCACCACAAACGAGCGTTGTAAAAAATATACAGTATAGCTGCGGTAAACATAATTTTCACCACGAGTGACAATCTCTAATCCAGTAGATAAATAAGCTTCATAATGGCCGCCATTGTGCCATCACAAGCCTCACGCTGGGACCAATTAATGGCGGACTCCTTCTTCTTTGTTACGAATAATATATTAATTTCAGAATCATGAATAGTTTCAGGTTTATTATATAGACTACCTCTCAGATAAACAATAGAAAAGATGTAAAAGATTATTCATAGTAAAACTCGAGGTTCTTGAGCAAAACAATGGAACTACAAAAAAGGTTGAAAATTTATTCACGTGTATGCCTATTTAATACACCTAATCTACTTATGTCATTCTTATTATAAACAATATAGTTTTTGATACCATAGCCTACGTCAATTCAACTAGTTTTGTCATGGCTAGTTTCGGGAACGATGTCCCATTATCAAATCATCTAAGATTTATTCTTTTTTGACATTTTAGAAGATTTAAAAATAAGACATTGTTCCTGGAACTAGTCATAAAAAACCATTTGAATCGGCATCCTGGACTTAAGTTTGAGAGGTCACGGATTCGATTCCTGGGATGTCCACCAAACTTTGATGGGTTTAGACCGTTTCCCTTAAAAGCGTTTAAGGTACTGAGTACATCACTTAAACAAAAATGCCTCTGGCGTAGACTCAAGCAGTAAAAAAATATAAAAAATTATTACAATGAGTAGAATCAGTAAAAAAAAGGAAACTTTGCTTAAAATTTAATTGTTTAGAAAAATTATCTTAAGTTACGATTATTATTACGTATTTGTTCCCTTGCATTATTTTAAAATATAAAAATTTGTTAGCATTGATTTTTTTTTAACATCTAAGTAATAATATGAAATCGTGTTTACTTTTCCTCCTTTTTTCTCAGATTGTTACCATCTTAAGAGAAATCCGCGTATACCGTTAGAAAGGTCATTAGACCTTTAGACCGTTAGACAGAGATGTAAGTCATGGATGAGCAGAACCTAATTATAATTCAGATCAGCCACCATGGCTAAGCCCTACAGGTTTTCAAAGTTACAACGTTCATCTCAAAATAGTTAATTAAACCATTAGCCAGCTGTGGTAATAACAAAAGCAATCAAAACAGGAAGAACAGATGTTTCAGTTATAAAATAGTTTTGAACTAATTGGGTCTAGGATCAAGTGAAATTTTGGACAAATTTCAACCTGTGGCTATCTCTAGTTATCACTGTCAAAATTGATAAATGTATAAATATTTCAGTTCCTACTTAGATTAATAGCATTTGAGTGTTTTACAAAATAGAGACAAATACTTTACACAAAATAGGTCGATTTTATTAAGTATTACCCCACTTAAATATTACACGTAGTTTTTCCCCTTCTCTACTAATCGAAATTTATACCGTCGTAGACTATGTGTATTTTTACCACCTTTAGATGACGTATAAGAGCATGACGCGTCATCCTGACTAGCGATAAAGTCGCGACTGTATCTCACAGACTGATATACGGCTGACGGCTCACCTGACGAAGTGTACACAGAGATATAAAATATGTTTGCAGTTCCGACGCGTAGTGAGATGCAGCTTTAACTTTTATACTGTAAGAAGTTTTTAGAACAAGTAAAAATATGTTTTATATTCAATAAAGTAGTCTACTATGATAGGATATTAATGTGATGATGTATTTTACTTTCAGTAAAAAAAGTTTTTTGTTGCTAGAGACGTTAGTGTAGTCTGAGAAAGAATTGTAATGCCTATGATTAATTTAATTCCAAAATGTTTCCAAATATGCCCTACCTTTACTTTTACTTCTCATTTTAGCTTATACCTGTCTTTACCTTTAGTAACACAATGTTTTCAACTCTTTAAACTTTTCTTTTACATAATAAAAGGAAGAGTTGTGCAAAAGAACAAATTCATTAGAACAGTTTGTTTGCCATAATTGCTGCGGTACAAGCTTAAACATTACAATAATGGAAGTGTTGTATTAGGTTTTCAAAAGAATCATATGTTTATTATTTTGTTGTAATTTAGATGTTAACACATGGGTTTGATTTGTTGTTATGGTTTTGTAAGAATCTTGGAATGTTATTAAATGAGTTTTGATGAATTTAAAAAAAGAGTATTTATTTGTGTAGTTGCAGTTGATATATCCTACATTACTAAACATGGAGGCAGCGTTATGGCAAATCATGGATGTCAACAATTACCCTGCTGTTAAGTAAGACTGACTAAGGTGATTGCCACTGAACCCATTATATTAACATGACCAGTGCTACAAGTGCTATGGCTGTTAACACTGTAGTTCCCATGGAGCAATTTAATTTTAAGGACCCATGTGGTTTTGATAAATGGCTAAGACGTTTTGAAAGATTTAGGACTTTGTCTAATTTGCATGAGAAAAGTGATGAAGAGCAAATAAATGCATTGGTTTATTACATGGGCCCTCAAGCAGAGGAGGTATTCTTATCCTTCAATGAAGATGAAAGGAATTCTTATAAAAAAATTGATCCAAAGGTTTAAGGAGCACTTTTTACCTAAAGTTAATGTAATTTATGAGAGAGCTCGTTTTCACAAGCGGATACAGCAAGACGGGGAATCAATTAACGATTTTGTGACTGATCTACATACATTGAGTCAACGTTGTAATTACAGAGAACTGAGAGAGGAGTTTGTTCGTGATCAGTTGGTAGTGGGTATTTTGGATAAGCGATAAAGTGATCAGCTTCAACTAGATCCGGATTTGACGCTAGAAAAGGCTTTAAATAAAGCTCGTCAGTATGAAGAATTGAAGAAACATTCAGGGTCTTCAGGCGAAGGCTATGAAGTAAATAGAGTCCATCAAAAACGAGTTCTCGGAAATCAATTCAAAACTCAAAGTGCAGGAAACATCGGGTGCACGAGTTGTGGTGCAAGGTACCCTCATAAAAGGGAATGCCCAGCTTTGGAGGCTCATTGTAATATTTGTAGGAAACGTGGACACTTTGCTAAGATGTGTAAGTCCGTCGGTGATGGTCCAAAGAAGAGAGTTAATAACATTGACTCAACAGGTGGAGATGACTGTGGTAATTACGATAATGAGGATTTCATTGGTCTGATATCAATGGATGACGAGGTGGATGATGTATGGACGGTAAAATTATGTCTTGAAGGGAGAAGCATGTATACATTTAAGCTTGACTCTGGAGCTGACGAAACGGTAATGCCGGCTTCCTGTATTCAACCGAATCAACCTTTATACAAAACTTCAAAAAGTTTGGTGGGAGCCGGAGGAAAACCACTTGATGTAGTAGGAAAACAAATTCTAACAAGGACTTACAAGGACAAAAGTGTAACTGAAACAGTGTACTTTATAAAAGATTTGAAGAAACCTTTACTAGGTAGACCGGGAATTGAACAGATGAATCTTTTAAGACGCATAAAAACTATTACACCTGACGTTCAACAGTGGAAAGAAAGATTTCCTAAATTGTTTCGGGAGATGGGTGAGCTCAAGGGTGAATACAAAATTGAATTGAGAGAAGATGCTCAACCCTATGCAATTACTACACCAAGGTGCATACCTCTGCCTATTAGAAATGAAGTTGAAAAAGAAATTAATACGATGGTTGAACGTGGAGTAATTGAACCTGTTGCTCATGCCACGGACTATGTATCACCAATGGTGATTGTACCTAAAGGAAAAACTGGTAAATGGAGAATTTGTGTCGATCTAACTAAGCTTAATTTGGGAGTTAAAAGGCAAATATTTCAGCTACCCAAAATAGATTATGAACTTGGTCTGTTGACAGGAGCCAAATATTTTTCGAAACTTGATGCCAAAAATGGATTCTGGCAAATCAAGTTAGCGGAAGATTCTAAAGACTTGACTACATTTTTAACACCATTTGGTCGTTTCAGATTTTGCAGATTACCATTTAGAATTTCATCAGCCCCAGAGTTTTTCCAAAAACGGATGTCGGAAATTTTAAGTGGACAGAAAAATGTGATTTTCCATATTGATGACATTTTGGTCTGGGGCAATACAAAGGATGAACATGACCAATGTCTTAAGGAGGTTTTAGGCGAACTTCAAGATGCGGGATTTGTTTTGAATGAAGAAAAATCGATATTTTGTCAAAATGAGGTCAAGTTTCTAGGCCATCATTTATCAGAACATGGAATCAAGGCGGATAGTGAAAGAGTATCAGCTATTCTTGGTTTAAATAAACCTAACAATGTTTCACAGTTGAGACAATTTGTTGGTACTTTAAATTTTGTTTTGAAGTACATTCCAAATAGTAATGCTGTTATGCAGCCACTATATGATCTCATGAAACAGTCAAATGAGTTTATTTGGGGAGTCGAGCAAGATAGGACATTTGAACCAATAAAGAACATTTTGAAGCAAGAAAATGCATTGGCATATTACGATGTAAACGCGGAAACTATGTTGTCATGTAATGCATCTACCCGTGGGTTAAGCGTTGTGCTCTTGCAGCGAAAACGAAAAGAAGACGAGTTTCGTCCAGTGTATTTTTGTTCTAGATCACTTACTAAAAGTGAAATGAACTATGCGAACATTGAAAGGGAAGCCTTGGCTGTGACCTGGGGGTGTTCCAGACTTGAGGACTTCATTCTTGGTAAGTCAATCACAATTGAAACCGACCATAAACCCCTTGTACAGCTACTCCAAACTACTCCATTATCGGACCTTTCACACCGTATCCAGCGTTTTCGACTACGGCTTTTGAGATATAATTACCGAGTAGTGTATACACCTGGGAAAATTATAAGAATTGCAGATTATCTTTCCAGAGACCCACTTCCCTGTAAAGATCGAGAGGAACTGGAAGATGAAACTGCTGCATATATTCAGACCATAATTAAAACCTTGCCCAATACTGATGAAAATGTATTGATGATTCGTCAGAAACAGAAAGAAGATCCTGTGATTGTTTCTGTCATGCTGAATATACAAAACGGTTGGGAAAAACCCTCTCATGACAGCCCTCTGACACCTTTTTATAATGTGCGAGATGAATTATCTATTTGTGAAGATATTTTGCTTCGAGGACAAAGACTAGTTGTTCCACGTTGTTTATACGAAGATATGCTAAATAGAATTCACAAAGGTCACTTAAATGTTACGAAAAGCCGACTACGTGCAAGAGGTTGCCTATGGTGGCCTGGAATATCGACTCAAATAGAGCAGTATATAAAGCGATGTGACATCTGTAGAGAACATGCAAGTAATCGTAAGGAACCTCTTATCCCTTCAAAGCTTCCAGACAGACCTTGGCAAAATATTTCCGTTGATTTATTTAAGCTGGATAATAAGTGGTTCATCACTTTGACAGACCTGTATTCGAGGTACTTCGAGATTTCAACGTTGAAAAATCTTACATCTTATGAAGTTATAGAAAAATGCAAGTCCTGTTTTTCAAGATATGGGATTCCAGAGACAATTCGAACTGATTCCGGGACTCAGTTTCAGACTACTGAAACATCAGAATTTCAGAACTTCTCAAAACAATATGGGTTTAAGTTAATTCGAAGTAGCCCACATTTTCATCAATCAAATGGAGCGGCTGAAGCAGCGGTTAAAATAGCGAAATCCATTCTAAAGAAGAATAAAGAGGACCCATACATGGCATTACTAGCCTACAGAAACACACCAATTCCAGACTTCAATAGAAGCCCTGCAGAATTGATGATGAATCGCAAGCTTCGTGATTGCATTCCTACTCACCCAATGATACTGAATGGCAAGAAGGATGATGAGTTCATTGTAAAAGATGAAAAGAGGAAATATACTTACAAGAGGAATGTTGACCGTCGACATGGAGTGAGGGGTCTCAGACCTCTATTAAGGGGGGAGCGAGTATGGATAAATAGCGACCGAAAGTACGGAGTAGTTGACCGAAAGGCTGAGGAACCAAGATCATACTGGTTAAAGACAAGCAATCGAGATCTAAGAAGAAATAGAACACATCTTATACCAGTTGAACCGCAAGATCCATTGAATGTGAAAGAATCCCCGAAAAATGTCAGAGTCCCAGATCCTGTCTCAGCTACAAATGTGACATCACCCGAACAACAAGCTGAAGGCAATAGAACCAGATCAGGACGCTTAGTAAAGCCTCCAAACAGACTAGACCTATAACCTCTTACAGGGGGAGATGTTGTATTAGGTTTTCAAAAGAATCATATGTTTATTATTTTGTTGTAATTTAGATGTTAACACATGGGTTTGTTTTTGTTGTTATGGTTTTGTAAGAATCTTGGAATGTTATTAAATGAGTTTTGATGAATTTAAAAAAAGAGTATTTATTTGTGTAGTTGCAGTTGATATATCCTACATTACTAAACAGGAAGGAAATTCATTTAGGACTTTAATTTCGTCTTCCAAATTTCTGATATTAAAATTTACAACTAATCTTTTACTTTATGAATTTTTATACATGACAAGGTGAGATGTGTTGAGTAAATTACTGGAATAATTGTTTTGTGGTATGACACAACTGTAGATACAGTATTGTTGTCGCACAGAGTCATCCAGACAGAACATAACGGTCGACCATAATTGGCTGTTCTCAGACAACAATGAAAACACCACTGGTCCATTCCTAAATGAGATTTCCGGTAAAATTGAGCTTCCTGTTGTTTTTTAAGTAGGATGGTTCATTGTTAGGTCTCATTAATGCTGCAAAGTATATTTCTATAAATCATTTTTAAGCACAGCATATAAGATTTAAAAAATATATAGGTACTGTATATTTGTTTTAATAGCTTAATTACATTCAATAAGGTCTTTAGGCCATTAATTTATGATGATATTTATGAACTCGTCGTCATAAGTATCGGGGTATCAAGTATCGGGGGTATCAAGTATCGGGGTATCAAGTATAAACTGCCAATGTTTTTTATGGATAGGCCTTCAAACAAATAATAAGTATTACTTTTCCACGTATATCCTCATAAATAAGTATTAAAAACATTGGTTTTAAAATAATTTAATTTATAATTTAAGTTACTCTATGAGATGTACAAATACAGACGAAACATAAAGTTTAATAACTAGTATTTATTTTCCCCAGCGTATCTGAGTGGGAATGCATCACAACACAGACTCAAGTAGCAAAACATGTTTTCCCGCTGCAGGTAAACACGAACTGAACGTTTATCATGATATGAGATACAGCCGGGACTTTACAGCTGCTGTATCCATCGCAATGTTTATCGACTAGGCAGATTTTGATATAAGACGGTTCGCTAACAAAACAGACAATAATAAATACTAGGAAATATATAAAACATGACACATGTGATAACGTGTCTTTATATAAAACTAATATTCCCTAAACGAATAATAAAAGATTAGATGAAACAATAATGTACTTAAAATATTTTGAATTCATTGCCATAAAATTATTTTTATAGTAATTAAATTAATACACGAAGACTTCGACAGTTTACAAGACTTGGATTGATAGTGACATTAATCATGGTTTTATATTTTGGATCGAATGAAAGGGTTGGCCTCAAAGTAGTTCTTAAGCGTTACGTTCTACTGAGTCAATAATAATTTAATCAGATGTTAATTTAATGCAAAAAGGAGATGGTTCAGATTCAAAATAACTCCTTGTAATAAACAAGTGCCTTATTACTTAAAAGTTTTAAAAAACAAAGCCAGTGACCTAATCGCTTGTATCGTGATCAAGTGAACTATGAAAACAAACAATATAAACGTAAATAGCTGTAGTTCAGTCAGTAAAATTGTTATGTTATTTGTGCAAGTCACAACTGTTAATTTTTATGAAACTGTCCAATCCCTGGGTTTAGTTCGATCTAACTTCGACACCTTCGTACAAGATACTTTAGTAATATTCATTCATTAATTAATACCAAATGGCATCTGTCATTCAATTTTAAATATTCTTTGCACGTTGAACAGAAAAGAAAAAAATACTATTTGTTGAGGAAGATGGAGTCCGGCATTAATTGGTCCCAGCATGAGGCTTGCGTTCTCACAATGGCGGCCATTATATACCTTATGGAGCTAATTTATTTACTGCAGAAGATATTACCACTATAAGCGAACACTACGTCAACCACTAGGATATGATACAGTCCTCGTTTCCTTTACTAGTGTTGTTTCATAGTCAAAAGTAGAGTTGAAAAAATGTAAAAAAATGCCTCTGATTTAATTTATCAAACAATAGTTGTTGAAAATACAAATAAAAAATAAGCAACAAAATGTAATTTTTATAACAAAAACCTATATAGAAAGAAAAATGCTTAAGCGGCAGGAGACGATGATTTGACAGCATCCTTCACTGCTGGTACCTCACCGTCAGAGCGTGTGATTGCCTTAGTGTAGAGGGTTAATTACAAGACAGTATCGCTGCTTCCTGTATCCAATTGTTATGAACAGGGAGTTACTTAAGCGGCACAGACGTTGATTTGACAGCAGCCTTCACTGCTGGTACCTCGCCGTCAGAGCGTGTGATTGCCTTAGTGTAGAGGGTTAATTACAAGACAGTATCGCTGCTTCCTGTATCCAATTGTTATGAACAGGGAGTTACTTAAGCGGCACAGACGTTGATTTGACAGCAGCCTTCACTGCTGGTACCTCGCCGTCAGAGCGTGTGATTGCCTTAGTGTAGAGGGTTAATTACAAGACAGTATCGCTGCTTCCTGTATCCAATTGTTATGAACAGGGAGTTACTTAAGCGGCACAGACGTTGATTTGACAGCAGCCTTCACTACTGGTACCTCGCCGTCAGAGCGTGTGATTGCCTTAGTGTAGAGGGTTAATTACAAGACAGTATCGCTGCTTCCTGTATCCAATTGTTATGAACAGGGAGTTACTTAAGCGGCACAGACGTTGATTTGACAGCAGCCTTCACTGCTAGTACCTCGCCGTCAGAGTGTGTGATTGCCTTAGTGTAGAGGGTTAATTACAAGACAGTGTCGCTGCTTCCTGTATCCAATTGTTATGAACAGGGAGTTACTTAAGCGGCACAGACGTTGATTTGACAGCAGCCTTCACTGCTGGTACCTCGCCGTCAGAGCGTGTGATTGCCTTAGTGTAGAGGGTTAATTACAAGACAGTATCGCTGCTTCCTGTATCCAATTGTTATGAACAGGGAGTTACTTATGCGGCACAGACGTTGATTTGACAGCAGCCTTCACTGCTGGTACCTCGCCGTCAGAGTGTGTGATTGCCTTAGTGTAGAGGGTTAATTACAAGACAGTATCGCTGCTTCCTGTATCCAATTGTTATGAACAGGGAGTTACTTAAGCGGCACAGACGTTGATTTGACAGCAGCCTTCACTGCTGGTACCTCGCCGTCAGAGCGTGTGATTGCCTTAGTGTAGAGGGTTAATTACAAGACAGTATCGCTGCTTCCTGTATCCAATTGTTATGAACAGGGAGTTACTTAAGCGGCACAGACGTTGATTTGACAGCAGCCTTCACTGCTGGTACCTCGCCGTCAGAGCATGTGATTGCCTTAGTGTAGAGGGTTAATTACAAGACAGTATCGCTGCTTCCTGTATCCAATTGTTATGAACAGGGAGTTACTTAAGCGGCACAGACGTTGATTTGACAGCAGCCTTCACTGCTGGTACCTCGCCGTCAGAGTGTGTGATTGCCTTAGTGTAGAGGGTTAATTACAAGACAGTATCGCTGCTTCCTGTATCCAATTGTTATGAACAGGGAGTTACTTAAGCGGCACAGACGTTGATTTGACAGCAGCCTTCACTGCTGGTACCTCGCCGTCAGAGTGTGTGATTGCCTTAGTGTAGAGGGTTAATTACAAGACAGTATCGCTGCTTCCTGTATCCAATTGTTATGAACAGGGAGTTACTTAAGCGGCACAGACGTTGATTTGACAGCAGCCTTCACTGCTGGTACCTCGCCGTCAGAGTGTGTGATTGCCTTAGTGTAGAGGGTTAATTACAAGACAGTATCGCAGCTTCCTGTATCACGTGTGTTATGAACAGGGAGTTACTTAAGCGGCACAGACGTTGATTTGACAGCAGCCTGCACTGCTGGTAACTCGCCGTCAGAGCGTGTGTTTGCCTTAGAGTACAGGGTTAATTACAAGACAGTATCGCAGCTTCCTGTATCACGTGTGTTATGAACAGGGAATTGCTTAAGCGGCACAGACGTTGATTTGACAGAAGCCTACAGGACAGGAATTGCTCAACACGTTCGCTGCTGGCAGCTGCTATAGCAGTTGCCCGCCCACTAGCGCTGTGCGCTGGCAACTGCTAAAGCAGTGGCGTGCTCCCTTCAAAGTTATTGCTTCAGTGTGAACCCAGCTCTTGGCCGGGAAGGTTTCTATTGTCCCTGCATGTTGTGCCGGTTTCGCTCGTTAACCCGTTTCCGGATCGGGAATCCCGTTTCGTTTTCTCGCTATCTATTTCTTGCTATGGAGGAATTTAAAAATAATTCAGCATGGCGGTTGAGTTTTGATATTTTATATGCCGCAGCGAACGTGTGAAGCGGCACAGACGTTGATTTGACAGCAGCCTACACTTCTGGTACCTCGCCGTCAGAGCGTGTGATTAGTGTAGACGGTTAATTACAAGACAGTATCGCAGCTTCCTGTATCACATGTGTTATGAACAGGGAATTGCTTAAGCGGCAGGAGACGATGATTTGACAGCAGCCTTCACTGCTGGTACCTCGCCGTCAGAGCATGTGATTGCCTTAGTGTAGACGGTTAATTACAAGACAGTATCGCAGCTTCCTGTATCACATGTGTTATGAACAGGGAGTTACTATTTCACCTTATAAAAACCTTAATTTACATGTCATTTTAAAATAAATGTAATTTTATATCTGGTCAAATTGTTTAGTTAGAACGACATTCAGTTTCCAATACACTTAAATGACTTATTTATTTTTTCCCAATAGCCTTAATTTTGTTTTATTAATGGAAAGTAAAATTCTATTGCTAAAACAACGTGTCACTAAACATACATTCAGGGGTAAACGTCAAATTAAAAGTTAACGTAAAAGTACTTGTAAAAGTATTTGGAGAAGAATCAAGACACTGACAATGACCGATTGCGGCTGACTTTACTTCTCTACTTATCAATCCATGTTTAGCTCGATGCTAAATGTATCAGTGCATTGATGTACTGGTAACGTATTTGATGATGTTAATTTATAATGTGTTTGTTTCTCCTGTGTTTATACATAGTTTCAAACTATTATAAATTTGATCTTGTGAATTCAATAAAATTCTGGTTTTACCCATTTACGCAGGGTTTTTGTCTCTTAAATATTTTAAATATGTAAGTTAAAGCGTTCAGGCCGATCTCAACTGAATTGCCCAGCTCCTCTGTAATTCTTTGACTCGGATATGGTTTGATTCTCCTTTTTTCTTGCACCGTTCAACAACTCTTCCTAAAACAACAATATCTGTATGTTTTTCTCCTCAAACTTTTTAAAATTTATTTTCTTCAAATTTTTATAGTTTTTGCCACAGTTTTCTTTCTAAAATACTAATTCATCTTCCTTTTCCACCTTTATATTTGAGTCCACTCTTTTGCAATTCCACCTTCAACTATCTTCCCTAATCTTTATATCGGATAAGTACTTTACCCTAACACATTTCGTTCTACTCGTAAAATAACTTATCTAGTCTGCTACTATTACAACCTTCTCTGTAATGTCATCAAGCTTTAACTCTTTCACTAATATTTTCTGCATTTATATAGCTTGTATAAACTAATTTTTATCCAATTGCCATTGAACCAATCACGTCCTATGTTGCAGGGAGTGGCCATGACGAGTTGAGCCCGCCGGTTATGCCTGCGTCGCTGTGGGCCTTGACACTTCTTCTTCTCCTCACCAGAAGTATCTTGGCCGTCATCCGACCTCCCCTCTCCCTGGCGCTCCCCCTGCCATCTTCCAACGTGACCTTGCCCCCTCGTGCGAGGCTAGACAGAACTGACATGGCCCCTCGTGAGAGGCTAGACCTACAAGACAAAATCTACATGGACCCTAGAACAAGACTAGACCAAGACAAAACTGACATACCTCTTGATAGACTGGACCCACTAGAGAAATCTGACATGACCCTTGTAACCATGCTAGACCTCCAAGATAAACCTTCCATGGATCCTAGAACGAGACTAGATCTACAAGACAAAATCCCCACTAACCCTAGAATGGTATTAGACAAACAAGACAAAAATGACATACCTCGAGGGAGACTAGACAAACAAAACAAGATTTACTTGGATCCTAGATCGAGATTAGACAAAACTGACAGTCCTCGTGACAGACCTAGCCTATTGGAGAATACTGATACGACCCCTGAAATGAGACTAGACCTACGAGAGAAAATACTCAAAGACCCTAGAACAAGACTACCGCTTCTAGACAAAACTGACACCCCTCTTGCGAGTCTATCCCTAGACAAAACCACCGTGGACTTTCTACTCTTAAACAATTCAGTGCGTAAAAGTGAGAGTAGTGAAGAATCTCGGTTTTGTGAGAATTGCTCGTACACGACTCGGACTTATATCGCGTTCCCGAGGAAGTACGGGTTCAACTACGCGGACTGGCAGAGTGACGGTGTTCTGCCCTTCTACCGGGTCAGGAGTGACCTCCAGAGGTCACAAGCGCGGGTGGTCACCATCCTGGGACTGTTCGAGCTGACGGTGGGAGGGGCAGAGAGGCCGGAGGGGAGGAGCGAACTGGCGGCGGCCCTGCTGGCGATCAAACATGTCAATCAGCGTCGGATCCTGGGCGACTACCAGCTTAGGATACTGACCAACGACACCAAGGTAGGACTCATTCAACTTTATTTATTTATGGTTTTCCTACATATAAAATGTACAGTCGAACTTTACTTCATATAATGTGGGGGTAAATTATTGTTTTGTGTCCCTATTATTTTGACAATCTGGCAACAGTGCATTGCGAAACCTGGCAACGCTGCCCAGAGCTAATGTGAATAATACTAATAATAATAATAATAATGAGCTAATAATACATTGGCAATTGCCGTTCAGAGTTTTGAGGTTCTATGACCGACACAATGGAGAAGGATAGTTAGTGCTTATCAACGCCGCCATTGGTGCTGCATGATCGAGGATGAAGATTTTGGTGTTATGGAAATTATGTGTGCATTTTAGGAGTTAAGAGCAACTTTAACTCCCCGAGGGAAATTCTTAGGGCCCGAGTTTCACTTTTTACCGAGGTGAACAATGAACTTTACCCCCTTCATTAACAACGATCTCAGCCTTTATTTGATAAGGAATAGCCATATTTGTGTGTTCATGGTTTGGTATTGTCTTAGTTTTCTGCTCACGACGGGTTTGATTTCCAAATGTCGACTACATGTATGCAAAGAATTGCTCAAAAAGTATTTTATGCAATGTCCTCAACAGGTCTACCTAGGAATTAGTAAACAAGAAAATGTAAAATATTAAATAATTGTGTGATATTAGGCAGCATAAGAAATAAGAGTTTAAGAATGCTGTAACACATCGAGAGCCGAGACTTTTCAGCATGGAGGAACAGTGCCTCACCGTCTCTACGGGTTGCGTTGTTGCAATGTTGATTCAGATGTTATTTGCTTAGCCATAACCTGACATTCTCCGATGAACGGGTTTTATGAAAGATTCCACATCCCTGCCTTTTCCTTGGAATATCCTTCTTCAGGTAAAAATATGAAATTTAACCAGAAGTTCATACGTGAATACGGAGAGATCGTAAGGAACATAGGAATAGTACATTTATTAAACTTTCACAAAAATAAAATAGTTAATGTTTATTGTGTTCTATATAAAAGGTATTTTTAACTTTTGGCTGGAAAAACCATTGACAAAAAAGGCCAAATATGGCCTTATAAGGCCATATATGGCCAAATAAAACAATATTTACGCCAATAAATAAAATATCTGTGACAAAATACCTAGTTATAACAATTGTTGGTCACCAATTTGTCTTTAATGCACGGTAGAAAATTTGCCATTGCCATTTAAATAACCTGTTCCACTTTTAAGCTACTTTAAAACCAGTGAATTGTTATTAGATATTATTTACAGACCAACTTCTAATGAAAATATTTGCATTTTAATAATTTCTACTTGGAATTCTCATAATGTTTTGAGTTTAATGTGTGACTATCATCCAAATAATTCCTTTTTGAAAACAAACGAACAAAAAACGAGTGAAGATAGTATATCAACTCATAAACATACTAAACAAAACAGAAAACATTCATAATTTAATTAATTTAGAGTATTTGGCCAGTACACCTGTTAAACAAAAGCAACGATACCCTAATTAATTTTATGTGACTGTCCAATTTCACCCCCAAGAAGGTTTAACAGACATTTTTAAAAGAAAGAACAATATAAAGTAAAACATTCATAGTTGTTAAAATAAATGTTGCGTTAAGAGGAGAGCCCGAGCGAAACCAATAACGATTTTACCCCACACTAGCCACAATGGTGATATGCAATACAGGGCGGTCCGAACAGACTGTACGTTGAACAAATTACCGACACAGCGATTATATTTTATACGTTTACCAATCATTTTCTCCGGCCAGATTTTGTTGAAAACAAACTTAAAATATCAATTATTTTTGCTAGTTACTATCAATAGTTAATTGTTACAAAATATTTATTTATTATAAACACATTCAACATTCCTAATTGGATCGACAAATAAAAATACACTTATTTGTATAATTATTGTACATTGATGAAATTACATACATTTATTATTTGTGCAAATACTCCGGGTGGAGAAAGTTTGAAAACGATATAATATTTTTCAAAGTACCATATTTAATTAACAAAGATAAAACTTTGCAAACTGATTAACAAAGTATTTATTGACCTTAAAGATACTTTAAGACTAAAAATCAGTCCGCTAAGTTTTAATTTTGTCAATTAAATAGTTTGAAAGCGATTATATCGTTTCCAGACTTTTCTCCACCTTGTATTATTGGTCATAGTGCTATCTGGTATACATTCGTTCAGTAGAACTCCTACAAAAAAATAAATAGTAATAAAAAATCAATCACGATTTTTTCTTTAATTGATGCAATTTTTATAACTTTTGCTATTTTCCATATGACTTTTAAAATTTTTTTCGTATAAAGCTTTGTCAATTGGAAATAATATTATATAATACAAAAATTGAAAAATGATGCTATTTTAAATTACTCTTCATATTGTGTAAGTTGCATCCTAATGATATATTCTTAAATTAGACTGTTCAACATGGTAACATCATTAGGTACAACTGTCTCTTCCTCCCTGCTCATTTTTCTAAAACATAAAATCAAGAGCCATTCCGGACTGCTTCTTTTATTGGGAGAATACTCTGGCAAGTTTACTCTCCCATAAACTAATCGTAAATGTTTCCCCAGCCTAAGTGACTGCTGCAGTTGGTTTAAGACTATTTCTCACTTTGAGTTAGATTTTAAAATAAGAATTGACAAATAAACTATTGGGTATTTTATAATAAAAGATATAAAACTCATTTATATTTTTCAATTAATCATTTTTTCATCTATTTACATTCACTGTTTATAAACTACGAAATTTGTTTTTCTCTTTATGTGTATTATTATTATAAGATAAAGTAACTGAGTATACAAAAAGTGTATGAATGGTTGAAGTCAAATTTAAAAAATAAATTCAACCTTCCCAAAAAATATATGAATGTTTTATACAATATGAGGCAATGAAACAGCACGAATTTTAAAATCAGATTTTTGAAGAAATTTGAATCAGATTTGACTCCTCCGGACATATTTTTTTTGTAATAAATTTTCTAGGAAAGTATGTTAAGAACAAAAGAACCTCCAAGAAGCGAATTGAGTTGGAAGACAACTTTTTTTCAAATGGTACTAATCGTCATAACTCAGAGTCCATGTAGGCTTATGTGTGTAAAACCAAGGATAAACCCTTACTGAAACTTTAAGATATTCGTTTTAGATTAATCTTATATTCTCTCCTTCTAATATTCTTTTATTTCTGGCATGTGATTCTGTTAAACTGTGCATTTGATATAGCCCCAAAGAAATATCCAGGAGCTATCAAATCTGGTGAGCAGACAACGAAGAGATATCTCTATTTACTGCTCACCAAACACCAAAAACAAAATCGGTATAGTTCTAAAACTATATTTTTCTTTAAAAAAAGGTATCTTAAGACATTAGTTTCCATTTCATAGTTTTAGACATTCAATCACTTAAGATTAAAGTCAAAACAATCACATTTTTAATACATTATTTAATTTTTTTCAAATATTAGTTTTTACGGGATCAATTTTTAATTAAATTCAATTTTTAATTGCTTTAATTTAATGTTTCTTTCAGTTTTGTTTACATTTTACTTTTCATACTTAAAGTCCACGTGCAATAATTAATCTAAACAACAATCCAGTATACAAAACCCAATTTTAAAGATTTCATATCGGATTTAAATCACTTTTGTAGAAATTTCCTCAGTTTACAGAGTCATGTTTAGAATAAAAACTGTCTTCCTTGCATTTTAACAAATGCTATATGAACTAATCAAGCTGTGACAGTTGCCAATTCGTTTCACACTTAACACTTGTACCAGTCAGATCAGCGTGAATGTGCTATTGTTTATTACTTGATTTTGGTAATTAGTGAATCGCCAATTAAACGTCATTAGCATTCTTGTCGATATTCATAAGCACCGTGTCATCAATTATGATGGATTGATGACAAAATCACAATTCGCCTTTATTAAAACAGTAATATGAAATAATAAAGCTGTTTTTTAGACAAACACAATCATTATAATATAATAAGTTATAAACATATTTTTTAATTAAAAATATATATTTTTATGATTAATATAGTAATGAGATGAGATTGTTTTTACTCCATGAAGAGTATTATAATTAATTAATTAGAGATGTAGCTAAGATATCTCGCTAGAGGATAAAAAAACTTAGGTAAACTAGTGTAGGTACTTGTTGCTCAAAATCGACCAATTTATTTTGATAGAATACATTATTTAATTTAGTTCTAAGTCAATGAAATTTGAATTTAAACGTCCCAAATGCCATCAACTTACCAATATTAAAGTCCATGAGGTCAGTAGCTGCGCACGTACTGTCTGGCCGACCCATCAACAGCGGCCGCGGCAGCGAGCAGCGGGCTCTTGACCGCATTACAGTATCTAGTTTTGATATCTTACACTGACTAAAGCCAGCATAAGAGCAGTGGCTAAGCCAGTATAAATAAAAACGTATCAATGAATTCAATATTGTGAATAACAGTAGTAACCAAAAACAACACTTATTTACAGATGTAACATTAACATTAACAGATGTTTCATATGCTCAACCGGATGTTTCATATGCTAATGGGAAAATTTCAAGTTTAATTTTTTTCATCACTCCGTATACGAAAGTGACAACTTGCCATACAGCTGAGACCTTGAAAAGTAGTCATTTCCCAAACTGTCACCGTCAGCTGATTTTACTGACCTGTACGGAAAGTAATGTTTGTAAACATTACTTTCCGTCCAAGGTAAACAAACTTTTCCGTACAGCAACAATCAGCTGGGTTTAAAACAAATTAAATTTTGAATTCCAGCTTTGTTTACTTTGTCCAATGCCGAAGAATTTACAAAATTAATCCTCCTTCAAAACTTCCACATTTATTAATAATTGCGTCGTGATGAAAAGTATCGTTCACAACTCGTCCGGAAAGCCCATTTCCAGGCTCGATAGTGTTTTCCACGCTCGGCTTCGTCTCCCGCGTAAAACACTATCTCGCCCAGGGATGGGTCACTTTCCGCACTAGTGGTGAAATATACTATTGATAGCTCCCTTTTATTAATCCGATTCTCAAAAATTTTTTGCTAAAACAACTAAAAGCCCAAGCCCAATCTAACCCAACTATACAAAAAACTTGAACACCAGTTGAGAATTGTAGCAGTATTTAACAAAATAAGCCTTATGTATTAAATAAGACAGATTTAGATTTACACATGCTGCACCTTTTAAGAGGGGAGAGTCATTATTTATTTTTCCTGCACAATCAAATGGCCGTCTCGGGAACTAAGTTAACTGAATACGGCTCCCTTTATTTACACAACCATTCACAGATTCTCGAGGGTCAGAAAACCATCTTAAGTGCTTCACCTGCTCCCATTTAATGATTTTATTTAAAGTCCGATGAATGTGAGAGGTTTTAAATAAAAGATAAAGACTTGGGATACTTGATTCGCATTTTTATAGTATAATATTTTGAATCCATACGAAACCGTAATGGTCTAAAGTTGATCAGTTTTGAAACACTATACCTAAATATGGATTCAAAATAAAAAATAAAATAAAAAATTAAAAGCGTACCAAATAAAACAAGTCTTTATTTCTTATGCAAAACCTCTCTCACTGTTATCGGACTTTAAACAACAGTAATAAATGGAAGCAGACGAAGCACTGCATCACGTTCAGAGAAGAGAGCACTGCCTTTCAACCCCTCTTAAGAGTAAAATAGTTTTCAGCAACTCACATTGAAAAGCAATGATATTCTACCACAATAAAGAGGTGAAGTTTCAACACTCTTAATGTGATGCTTCCTCAAACACTTATTTTGATACACAAGGCATTATTTAATAAAACAATATTTACAGTTTACTTTAATTTCCCAATAAAATTTACATTTACTGAACGCACTCGGGCAATCTGTTGCTACGATAAACCTGCGAGACATTTGGTTCTCGATAGACAATGGGTCATTAACATCAACGGGGGTTCGGAGGAGATAATGGCCTTCGACCTGAGGAAACAAAAGGGAACGTCCCGAGCTGGGTTACAATGTTAAATGTACTGAGCAAAATATAAAGAATACATTTCGTCAAACTATATTTCTTAAACAATTTTTCTATATAAATTTTTTTAATGATTTAATAAAAATTTTTGTTTTTTTAAATACTTAAAAAATTTTTATACACTATTTTTTATTGGGTTAAGGAGTAACTTAATTTGTTTGTTTCCGTTCACGTCTTAAAGTACGAGGAGAATTTATTTACGTTCTTAAATACGTCCAAGGTTTAGTTCCAATAATAAACACTTTAGTGTAAGAGTACTTAGTTTTAATAGAGTTAAAGGAGTTCATAATTTCTCTCAGGCAAAACAATTTTAATGTATAGTTTTAATTGACTCTCCATCCGAATAAACAAATGAAATAGTTTCGACAACATCATTTTTTTATCGGCCTATATTAAGTTGATTATATAAATTCGTTAATAATCTTTACCAAATATCCAATACTCTTATATAAGTTATATGTATGTAGGTATGTATGTATGCACACTGATCTCGAAAACATCTCGAACAATTTTCTTCAAAATTAGCCAAAACCAAAAATATGAATTCAGATTTTTAAAATTTGGCCGCCATTTGCCAACATTAGTACCAACTTTGAAATATCTTATGGAATACTCTATTTTTGTAACATATTCTAATTAAGAAATCAAGTTTAGGACTTTTTATCTCGAAATTATTACAAATTATTTAATTCATACGTAAATGATAATTTGTGTTAGTGAAATGTTCTTAAAACATTATTTTTGACATTTTTATTCTTGGGTATTATTAATTTACCGAATTTCTTCCAAGATATGGCCAGATTAAGTTTTGCCCCATCTTATATATACTTATGGAACTAAAGATTAAATTTAATTGCCTCTAACTCCCTATCCGTTAGGTATAGGGAAAAATGGCAAAGTAAAAAATGTCTTAAGAGTCATCTTCACCCCTGGGCCAGTAGCCCATTGTTGCGCAGTCGGCAATGTTAATCATACGTCTTTTATGCTAAAACATGGTCTTGTATTCCCCTGTTTCGGACGCCGTTTTTCAACCGATTTTCTTGAAACTTGGTAAGTGTTTAGTTGAATAGTTATATTAGGTTTCTCATACCTCGAAATTTTGAAAATTTAACAAATATTACTTTCTGTAACGTCGCAAAGTAACTCGATTTTTCTTAGAAATATTTCAAAATTTAGTAAAATTTTCAAAATTTCGAGGTATGAGAAACCTAATATAAGTATTCAACTAAACACTTACCAAGTTTCAAGAAAATCGGTTGAAAAACGACGTCCGAAACAGGGGAATACAAGACCATGTTTTAGCATAAAAGCCGTATGATTAACATTGCTGACTGCGCAACAATGGGCTACTGGCCCAGGGGTGAAGATGACGCTTGATTTCTTAATCCGATTCTGTTAAAAAAAAAAAAAAAAAAAAAAAAAAAAAAAAAAAAAAAAAAAAAAAAAACAGGTGTTCCATAAGGAATTTTAAAGTTAGTACTCATTTTGGGAAATGGCGGCCAAAGCTAGAAAATCTGAATTCATTTTTTTTATGGTCTGTAAAAAGGAGGTAAAGTCTCCCTTCGAAAGTGTTCTGTAACTATTTTGGTTTACAAGATGTCAACTGTGGCACCCCTTGAGTTGTTGAGTAGGTATACAGGTCTCAATGTTAGGAAAAATCTTATTTCGTTATGATCTTTAACAAAAATTTTATTGAAAACTTTATCATTGGTCTTATGGAGTTATAAAAATAATTTAAAATAATGAAACAGCTGTCCAAATTTCAAAGTAGTCGACGTGCTCCAGTGTAAACATGTGGTTTTACATTATAGCCAGGTATCGATGAATTGCTTTATGCTACTACAATAAAAACAATTCATCATTTTTACATCGTACTTTATAGGCCTACTCGTGATTATGAACGGTTAAATAAATATAAGTAAAGTGAAAGAATAAAACAACAAAAAATTTGCTATTAAGTTTAAAACGAAATTTTGTAACGATGCTAGAATAACCTACTAATCATAGAACTAAAATCCAAGTGTTACAGATTCATCATATGGTTTAACAAACATATTCCAATGTGCAGCACCCATAGGCATACAATAAACAGAATGAAAGGCGAGTGAGCGCACAAGCTTGTCTTGAATAGAAAGAAGCCTTTTTTCACTTAGCATTTCGGCTCACTGACTGTTACTGATATTACTACGACGGTTAACCTAGCAATATTCAAGTTAACCTAGCAAGTTAACCTAGCAAATGCCATTCCCCCAGGTACTATAACTTAAATAAATTAAATATTAGATACAATTTTTGTTGTTGAATTAAGTGGTATTTATTTTTAATCCAATTAATATATACTTATTTAATAGGCTAAGGGGTTTTTGGTGTTGAGAACTCCTACAATTTTCAACAGATTTTTAAGTTTTTGGTGTCGTTGGATAGGGCTTGGTCTGTTTCCACCAAACAACAGTACAAACTGATGAGAATAGGATTGAAAATAAAAACGCTAACCACCATTGAAATCTCAAAGTTCTCATTAAAATAACATTGGTATTGAATGAAGCATTAAAAAACTGTTAATAAACAGCTGTAAAAACGTGTAGTTTTTAGTGATTACAGATTTTCACCATATTGGATTGGTTGGATGTCATTGGTTTAGAGCTAAAAGTAATTTGTATTGTTTTAAAATCAATTGCTCGATTTCGAGCTACACGTATAGCCTACTAGTTAGTTTAAATGTAACATAATTGTAACACGTACGAGATAAATTTATCCGCACCTAAAACAAGCAGGTGTTAAAGGGTTGCAAGAGGCTGTGACATAGTTTCCAAGTCAGATTAACTGGGTATCTAGAGTTCCAAATGAATTTCCTTCGATTAACTTTTAATCACCCCCCACACAAACTGTAAGGAGTTTAGGCCTACTTTTCCTTAAATTTCTTAGGTGCATCACTGGCAGACAATCATAAACTAATGGCAGGTAGATACAGTATATACAAAGGATTTGAAGTTTATTTGTTTTTCAAACACATCAGCAACTTTAGACCTGTATCCTTTTCATTGTTTGGATGTAAATCAATTACATAAATGTAGATAAAATGCCATTGAAGGAGCTTTCTAAGTATTTAATTCATTTCTCATCTTACACTCTTATTTTATGAAAGAAAATACATTTTAAATATGACTATTATTACTTAAGTTTGAACAATTAAGATATATTTAATATTAGAAAGATAAATGTTCTATTAATAACTGCTTTTAATGAGACCTCCTCAACATTATATCAATTAAAAGACGTCTTTTACTTCAAGATATAATCTTTTCAGTCCTTCCTCATTAGTTCGGTATCACTAAGGCATCTTAAGACAAGTCATAACACTTCTCACTCTTTTTAATTTTACTTTAACACTTTTTTCACTCACCAGTTAAAATTTTATTAAATGTATAAAATTCAACAAGCTTTGTGACGTCTGTGAGCTAAAATTATACAGTTGTTGGCCTTAAGAAAAAATCGTAAATCATGCAAAAGGTTTACAAGAAAATAAATTGAAAATAAATGGCAACAGAAAAATATGAATTGCAAGAATATCTTATGAATGTGTAAGCCATTAATTAATAGTTATGATGGTGTGGCACTTGTTAAAAATAGTTATTTGCAAAAGTAATTAATTCAATTCAATCTAAAAACTTCACAAACTTCATCCGACACGATAAGGCATCAAACACATTGACATTTTGTAAAATAACTAAAAAATACTTTCATAAGGTTTAATAACATTGTTTGGCCAGTCATAGATGATCAGCTGTTAAAATTTTAATCAACCAGTAGTTTAAAATAAAATAGCGCTCATTTATAATTTTCATGTCAATGTCACGAAATTTTAATATGACAACATCAGGCTAAATTAATGAATCGTCTTCACTTCACATTATCTGGATATTGTTTTAAAATCAAACAAAAACACATGTTCTAATGTACACGAATCATACTTAGGGATTTTTCGATATACCCATTCTGTTATTAGGAAGAAAGCCTTGTTCATATTTACTCCTTGTATTAAAATGACGCAATAACGAATATAAACGGCTTCTAGGGGCTTTCTGTTTGGATAAATGTTTAGCAATTTATTAAAAAAAAAAAAAAAAAAAAAAAAAAAACAAACTTTGAGTTGAGCTCTACTCATTAAAATAGGTTGAAAACTGTAGAAGGAGTTTTTTTTGTACAAAAGACAATGTTGCATTTTAAATATGTATATATTTGTACATTCTGTCTTAGATGTTTAAGCAAACACGTTACCCGTCTGGGTTTTTATGCACTTGGAGATGGTGTACAAATTGTATACGATTGTACATGTATATGTAATCACAATTGTTGGACTGCTGTTAAGGATTGGTCGCAATAAACTACATTATATTTTTATTAACGTATAAAGTAATAAAAAACATAATAGTTTCATTTCGCCCCACAGTTTTAAAATATAAATGAGCTAACTTTAACAAAAGTAATATTTAGACTATGTCAAGTTCAAAGACAAAACGACCGCTTTTAATATTTTACCTTGATAGACTTTTTAATTAAGTTTCACAAATCTGTTCGTTTCAATCTGCATAAAGATAAGTTCAAGTGGAACAATGTGATAAAAACAATGAGAGTTTTGAAAGAATTCAATAACAGAGGCCTGGGGATGTCTCCTGATAACAGGAGAACCTGCAAAACTAGACACCGTTTATCTGAATTTCTGTGTTTTAGTAGATTAAAAGTGTATAACTTTGCCTCAAGAATATAAATATACTTTATTTTTTGTGGTTACTTTATTTGAAACACCAATGTGCCATAAGTAGATGGATTTTGCCGGTCCTGGCACAGGTCAAGGTCAGCGTTTGTAACTGGCAGGTGTGTGTTGTTGATTTGGGGGTGATTTTGGGGGGTTTGGGGAGGGGTTGGTAAGTGTGTCAAGGTCATCTGGAGGGGGTTTTAAAAAAGGTGGGGAGTCTGGGGATCAGTGAAGGGCGGGAGTGCGGCGGGAGCGGATGGGGTGTGTGTGGGGCTGTGGGAATTAATAATTTATTTTAGGAAAGCCAAGTAGAATTTTTGTTTGAAGTGGTGTCCAAGCGATGTTTGGCGGTGACGGTCTGGTAAATGCCGATGGTGATGGCGATAAGCAGATAGAGGCATACCAACCATAGTACGCATTTGAAGAGCTTTAACAGCCGGATCATTTCTTCCTGATTTTGTGCTTCCAATTGTATTCTGTTAATTTCGAGTTTTAATTTATCGTCTTCCAATTGTGATGTGATTGAAAAACCGTCCATCATGTTTGTGTATAGGTTAGAGAGGAGCGGTGTAGATAGTATAAAAGTAGGCGATGAAATGAGGAGAGCAAATAAGGGGAGGATATATATTTAATGTAAAGTGGTGGGGGGATTGAAAAAGAATATTTGTGTAGGACTAGCTTTCATCATCTGGTGTTGAATCGTGTGCGGATGAAGGACTGTTGTTTGGCATTTCTAATTCTTCTTCAATATTCTCGCTTTCCATCCTTTCACACTCTGGACAATTGTAGGTAATTTCAACAGTAATAGCAACTGTGTTCAATTTCTAATTATTGGGCAACACCCACCTGGTTTGAGTAGTTGTAGCGGAGATCCTTGGCAAGTTTTAAAAACACACCACACACAACACAAAAACCGGATCCCTCGCTACCGTCCCGACGTTTCGCACGAACTAAAAACATCGCGCCTCTTCGGGGGAATTAATTATTTGCGCCGACGGTGGATTTGGCGCGTAGTCGCTCCGAGCGTCTTACTGCGACTGACCTGTCCGGTGGGTTATCTTGCTGATAAGCAGTAGGGGGCGGGGGTTCAATTGTCTTGGCTCTGTCGATTTTCTTTTTGATTTCCTTCTCTACTAACGGTACAAACATCGGATGGAGCGTGGCGCTGGGCTGTGATATGCAGTTCCCGTCAACCGCCATACACGCTGCCTCCAGTATGTTGCGCTGTTTCCATTTTGGTTCAGTGAACACAATGCTTGCCGAGGCCCATTCAACCTTGTGCTGTTCACACATACTGTGTTCGGCAAGCTTGGAGTTTTTTGGGTCCCCTTTAGAAATAAGTTTTTTATGTTCATTAATTCTAACAAGC
This sequence comes from Neoaliturus tenellus, assembly GCA_030545055.2. Taxonomy (NCBI): domain Eukaryota; kingdom Metazoa; phylum Arthropoda; class Insecta; order Hemiptera; family Cicadellidae; genus Neoaliturus; species Neoaliturus tenellus. The sequence goes on along the minus strand of CM061534.1, from coordinate 98,576,063 downwards.
GCTGGTCTCGATGTTTGTCCATAGTAATTCCTCCCACAACTACACCCAATTTTATATACTGCATTTTTCGTCTTTTGCTCTCTGTTTTCCGGCCTAGTACCAGTGACTATACTTTTAATCGTCCTCTTGTTCTTAAAAGCAGTTCTTATCCCGAACTTATTATTCACTCTCCTAATCTTTTCCGAAATCCCTCTAACATAAGGAATAACAACAGTAGTTAAGGGTTTTTCGAGATTTTCTTCATGATTGAGGGAATTCGTTACTCTCTTAACTGCTTTATTAAGGATAGAAACTGGATAGCCATTATTCCTGAGCTCATCGAACACCACCTTGACTTCAGCCTGTCGGTCTGCTTCCCTGCTAGTGAACCTTAACGCTCTACTGAACAGCCCCTGGGCTAAGGCTAATTTCACACTTCCAGCATGATTTGAATTATAATTAAGATATTGACCAGTGCTTGTTGGTTTTCTGTATACCTTTGTCGCTAGAGTGTTGTTATCTTTGAATGCCAATACATCTAAAAATGGTAGTTCGTGATTTGTTTCGATTTCTAAAGTAAATTGAATCGTAGATCTGAGACTATTTAAGTGATTTAGAAAATCACCAGGTAATGAGTTGTCATTCCATATACAGAAAATATCATCGAGGTAGCGAAACCAACACAGAGGTGCATTAACAAAACTGCTTATTGCTAATTGTTCAAAAAAATCCATATAAATATTACTGAGGATGGGGCTTAATACTCCACCCATTGGTAAACCTGATGTTTGTTTAAAAAAATCTCTTTCTACCTGGAAATAGCTGTTATGAACACATACTGAAATTAATTCCATAATGGTAGGCACTGGCATGTTTGTTCTATCTGCTAGATTGTGGTCGGATTCTAACTTATGTTGTAGTATGTTAAGCATCTCGGCAACTGGAACATTTGTGAATAAACTTTTAACATCATAGCTGACCATTACGCTATCATTGCAGATCCTAATGTGTTTTATTTTTTCTAAAAAATCGTCAGTATTTATAATGTACGATGTTGAATTACCAAATAAAGGGGTCAAAATGGGCAACATATGTTTGGAAAGGCTATACGTTGGCGAGTCTATGGAACTAACTATAGGTCGAAGTGGAATATTCTCTTTATGTAACTTAGGCAGACCATACATATGTGGAGGTTTTGAAAACTGAGGGGATAGCTCAAAGAACTGTTGTTTGGAAAAATAGTCTTTATGGTCTCTAAGAATTGATTTTACTTTGTTTTCTATTACACTCGTGGGATTTCTCACCAAAGGAGCATATTCACCTCCGGCTAATAATTCATTGATTTTTCCTTTATAAGCCTCCCTGTCCATAACAACAGTGACCCGGCCCTTATCAGCTGGCGACACGATAACCGAGTCGTCATGCCGCAAACCGGCCAGGGCCCTCGACTCCTGCTCTGACAGGTTGGGTTTTACTACCTTAGCTCTTTCTAGAACTTGCCGGATGTTACTGCGATAATAATCCTGAGAATCCTTTGGCAAAACTGATGAAGCCATTTCAGAAGGAACAATAAAATCCAAATTATCAATAAATCTAGGGGTTAACCCAAAGTTTAAGCCTTTAGACAATAAGTTAGTCTCCATTTCACTGAGTGTTCGTTTCGACAGATTTACTACGAATTTCTTATCTTTCGTGCTATTATTGAAATAATCATCCGATTTAGATTTCTCCATCATTAACCGTGCAAATTTATTTATCTGCTCAATTTTTTTCTTTTTGTGGACCCTAAGACTTTTGCTGGTCAAAGACTTCATGATTAAATTAAATTCATTAGGCTCTAGTTTATTTTGTAGCGATTCTTTTAATCTACAAGAAACCTCCTGTTCATGTAACTTTTTAATCCTGACCTCACGAATAGCTTCTAACAATATTTTTTCTTCAACTGAATTGATTATTTTCCTAGCTTTCAAGCTCGAAAGTGGACATTTAAGCCTCAACCCTTTTGGCAGTAATCTTTCTTTTTTGCATTTAGTTAAAAATGTCAGATGGTTCCTGTTCAACGCTTCACTGACTAGCGACTTTTCTAGTTTATTAATCATGTCCAAAACACCTTGCCCATGTTGGGATTTAATTCTAGATCTAAATGACATGATTTGTTATTTGTAGGTGGGGGGTATTTATTCAATTTCTAATTATTGGGCAACACCCACCTGGTTTGAGTAGTTGTAGCGGAGATCCTTGTCAAGTTTTAAAAACACACCACACACAACACAAAAACCGGATCCCTCGCTACCGTCCCGACGTTTCGCACGAACTAAAAACATCGCGCCTCTTCGGGGGAATTAATTATTTGCGCCGACGGTGGATTTGGTGCGTAGTCGCTCCGAGCGTCTTACTGCGACTGACCTCCGGTGGGTTATCTTGCTGATAAGCAGTAGGGGGCGGGGGTTCAATTGTCTTGGCTCTGTCGATTTTCTTTTTGATTTCCTTCTCTACTAACGGTACAAACATCGGATGGAGCGTGGCGCTGGGCTGTGATATGCAGTTCCCGTCAACCGCCATACACGCTGCCTCCAGTATGTTGCGCTGTTTCCATTTTGGTTCAGTGAACACAATGCTTGCCGAGGCCCATTCAACCTTGTGCTGTTCACACATACTGTGTTCGGCAAGCTTGGAGTTTTTTGGGTCCCCTTTAGAAATAAGTTTTTTATGTTCATTAATTCTAACAAGCGCTGGTCTCGATGTTTGTCCATAGTAATTCCTTCCACAACTACACCCAATTTTATATACTGCATTTTTCGTCTTTTGCTCTCTGTTTTCCGGCCTAGTACCAGTGACTATACTTTTAATCGTCCTCTTGTTCTTAAAAGCAGTTCTTATCCCGAACTTATTATTCACTCTCCTAATCTTTTCCGAAATCCCTCTAACATAAGGAATAACAACAGTAGTTAAGGGTTTTTCGAGATTTTCTTCATGATTGAGGGAATTCGTTACTCTCTTAACTGCTTTATTAAGGATAGAAACTGGATAGCCATTATTCCTGAGCTCATCGAACACCACCTTGACTTCAGCCTGTCGGTCTGCTTCCCTGCTAGTGAACCTTAACGCTCTACTGAACAGCCCCTGGGCTAAGGCTAATTTCACACTTCCAGCATGATTTGAATTATAATTAAGATATTGACCAGTGCTTGTTGGTTTTCTGTATACCTTTGTCGCTAGAGTGTTGTTATCTTTGAATGCCAATACATCTAAAAATGGTAGTTCGTGATTTGTTTCGATTTCTAAAGTAAATTGAATCGTAGATCTGAGACTATTTAAGTGATTTAGAAAATCACCAGGTAATGAGTTGTCATTCCATATACAGAAAATATCATCGAGGTAGCGAAACCAACACAGAGGTGCATTAACAAAACTGCTTATTGCTAATTGTTCAAAAAAATCCATATAAATATTACTGAGGATGGGGCTTAATACTCCACCCATTGGTAAACCTGATGTTTGTTTAAAAAAATCTCTTTCTACCTGGAAATAGCTGTTATGAACACATACTGAAATTAATTCCATAATGGTAGGCACTGGCATGTTTGTTCTATCTGCTAGATTGTGGTCGGATTCTAACTTATATTGTAGTATGTTAAGCATCTCGGCAACTGGAACATTTGTGAATAAACTTTTAACATCATAGCTGACCATTACGCTATCATTGCAGATCCTAATGTGTTTTATTTTTTCTAAAAAATCGTCAGTATTTATAATGTACGATGTTGAATTACCAAATAAAGGGGTCAAAATGGGCAACATATGTTTGGAAAGGCTATACGTTGGCGAGTCTATGGAACTAACTATAGGTCGAAGTGGAATATTCTCTTTATGTAACTTAGGCAGACCATACATATGTGGAGGTTTTGAAAACTGAGGGGATAGCTCAAAGAACTGTTGTTTGGAAAAATAGTCTTTATGGTCTCTAAGAATTGATTTTACTTTGTTTTCTATTACACTCGTGGGATTTCTCACCAAAGGAGCATATTCACCTCCGGCTAATAATTCATTGATTTTTCCTTTATAAGCCTCCCTGTCCATAACAACAGTGACCCGGCCCTTATCAGCTGGCGACACGATAACCGAGTCGTCATGCCGCAAACCGGCCAGGGCCCCTCGACTCCTGCTCTGACAGGTTGGGTTTTACTACCTTAGCTCTTTCTAGAACTTGCCGGATGTTACTGCGATAATAATCCTGAGAATCCTTTGGCAAAACTGATGAAGCCATTTCAGAAGGAACAATAAAATCCAAATTATCAATAAATCTAGGGGTTAACCCAAAGTTTAAGCCTTTAGACAATAAGTTAGTCTCCATTTCACTGAGTGTTCGTTTCGACAGATTTACTACGAATTTATTATCTTTCGTGCTATTATTGAAATAATCATCCGATTTAGATTTCTCCATCATTAACCGTGCAAATTTATTTATCTGCTCAATTTTTTTCTTTTTGTGGACCCTAAGACTTTTGCTGGTCAAAGACTTCATGATTAAATTAAATTCATTAGGCTCTAGTTTATTTTGTAGCGATTCTTTTAATCTACAAGAAACCTCCTGTTCATGTAACTTTTTAATCCTGACCTCACGAATAGCTTCTAACAATATTTTTTCTTCAACTGAATTGATTATTTTCCTAGCTTTCAAGCTCGAAAGTGGACATTTAAGCCTCAACCCTTTTGGCAGTAATCTTTCTTTTTTGCATTTAGTTAAAAATGTCAGATGGTTCCTGTTCAACGCTTCACTGACTAGCGACTTTTCTAGTTTATTAATCATGTCCAAAACACCTTGCCCATGTTGGGATTTAATTCTAGATCTAAATGACATGATTTGTTATTTGTAGGTGGGGGGTATTTATTCAATTTCTAATTATTGGGCAACACCCACCTGGTTTGAGTAGTTGTAGCGGAGATCCTTGTCAAGTTTTAAAAACACACCACACACAACACAAAAACCGGATCCCTCGCTACCGTCCCGACTTTTCGCACGAACTAAAAACATCGCGCCTCTTCGGGGGAATTAATTATTTGCGCCGACGGTGGATTTGGCGCGTAGTCGCTCCGAGCGTCTTACTGCGACTGACCTGTCCGGTGGGTTATCTTGCTGATAAGCAGTAGGGGGCGGGGGTTCAATTGTCTTGGCTCTGTCGATTTTCTTTTTGATTTCCTTCTCTACTAACGGTACAAACATCGGATGGAGCGTGGCGCTGGGCTGTGATATGCAGTTCCCGTCAACCGCCATACACGCTGCCTCCAGTATGTTGCGCTGTTTCCATTTTGGTTCAGTGAACACAATGCTTGCCGAGGCCCATTCAACCTTGTGCTGTTCACACATACTGTGTTCGGCAAGCTTGGAGTTTTTTGGGGTCCCCTTTAGAAATAAGTTTTTTATGTTCATTAATTCTAACAAGCGCTGGTCTCGATGTTTGTCCATAGTAATTCCTCCCACAACTACACCCAATTTTATATACTGCATTTTTCGTCTTTTGCTCTCTGTTTTCCGGCCTAGTACCAGTGACTATACTTTTAATCGTCCTCTTGTTCTTAAAAGCAGTTCTTATCCCGAACTTATTATTCACTCTCCTAATCTTTTCCGAAATCCCTCTAACATAAGGAATAACAACAGTAGTTAAGGGTTTTTCGAGATTTTCTTCATGATTGAGGGAATTCGTTACTCTCTTAACTGCTTTATTAAGGATAGAAACTGGATAGCCATTATTCCTGAGCTCATCGAACACCACCTTGACTTCAGCGTGTCGGTCTGCTTCCCTGCTAGTGAACCTTAACGCTCTACTGAACAGCCCCTGGGCTAAGGCTAATTTCACACTTCCAGCATGATTTGAATTATAATTAAGATATTGACCAGTGCTTGTTGGTTTTCTGTATACCTTTGTCGCTAGAGTGTTGTTATCTTTGAATACCAATACATCTAAAAATGGTAGTTCGTGATTTGTTTCGATTTCTAAAGTAAATTGAATCGTAGATCTGAGACTATTTAAGTGATTTAGAAAATCACCAGGTAATGAGTTGTCATTCCATATACAGAAAATATCATCTAGGTAGCGAAACCAACACAGAGGTGCATTAACAAAACTGCTTATTGCTAATTGTTCAAAAAATCCATATAAATATTACTGAGGATGGGGCTTAATACTCCACCCATTGGTAAACCTGATGTTTGTTTTAA
>CM061534.1:98472775-98569764 GCA_030545055.2 Neoaliturus tenellus | reverse complement strand
AGAAGCTAATTAACTTTTTGTTTAGAAAATTTCATTGCACAATTCTGAGAAAGAGAAATCTTCTTCCAATTATAATTTCAATGTGAGTGTTTAAAATTAATTTTAGGTGGGTGTATGATATTGCGTTTTTACTCCAACTATGCAACAAATTCGTCCTTAAGAACAAAAAAAATTATACGTATTAATAGTAAAGTTCATCCCATTCCTAACACTTTTACAAGCATATTTATTTTATTCATTTATACTTGAATGAATATTAGTTGCATAAAATATACATATTTTACATTTTTAATACAAACATAATAAATCATTTATTTTTACCAATAGATATATACTAATTTTGAACAGCATTTTCAATGCACTACATAAAATAATTCTCAGTAAAAAATGTTATAACATAAAATAACATAGTGAAGATATTTTTATTAAATCGTTTAAACGAGAAACTTAACCACATTCTATTATTTTCCGGTACAATACAGTGACGAAAACCTTTTAATTCACTGTCATGTCAGCTGTGCAGCAAGGATTTCACTTCATATGTTACAACAGATAAAAGCGCGACAGGTAAAGACCCAGCTTACCACGACTAGTCTCAGTCGGTAGACAAATCATGGCACTTTGAAGTGTGCTTTTAGACATCTCGATGCTTGACTCCACCTTAAATATTTTAGAATGGTCTCCGTGTTACTCTCTTCAAAGGTCGGGTTTTCTACAAGGACAAATTAACTTTAAATAAAACATTTTTGTTGAATTATCCTATAAAAATAAGACAATTAAGTTCCAAGAACTGATAGTAGTATTTTATGCAACAATTGCATTAAGCAAGATTTTTTTACCACGAGTGAGATCAAAGTTAGGAAAAGAGCGTATGGAGTTTCCTAATATCCCACGTGTTACTTGGATTTGAATACATTGTTAGATAGGGCCTACATGATTTTATGTACGACCAAGTTAAATTTGAAAAACCGCTGTAATAAAGATGTGGAAATTGTATAGATTATAGGTAGTGGCCCATCCAAAACGATGCCAACACCAATGTCGCTTGAACTAATCGTTGTTCTCACTCAAAAGAACACGTAGTAAAGTCATATGATCACACTCTTTTGGGGATATTCACATAAAGAAACTAAAACACAACTTGTAATGGAACAACTAGCTGATGTGCAAATTGTGTAATTTCTATCATTACACCACTTTTGTAAAATTTCAAGCTCTCATTGGTGTAGAGTCTGTGTTTTTATTTGATTCCTGTAAGTTTAAGATCTCAATAAGCAACGACTTAGAATTAGGTTTATTAATTTACCTTTTTATGATGTTATTTGTAATATTGTTAGTGGTGCTTATTTTAACGGTAGTATATGAATGTAAAAAATATTAACTCCTAACTTCCTGCAATGAAATATAACAATAAGAGAATTGTCATTCAACTAAGACATCAAAGAGAGACTAAATGTCTAGTTTGATCGTGTCACATATCCGTTGTTGCCGTAGAGAGACTGTGACAACAGCACGCAGCGCCATAGCCTCGTATGCGATATTTACAGATATGATGACGTCATCGGCATTCCTGTCACGCGCCGCCGCTCATGGCGTCTCGTCTGCGATTCTAATCCACCTTCATCTGGCTCACAGCGGATACTCGTAGAGTCATCGGCGGGGTTTAAGCGACTTAAGGAAGATGAGTTATTAGCATTACTTTCATGGTGATATTCAAGCCTGGTTCGACTACTAAGTCTTCGGACCAACATTGAAATTCAATACTAAAACAATATCAAATATCTTAAAATATACTCGCATGTACCTTTAATTTAAAATAAATATTTGTAAAAGTTACTTTAGTAAAAATAAGCAATATGATTTATCACTTTGGAATTCCGCATTTTTACCATGCCCATAAATCTAATCCAGTGGATACAACTCTCTCCTTGAATTCCAGATCTTGGTTCATAACGTATTCTTGTCGGTAAGCTAGTAAATTCAACAAATGCTATTTAGAAACAAAAAATAAAATAACAAAATTAATTTAAAACCCTTATTTTTGGATATATTATAATACATTTTTACACTATAATATAACATCTACAAAGAAACTATTCTTACATAGTTCGCGATATGTTCCAGGTTCATCTGAAGAAAGAAAATTTTAGTTTGCGTTTCACTGAAAAGTCATTTTGCCCTATGCTTGTTTTGTATCGAAACCGATTGCAAAATATATTTTGTGAAATTCATTTTTAATTTTATTATACTAAAGTAAACAACATTAATAAATTTTATCTAAAGTAAATAAGTATATATAAAAAATTTTAAGTTAGAAACAAAGATATAAACTGTTAAATAGAGAATGGTGCAAAACCATGGTTAATATATTTGCTGGTTTATTGTAAAAAATTATGAAAAATATATAAAGCAGTTGTTTTATTGGCAAGTTAATTAAGTACACTTTAATTTAAATTACCGTTATACTAAAAATAAATAGCAAATGCTCAATAAGCACCATTTGTTGCTCTGCAAATATTTAGGATATACTACAACACCGTCTCTACAATCTTTTACATTTCATGAGTTATGGATTGATATGTTTAATTTATGTGTAATCTTAAGGCTCCGGTCTACCCCTAGCGCACCAACCAAATTCAAGGGTTTTAGAATTGTGTTATCTTTTGCTAAATGCAGCCTAGAGCTATAAATAAGGTGTCATATTAAAAGAAGAAAAACTGTACTAAATTTCCTTCGTTTCAATTTTTTAATTATTTTATCGCAACTAATAAAAAGCTTTAAGACAGTTATGGCTGAAATTAGTAAATTTTATTAAGAAACTATAAAACCGGAGAAGACGAGATACGTCATTTTACTTTTAGAAAAAATTAAGAGTCAATCTCTTTCTTATTTCGTTAATTTTAAAACACGATCCTCGTAAACCTCTGCAGTCATAAAACTTGCCTAGCGCTACTGCTGCGGCCGCGAGGCGGCATTCAGGCTTATGTAGACCGGAACCTTTGCAGTGTTTGGTGGATAGTCGTGTGTTGGACATGTCTTTGACATACTACCCAAGACAATTGTATGTATTCAAGTCAATTGAACGTGGCGGTTAGCGAAACAGGACACCGGGGCCGTGAGCTCTGAGTCGTTAAGGCAATCAGATCCCATTAATCAGATCAATCAAACTAGTCTAGCAATAGAGCATTAAAAAGCTAAAGTACATACAATTTTTAGTAAATGCATTTTACAACGGAAAATTATGATGAAAAATCTTATTCAAGATGTGAAATGAGGCATAAATAAACCGTTACGAAATGAACTTTGTATGGTTGTGGTAGTCTATTGATTAACTGTTCAATGTTTTTCGACCAAGAATTGTCGATAAAAACACTTGATAAAATATTAGATTTTTTAAAGTAGTGTTTTAAAATATAACTCTTTACATCTACGATGAATACTTATTTCTTTGAAATTGACCAAAGTCAACCTATAAAATATAATGTATAATAAGGTTGTGAGACTTTCTCATTCTTTTCTTTTTTACATTTTTTGCGTACATATACACGCAACCAGTATTACTTAGCAACCACGGTACTTAATCTGGTGTAGGACAGTCTTTAAAAACCATTATTTGGAAATTTTTTGCCTTCAAGACTGTAATAGCGACCCCCTCCTCTTTTAATTCACAGACATTTTACTCTGTCCTTTCCCTTAATTCAAATTCTGCAATCGCTCGGGATAAAAAATACAATTCTTTAATTACAGCTGAGGCTTTATTTATTTTAAATCCACCTTTTGCCATGAGCAAAAACGCTTTCAATATCACTACACTCAACACTACGCACACTAGACATTCAAAATATGTTATACAAAACAAGCACCATTTTAAATACTTATTTCTAACAGGTAATAGTATATATTTTATAATTAAATACAATTGATTCAATTAATTAATAGAAGTTTCTGTGAGAACATTAATAAAATAATTTCAAAAATGTTATTTAATGGAATGAAAAGGTAAATTATTATGATGGTAAGCTTATTAGTCTAACAGATTTAGTCACCCAATAATAGAATCTTTAGAAGAACATCCGATTCTAGCATTAAGTATAGGTTGAGAGAGTGGACGCAGGGTGGCCACAAAGAGCTAATAAGTCTGTAATCTCACAGAAGCTTTGTAACCAAATCAGAGGCTGGACTTTACCACACTTCAACATTAATTAGTCAGTTAGCTATTCAGCTGGTATTTTTTCTCTAACCCAACTGAATCTACAAATATGTTTGTGATATAATTTTTTGTTTGTATAAAATTTTGTTCAATTGCTCAGTTTCATAATAATTTATTTAATTATTATTATTGTGTTTTAAGTAGATAATTAATGTTATATATACTGTACCTTAATACTATAAATTATATAATGATTGGCAAAAATAGTATTAAAAAAGTGCTTACATCAACAGTATTGATAACTATAGGGTGTCTCACGTAAGGTGTCTCAAATCTATTATAGATTAACAGTAATTCCTAAAATCTTGAAATAAAATCATTTCCCACTAAAATGACCCCAAGGAATAATTTAAAAATATTTTTCACGTTGTATAAATACAGGGTGTTCCAAAAACTGGAGGTCACAGGTTCGAATCTCGGAAATTTCAAACACAAACATATGTCATATTATACATCATTAGAAAGGTCTATTTAATACAAACATTTTGATGAAAACAGAATTCAGTTATCTTTATTCGTTTCAAAATGGCGTTCATTTTTGTAGCCAAAATCAAAATTTACGGAATACCCTGTAATTCTTTTATTATTCGGCATAAATGACTTCTGATTCAAAATAGTTATTTGAAATGAGGTAAACTTATTAAAAAAAACTAAAATTTCCAAAATTTTATTATTTTTGAAAATGTTTACACAAACAAAACTCAAAAATTTTAAATACATACACAAGTCAATTAGTACATCATATTAAAGCCCTGGTTAAACTGAGCGACTTTATAATTTACACTAATAGCGTATCTCTTTTTGTTTTGTAGTAATAACGTAAAAATGTCATTTTCATATAACTTGCATGTTAATTTAATTGTATGGCAACAATGAAAGAAGGACCGCCATACTATCATGTTCTGATTAATTAACATGCAAATCATATGGGAAAATGATATTTTTACGTTATTACAAAACCAAAAGAGATACGCTATTAGTGTAAATTATAAAGTTGCTCAGTTTAACGAGGGCTTTAATATGATGTACAAAATGACATATGTTTGTATTTAAAATTTTTGAGTTTTGTTTATGTAAACATTTTTAAAAATATTAAATTTTGGAAATTTTAGTTTTTTAATAAATAATGTGGTCTTGTGACATATCATTGTAAAGCTTAGCTTATTTCAAATAAGTATTTTGAATCAGAAGTCATTTATGACAAATAATAAAAGAATTACAGGGTATTCCGTAAATTTTGATTTTGGCTACAAAAATGGACGCCATTTTTAAAGATAACTAAATTCTGTTTTCACCAAAATATTTGTATTAAATAGACCTTTCTAATGATGTAATATGACATATGTTTGTATTTGAAATTTTCGAGATTCAAACCTGTGACCTCTAGTTTTTGGAACACCCTGTATTTATACAACGTTAAAAATATTTTTAAATTATTCCTTGGGGTCAATTTAGTGGGAAATGATTTTATTTCAAGATTGTAGGACTTACTGTTGATCTATAATAGATTTGAGACACCTCACGTGAGACACCCGCTATATGACACATTATAACAAATAAAGAAAATACGATAGCTAATTTTAAAGTACCTTATAATGCGTTTCATAGAAAAAAACTGACTTTTAAGAAAAAACACAAATAATTAGAACTTAACAAGAAAAAAATACTTGTTTTAGACAAATAGCTAACTATGCACAAGTGGGTGTAACTGTTATTAAAAGCAAACAACTTCCCATTATCTTTATTGTAAATATTGATCTAATTAATTAAGGGAATGTTATTAAATTAGCTTAGAACACCATACCTCTATTACTCGTTTATTTGCCTTTGCAACAGTTTAAGATTTTTCAACAGTATGCAAAAATTTCAAAATGATAACACATAATAAATCAAAAAGGCAATAATAATGTACAAACGTTACTTTTATACCTTATAAACTAATATGAGATACATGAATTTATAACACCCCGTTTATTTGACATGTGAATATGAACAAGTACACGTCGAAAATACTACTCACAAGAAATGATGAATTAATTTACTATTTATTTATAATACTTGCCTAAAGAAATTTTGATTAACAATGCTGTTTTATAAAATCACAGAGTGCACTTCTTTTATTGGTACGAGTCAAGTGAATGCATCATCAGGATGTAAAATAGTAATTATTATATTGGTAATAAATAATATTTAGTAAATTTAGTTAAAAAATCTTGAAAAAAAAAATAATTATTCTATTATCTATTATTATTATTATTATATATTATGTTTGTAAAGAAGGTTTTGCTATTTTGATTAACTGTTATCCAAATGATTGCCTTAAAAGTGTTTCTCTTCAGTATTCCAAATTAATGCTTCCTGTGCTACGAACACAAACCCAACATTTGCATTGACATAAATGCTTAGTGACTATCATATGTTTTGCCGAGAAGCAGGTAAAATAGCATCAAGAATAACTACGGATCGTTGCAGTCGGCTTCAAATAATAATATCTCAATAATAACAAAATAATAAGGAGCATTATTAACCTGATTCGAAAACGTTGCTTTGGCGGTTTTCCCATTGAAACCTAAAAAACAGTTCTTTACATAAAATATAGGTTCTAAACCAATGAGAGCTCTGCATTTGACAAAAAATTGTTATAATACAAATTATTCAATTCACAAAATCTGCCGATTGCACCGTTGTAATTATTGTTTTTACTGTCTTTCATGTGTATGACATAGAAATAAATGTAATCATGTAAGAGTAAGAACGGTAATTAGGTTAAGTGACAACTGTGTCCCTCGCGGTTTTGCATGGCTAATAGAACATGCAAAATATTTTTTTTAATATTTATTGTTTATTAATGTGATTAACCTAATTTACGTTGGTAGGCTAATATATAAAGTAGGGTGTGCAACGAATGTATTTTAGCTTTTAAGCCATTCGTGAGACATTTAGATCATTGCTTACCTAGTGTTCTAAAATAGCAGTTGAAGAGTAAAGGCCTTCATATTACATAAAACTAAAAATAATTGATATATTAACTTTGATAATAAGACAGTTAAGAACGCAGAACGCAGTTTGAGGCAAGGTAATTTCATCAAAAGGGTCTCAAAGGTGAGTTCCTTAGCAATGGAATATTTAAATTACCTCACAGACGTGAACTTATTTTCTTGGAAAGTGAGACAGGTTCCTTCAACAGAACAAAACAATCAACACACGGATTTCAAGAGATCTAAATTCAGCCAAAACAACTACCGCGGTAACGCTGCTGAAGCTCGACCACTTACAGTGACAAGTCTCCAAGGTAACGCTCATCAGTTGCGGAGCAGCTCGACAGTTACAGTGTATTACACTGACATGTTTTGCAGTGAAAAACCTTAACGCTCACTTACACTGACCTATCTCCTGAAGTAACGCTCAGTGTTTGTGGAGCAGTTCGTTCACTTACAGTGACAAATCTCCCGAAGTAACGCTCAGTGTTTGCGGAGCAGTTCGTTCATTAACAGTGACATATCTCCCGAAGTATCGCTCAGTGGTTTTGGAGCAGTTCGTTCACTTACAGTGACATGTCTCCCAAGTTAACGCTCAGTGGTTGTGGAGCAGGCCATTCACGTACAGTGACATGTCACCCAAGGTACCGCTCAGTGGTAACGGAGCAGTTCGTTCACTTACAGTTACACGTCTCCCAAGTTAACACTCTGTGGTTGCGGAGCAGTTTGTTCACTTACAGGACATGTCTCCCAAGTTAACACTCAGTGGTTGCGGAGCAGTTCGTTCACTTACAGTAACATGTCTCCCAAGTTAACACTCAGTGGTTGCGGAGCAGTTCGTTCACTTACAGTAACATGTCTCCCAAGTTAACACTCAGTGGTTGCGGAGCAGTTCGTTCACTTACAGTAACATGTCTCCCAAGTTAACACTCAGTGGTAGCGGAGCAGTTCGTTCACTTACAGTAACATGTCTCCCAAGTTAACACTCAGTGGTTGCGGAGCAGTTCGTTCACTTACAGTGACATGTCTCCCAAGTTAACGCTCAGTGGTTGTGGAGCAGGTCATTCACGTACAGTGACATGTCACCCAAGGTACCGCTCAGTGGTAACGGAGCAGTTTGTTCACTTACAGTGACATGTCTCCCAAGTTAACACTCAGTGGTTGCGGAGCAGTTCGTTCACAGTAACATGTCTCCCAAGTTAACACTCAGTGGTTGCGGAGCAGTTCGTTCACTTACAGTAACATGTCTCCCAAGTTAACACTCAGTGGTTGCGGAGCAGTTCGTTCACAGTAACATGTCTCCCAAGTTAACACTCAGTGGTTGCGGAGCAGTTCGTTCACAGTAAACATGTCTCCCAAGTTAACACTCTGTGGTTGCGGAGCAGTTCGTTCACTTACAGTAACATGTCTCCCAAGTTAACACTCAGTGGTTGCGGAGCAGTTCGTTCACTTACAGTAACATGTCTCCCAAGTTAACACTCAGTGGTTGCGGAGCAGTTCGTTCACTTACAGTAACATGTCTCCCAAGTTAACACTCAGTGGTTGCGGAGCAGTTCGTTCACTTACAGTAACATGTCTCCCAAGTTAACACTCAGTGGTAGCGGAGCAGTTCGTTCACTTACAGTAACATGTCTCCCAAGTTAACACTCAGTGGTTGCGGAGCAGTTCGTTCACAGTAACATGTCTCCCAAGTTAACACTCAGTGGTTGCGGAGCAGTTCGTTCACTTACAGTAACATGTCTCCCAAGTTAACACTCAGTGGTTGCGGAGCAGTTCGTTCACTACAGGGACATGTCTTCCAAGGTATCGTTTGCGGAGTAGTTCGTTCACTACAGGGACATGTTTCCCGCGGTAACGCTCATCTATTGATCGGTTGTGGAGCTGCTTCATCACGTACAGTGATATGGTTACCTAGGGGCACCTGGTGATGTTCCCAAACACTATTTAGACTACACTCCTAAATAGAAAAGTAAAACGATAATGCATTAATTGTTTTTATCGTTTTGTAATTTTCCAGTCTTAATTCTGTTTTGATTTTTTAGTAGCAATTGGTATACCAATGTTTCAATAGTTACAGTTACGTTACTAAGCATTGAGAATTTTCCACAAAAAACGAAAATAGAAATATCAATGTTTTAAGGGAAGTTACTGATGGTTTTAGATTAAGTGTAATGGTAAAAGCACAATATTATATATTAATGTAATTTAACAGAAAATTCATAGCGCTCCCATGTGAATAAAATATACAAAGGAATAATGCATTTTTTTAAAGCTTAAACATTGGCATATATAAATAGATTTGGAGAAATTTAACTAAACGTTACGAGAAGAGAAATCCAATATACCAAAGGTCCAGTATAGAGAACAGATTTATTTATTTATTTTTTTTTCTTTGTAACTTACATTATAGAAAACATTTAAACTTCTAAAGATATTTTTAAATGATTTTTTTTATACTTAAAATGTAACTTCATATTTGTAGTTGAGGACTGTGTGAAAATTACGTCAGTTAACGGTCAAAATGCTTATTTTTTACTCAAATATATCGGCCTCTAAATTGGTTACTAGTTAAAATGACGATTTAAAACAAATACAATTAAAACATTTCACTGAATCTAAGCCCCCAATAAAACCAAACAAGCGGGTGGGTTGAGTGGGATCTGTTTATTAATGGACTGGCTTATTTCCAACTATTTGGTTGTGACTGAGATATAAAAGTCGTATACTTGATTCCACTGTGACAAAGTTAATTTTGAAATACTTATTTCAGTTTTATTTTCCAATCATAAACCTATAATACAATATTAGTTAACACTGATATAGCATTATCACGTAATAAAATATAAGTTCGTTGTATATGTGTCACAAAATGATAAAACTAAAAATTTATAATTGTACTGTTTTTTTACGGTATTTTAAGAACTAAATATATTTCAATCGCTTAACAGAGCTCAACAATTTATAGTTGTGTTGCCTAGTAAATCATTTGCCAGAAACGTTAAAAAATCATGTACAAACTTTTTTGTTTATAAAAATGTGTATTGGTATTAGAAAAACGTTCATATATATTTACCGTTATAGTTCAAGATTTAATTTATGGGAAGGAAAAACATGCAACCGAAATCTAAAATATCAGTCCCTCACAAAGTTAAACATATTTTCTACATTATGACTGGGAAAGTTTGTTTGGTGCAGGTAAAGAAAGCGACGCCTTATTCATGTACTCTGCTCACGTTTTTCTCGATTCTGACGGACCCGATTTTGGTCATCAAATGGTGCAAAATCGTTGAAAACCACACAACTTACTGGCTTAGTTTCCAATCTAAAAATTCTCCTTTGTCTATTGTTTTAAAGAGCTTAATAGATTTCTATATAGAACACCACCATGGTTCCATACGTTAAGGAACTAACGAATCTAATACCACTGCAGAAATTTACCAAAAGTTGCCAAAATCTATTAAAATTTCTGTTCTTAAACTTATAAATAGGTGGCCAAAGATGCCACCGAAACTGTAAGATTTAAAATAAATTAAATAAGCTGAAAATTCCCAAAGGAGTTTTAATGTCTATTAAAATTGTTTTTACATCTGTTTTACACTTTAGGAAGTTGTTTATTTTTACTGATAACTGGTTATTCAACTGTTTATTTCATTGTTGAAATATTTATAACCTAATAGGTCTACACAATGGTTTTATAAAACTATTATTTAAACGTATAACGTGTATAACGTTTTTGGTATTAATTTTGTACAAAAAATCATATGTAGTTTTGTAATTTGTATACACATTTGTATATACATTATGTATTTCCATAGCACATAGAAAAGTTGTAACTTATTATTTTTTTTAAACCGCGTACCTCTTGGAAATGCCAATGCCAGTTTGTGAAAATGAGTCCCTCGACTTTTTGCCAATGCTATGGCAAGCTTCTTCGTTTGACGTCATCACCCGAAGTGAATTTTGTACTATCAAATATGTAATATCATCCAATTATTAACACAATGAATGATGCAAATTAAACAAATTCATCCCAAATATGTTTTTCAATTTCTAGTTTACATTTATGTCCGGTTTAAATTTTTCAATTACGTATCTGTAGAATTAATTTCAATTAATATATTGTTTTTTAAAGGAAATTATAATCATTTTAAATAATACAACTTAGTCATGAAAAATATTACTTTATTTTTTTATCTTTTATTGCTTATATTTTTAATACTCTAGGATCCCGTTCATATGTCGAGTGGGATGCTTCTATTATAACATGCTAGTATTTTATAACTATGTTTATACCGTATGAGTGTCTTATCACATAATCAGGTTTCCCTTCCTCTCACAACATTATAGGTATACACCAACCCATCCTAATTTTGTTTCCATACAAACTAGCCCTTGTACATAAAGAAAAAACCTAAAATTTTTCTAGCTTAATTTTCTTTTACCTAAAAGAATTCTATTTAAATTTAGATCTAATAATTAATTACTAATAATAATTGTTAATTAATAATTAGATTTAAATTTATTTAGATCTATTTTAATTTGCTTTAACCTAAAATTTATTTTTGGTGGAACAAAAAAGATGCTCAAATACGTACACAGAAGGCAATTGATATCATAAAAAGGTTGTGTATTAAAATTGATAAAGAAAAATATATATAAAATTTTACTTGGATTAAATAACATAAAGGTATAAGTTTAAAATTTTGAGTATAGCAATGTTAAAGTTTGGAGATAATTGTCAGTTATAATAGTTTACCGTCGTGGTTTCAGAACTTAACACTTACTTGTAATGCTGCACAAGAAAATTAATGTATAAGGACCTTCCCACTTTAAGGAGTTAAGTTATAACTTTAATTTTCAATCTTCGCTCCGTACAAAGTTTCCTTTCAACGCTTAAGGAAGTATTTTGTTATATAAAATATTTGAAACTTTTCTTTTTATCAACACCATGCTTTAATGGATAGCGGTAAGAAGCTTTAAGAATTCATTTTGTAAAACTACATTTGTTTATTTTTTGCATGAATCAATATTATAGATTAAACCAATGTACAAAATATCATTCCAAATAGTACCTAATCAATTACTGTTATCCAAGACCAGATTTAAGATCTATAAAACAACTAAAGTTACAAATACGTAAAAAATAGGTGGAAATAAATTAACAATATTTTTTAATTTCATATTATTCAAGTAATATGGGATGCTTTACGACCTATCAGCAGATTTTGATCATGGGAATGGCAAATGAACACAGACAAACAGTTACCACCCCGAGAGGATGCGGTGTTGACTTTTCATAAGTTACTTTTCTCAAAATAAAAGAGTAGGCTAACTTTAAGGTTTTTTTACACAGAAAGGTAAATCTGGTATTCTAAGTTACATTCTGCTATTCATTGAAAGAGGTACTTAATATAAGAAACTTGAAAATGTTCATTACATTATTACTATTAAAAAATATTAAAATGATTATCAATTCAATCAATACAAATTTAAACGATTGATTGCAAAAACCAAAATACAAATTTTGCAACACTACTAATAATATTAAGCTTGAACTATTAACTATAACAGTTAATAATTATTCTAGCGAATGTTGATTATTATATAACGAGTGAATCCTCATAATTTGAAGAAGAAAAAAACACAATTTGTTATTTTAAAATATATTTCATATCTAGTTTTACTATGTCTGTTGTTTTAAAATTTCTGTTATGAGTGTCCTATTACATATTAGTAAATTAATTGATATAATAAATCTTTATTTTCAATGCTAAAGTGAAAAAAGAAACTAACATTTTTATAAAAGAAATTATGAGAAATGAAGTATGGATAGAAAACACACAGCAGATTAACAGGATATAGCCCATTATTTTAAACGTCTAATAGTTTTATGAAAGAAGTAAAAAGTATAAAAAAAAAAAAAAACTTATTGTGTTTACTTAAAAACTAAAACATATAAGAAATATGTATGAAGCAATTTTTTATAAGTAAACATATATTGTCTACGGTATTTATTTTCTAAAGGCATCATAATGGTAAATTTATAAAGAGAATTGTCAATGTTTAATGAAAGAGTACAGCTAAATCCTTGAAATTTGCTGTGTAATATTGAAGTTCTAAGTCAGGTTACACAAGATTGTTATTGTATTATTTTTATGAAATAACATATTATAATAAGATATTCATAAATTGATACGGGCATTTGAAAAAGTATAATTTACATCATTATTATGATTTCAAATTTATTTTTTTCGTTCATGCTTTGCGTAACTACATCCCCGGTAAGTGAAAAAATAAATAATCTGATCAAACTTACACTGTTATGACTATGTGACTTTCCTATTTTTAAAATATTATTTTGGACACTATTGTTTATAAATACGTATTTTCTTTATATTTTTCATAACACCTCAATTGTATTTATACTATGTTATTATTTAAAACATTAAGGTGGTAGATAATGTCTTTTTAAATATAAAACTGTTTTGAAGACTGAGTTCAAGAAACAGTTGAAAACATCTACTACATACACACTGTCGCATACACTTTTAAACCATCAGAAACACCATTGATTAAAATCGATACAATCCCATTTAGTAACATTCACTCTAGTAATGACAGTTTATGTAAGTAGGCATATGGTAGGCATACGGTAGGCATACAATATGATGTTACCTGTATTTTTATATTCCGTTAGTTTTGTCAGCGCAAATCAGGAAGTTACCTGAAACACAAGTCATAGTATTAATTTTAATGGACCCTAAACAAATGTTTGGATCAGCAAGTTTACAAACTCTATGCAGTGTTGAGAATTCAGTAAACTGACTGTATTAAGCTTGGTAGGGTATGAAAAAATAATTAGAGTAAAAGTTTCTGTAAGAGGTATTAACACACTAAGGTAATTAATTGCACACTAAGGTATTTAAGGTATTTACACACTACGTAAGAGGTATTTAATACACTTATGAGGCCAAACATTGAGTTTAATTATTCGGAGATTAGTAGCCTAATATCTCATAACTATAAAAGGGTATCTAAGATTTTGAATTTTAATTCAACTATGGATTACACTTGTTTTTTTTTCATTTTCGGAGTTTTTTGTATGTCTTAATTTAAGAATAATACAATATTAATTAGCTTGAAGTAAAATATTACATTTTTGATCTACTATTTAGCCTAACACCCAGAATCCAGTAGGCTTATTACAAAATACTTGTTCTTATTTATAAGACTACCGGTATATACATTTAAAAAAAGGATATAATTAATATTTTACTAGAACAAATAAAACAATTAAAGGTAAACCAGATAGGTTATATCGATTACCACTCATTTGAATGTACAGTGTGTTTTATTGTTTTACAGAGTGTATGGATTTTTTATAATGAATGTAAATTTAAGACATGTTTAAAATGTAATTTGTACCCCAAGTAATTGTTTCTTTATTTAATGTATTTTTGTTAGTTTTTAATATAGCTACTAATATTCCAGTATTTCAATTAAGTAACAATTGAGGTAGGACCAACTCCTTAAGATAAGTTAGTTATTAATAATACTAATCATGAACACAAATTCCACAACTAGACCTATTGTGATTTCCCATGAATACCGTCCAAGAGAGCCTCAGAGAGACTACAAGGGAAGGAGTTATTAATGGATTGGGAGAATTAGCAATTATTTATTGTTGTCTTCTAGGGACTTTGTTCTTATTATGCATCGCCCAATATTCTTTTTGAATAAAAAAAACATCACTTTTGTTTTTATCTGAATAATAATACACATTGATGTTTAAATATTACATACAATCAATAAAGTGATAAAAACCATTAACACAATATCTTAACTTGTTATAATTTGTCATGAATTTAATTTTACTATGTTAATTTTGAAAAGAAAGGATATAATAAATCTTAGATAAAATTAACTATAATGGATGGATTATTTTTTTGATTTCTTTATAGAGTATTGGTTTTGTTCTAATTTACATTTCGTTGTAATTTTCAAGAGTTACACTGACAAGATTATGATAAATTATTTTTGACACTAGTAGCAAAAGATTAACATCAGTACGAAATTTGTAAATCGTCAAAAGGTGGATTATTCAAATTATCCATTGCGTGGATTAATTACAAGTGAAAATGTATTCAACTGTGTGTTGAGTATTCTAGTTTAAAAGTGGAGCAAACCTCAATTTATTTTTTTGGATAAGAACGGAAAGAAGAGACTATATTCGAAGTTGTACTGTAAAGCGTCTTAAAATGCTAATGCTATCCTGAAAATATTTAACATTCATGTTTTAATCTGTAAAGCCACCGTTTTCTTTATTTATTGAAAATGTCAATATATTATATTATTTGTTAGCCAGTCTCTTTATTTCAAGTTAAGTTTTTTAAGCAAACTAAAAGTTGAATATGAAAACTAAGAAAGTAGGGTTTAAAAGTGTGATGATAAGACATTGATAATATTATATATTTTTTCAGAGTATTTTTATGAGGTTTTATTAATTTTTATAATTTCAAATCATCTATATTTTTACATAATTTTTTATCATTTGGGAAAGCTTTAATAATTTTAAGTAGTTCAAAAAGAAAGAAAAAATACTCAATATCAGTGTTAGCCATTTTTTATTAGTTAAAAAATAATAAGAAATCAATAAATCTTTTAAATATTATGGGAACAGTATAAAATATTTCATAAGTTTAACTCTTATTTACATTTTTTATTTTATAACATTGTATTTTAACTTTTGTAAATTAAGGTCTTTATAATTTCCTAAAGCAAATATTAACTAATAAAGTTTTTAAATATTTAAGATTTACTGTAAATATAAAATATAAAAAATTACCTTGGTTAAAAAATTACAATTAGCCTTCGCCACGTCTTGTACGATATTAAATACGTCAAAACATACTGACTCAACTAAATGCTAATATGTTGTTTTCAAACCACTAATATTTTACTGTTGCTACCCAAATTCGCCCTCAACCTTTATTGATGTTTAAGATACTTATCTGAAGAGTTATTTGAGAGCCTTTTAATTTAAGTTTTGAATACGTTAAAATTAAATTAGAATTTAACAGCAGCCAGTGTTATTAGTTTACTATCTTATTTACTAATTTTAACTTTGTCAAACGAAACAATGGGTTTAATCAAAATTGCAAAATGAATATCTAGCAGTAAAGATGCCTGATTTCCAAATAGTTCATCAAAGAAATATTAAAACTTGTTATAATTTATTTTTGTATTATTTTAAAATGAATATTATTCAACATTTTCTTATTTTTAGCTGAGTGTTTTTTCCATTATCCCAATGTCACTTTAAAATTGCTTTCATTACCTTTTCTAAACAATAGTTGAGTGTTAAAATATAAAAATTAATTTAATAATAAGTCCAATGTGTTAATAAATACGAACTTTTATTAGGTAGCCCTAGTTTAGTTCTTGTTACATACCCTCAAGTCCATCACATCGATAATTCTGTTTTTTAACCTGCACCTTGGACAGTAGTAAGAATTTTGTTATCTTAGATTTTTTATTTACTGACAATTTATTAAATATTAAGTTATTAATATTTCCGAAATGTGTTTGGTATACCAAAAATATTTTCTTAAATTTAATGCCTTTTTTGTAATGATACAGATACAGTCAATCTGTTATCTTTCTTAATTTCTTTTATAAATACTTTTCGCACTAGTGAATCTTAGGCTACAGTTAATAAGTTTCAAACAAGTATTAGGCTAGGTAATCTTTTCAAAACATCATGTACATCAGACAAGACTGTGATCTCGCTCCAATATTTATTCTGCTCACAGCAGCGTTACTTGGCTGTCAGAGCCGTCATTTTGTATTCAGGGCTTTATACGAAGTAATCGTTTCTTTTTCTACCTTATTTTTTACCTTCAGAGGAAAGTTTGAATGCAGTGTTCAATTGTACCTGTATAAACCTATAAACAACAAATGAGTTTGGTTTTCAGTTTTATTATAAATTTTGTTATTATTTAGAATAATATACAAGACCTGTAGAGATGGCGGGTTTGTTTGAATCAAAAGTGTTTTAAATTTTCGTATGTCTATTAGTACCGGGATGACCAAGGATATTACTCAGTTAAGTTTTTAAACTTGTGAAACGAGCACGTTCCCTTCACTCACTCGCCAGACCGAAGGGCGTTAAAGTTGCTGCTCTCTGTTAATTTAACCAACCACTGGTTTTATACTCGTAGTTTAAATTTAAATTTTTGCATGAAAAAGTTAGCCTATTACTATTTGCTTATAAATTTTTGCACGGGCAAGTTTTGTCAGCGGAAAGTTGTAGATAAAGATTCAAGTTTAATATTTTTACTCTTGGAATTTTTCTTTAAGATGCTTAATCTGAGTGGAAAGGAGCAATAAATGGCAATATTCAGCTTAAACATAAAATCAACAAGAACAATTTATACAATACCAGTACACTAGCTCTTTCAAATTACACGGACTTGTATATGGATATGGAGTTCTTTAATTTGATATAAATAATAATCAATAAAGATTTCTTTACGTTACTTCTTCTTTTGCCATTATGTTTTTGGCAAAAATACTAAAAAATGCGAGTTTAATTTTTTCCTATTTGTATAACGCAATTAACATTGAAAAATATCAAAAGAGGATTATGACTCATGTTAAACCACGTACGATGTTACACGAGGAAAGAGGTTATACTTGTAATTCAATACAATGTTGTCCCTAGCTGATCACATTACTGTGGGGTTTGTTATGCAGGGGTTTGATAATATTGTATGTCATAGCGTATTATATACCGATATACATATGAATAAGCCTTTATTACCTGCCTTTCATCTCATGCTTTCAATTATGCATGTTACAATGTTGGAAAACATAATTTTATACACCTTTTGTTTCGAAAAGAAACAATTTCGATATAAAACCATAGTATGAATCTAAAAAAATGTCATAGCCATGGAATCAAATGATAATTTCATAATTACTAATGTGAAATTTTAATTGAAAACATATTTTAACAGTATTCTAAATTAATTACAAATACTTATATAAAAATTACAACAAAATTTGAATCAAAAGATTAATGAAATTAACAAATATCAACATAGTAAGCATATTGACAGCCTAATCCAAATGTTATTATTTGTAGCTTTCACATAGATAGTATGCTGAAGAATATGCTTTGTATTCAGCACACGATCCCTCAAGGTGTTAATTCAATCTCATGGCTAACCACCTGGCAGTGTAATTTTCTTTTAAGTTTTTTTTTCGAGGCATCTCGTTTACTTTTTAATGGTTTTAAAAGCAATGTTCTTTTGTATTATTTTTCTATAATTTCAAAATTATTAATATCATGTGTTACTCTTTTCTGGACGCTCATGAATATGTTTTACAAACATATGTGTTTGTTCAATCGAGGCCATTAAAGCTCTAGCTTTACCCAAGCGAGTCAAGCCCAAAAAATATTATTTTTTCCAGTTACATTTCATTAATTCAACAACAGTACTAGTACTTCACAAGCCCTAACAACTTTAGAGGCGAGGGGTAGCTGTTGATTCTATTCGGTTTCGGACGCTGGTGTGGCTTCCTATATATCACGCATTTTGAACTTTTCCTAATCTAAAACTTCAACACTAAATTTGTGTATCCATCTTTTTCGATCGTGTGCCTCTAGTTTTCCATTCCTTAAAATAATTTCATAACCACGAGATGTCTAACTAGCAAATAATTTGATTTTCTCACCATCTTCTTATTTTTCAATATTTTATTTTCCAATGGCGTTCGATCGTTAGCTGTCCCCACTTGTGACCACCATGGCGGGGTGTTGCAGAGTTGACATTCATAATTTCGTTCTCGTGGTAATGAAGGTATTTAACTTGTGTCATAGTGCATTTTGTCACGTGCCGCTAGTGATACAGATTATGGCAAACCGCCATTTTCTTCCCATCAACAGTATATATAATTTTGTTGTTATATGACTTGTTAAATTTTTAGATTTTAAATTCTATAATTCATGTGCAATAAATATGAGTTTATTCAACAATTATATTATGAAGTGATTCAATATTAATTTGAAAATTAAAACGAATCAAAAATAGTTAGTTTACTATAATAAACATGTTGAAAATCTATAGGTTACAAGCTGTTGCCCGTCACGGCTTAGCCCGTGATTAAATGTATTTTACATGAAATAATATCTCTTTAAAGAGCAACGAAATCTTCTTTCTTGAGAACTGTGTAAGCAGAGCATTGAATTTTGCAAAAAAATTCTTAATGAACACATATGAGCAAAGAGGAACGAATATGTCAAATTTCAAACCCCATAGACCTTACGTAGGGTTGCAAAACCATTTTTTATTTAGTAGGCAACATAACAAGTAAAAAGGTCAAATTTTAACCCTGTAGGCTATATAGTAATTATTAATTTTGAAGTCCAGTGGGGCGGAGCCCTAAAGGACTTAAAAAACTATACTGTACTTGGAAAACCGTTTCTTAGTGAATACCTATAAGCAAAGAGGAACGTAAATACTAAATTTCAAACCCATTGGCCCTAGAGTGATTTTTAAGTCCAGTGGGGCGGAGACCTAAAGGACTTCAAAAACTAAAGGACTTGCATAACTGTTTCTTCATGAGTACACATGAGTAAAAAGGAACGTCCACGTAGAATTTCAACCCTGTAGGCCTTATAGTAATCATAAAGTCTTGTGGGGTTGGGCCCTAAAGGACTTAAAAAACTATATTTATAAAACCGTTTCTTAGTTAGTACATATGAGTAAAGAGGAATGTCTACGTCAAATTTCAACCCCATATGCTCTTGAGTAATTTTGAAGTCCAGTGGGGCGGAGTAGCCCTAAAGGACTTCCAAAACTATATAATAATAATCTTTATATTTGAAAAACTGTTTCTTAGTGAATACTTGTGAGCAAAGAAGAACGTCAATGTCAAATTTCAACAACGGATGCAATAGAGTAATTTTGATGTTCTGTGGGGCGGAGCCAAAGTGTTATAAAGTAATATTTAGTTCAGTTCATATTCGAAGAAGCATTTCAGTTATAATAGAATAGTAGCAAGTAGCAGGTAGAAAAAGGGCAAAGTCCAAAAGATAACCCGAACGAGACGAAGACGGAGGAAGCCACGGCAGTCTAGACCGGGACACAGGTATGTACGGTAGATGCATTTCCGCCTGTAGTCATATTTCAAGTTTCACGTTAAGGCTTGTAACTTTTCATGCTCACGCTGTAATAATTCTGGCGACGAGGCCAAGTGTTAAAATAAATTTGTCTCACAAATTTATAGCAAGTGTTAAATAATTAGCGTGCGAAAAGCGTGAAGTAAAAAAAGTGTGTTTTACGTTTTTACGGTTGCCGGTTGTACGCCCTGAACAGATCGTGGAGGGAGAACGTCTTTCTTGTGTGCGCCATTTTTCGTGTCGAAAGTTGCCGAACTTTGTCTAAAGTGAAGAAAATTTTAAATAAAAGTACTGTTGCTTCTTTATTAATTGGAAATTAATAAAATTTTGAAGAAATATCAATTCTGGATTATTTGAAGCTATTGTCAGTTTGTGCTTTACGGGTTCAAGTTAAATAAATGTCTTTGAAAATTTTAGCGTCCCGACTAGGCCTGCAAAAATTGAGGTGAAATGGCGAAGCAACTGGTCGGTAAGATTTCAGAATTTAATCAAGAGCTTGAAACCTTTGAGAACTATGTGGAACGTTTGGATGAATTTTTTTCTGCAAATAGCATTAAAGATGAGGCTAAGGTTTCTCTTTTTATATCCTTAATGGGCCCTGAATTGTACTCAACTTTAAAGTCTTTAATTGTTCCTGACCTTCCAAAAGACAAAAACTACAATGAAATCATCTCTGTTTTAAAGAAACATTTCACGCCTATTAGGAATATTGCTTATGAAAGGTTCATATTCAATAGGAGAAATCAAAAAGAGGGGGAAAGCATTTCCACCTATGCTGTAGAGTTAAAAAGACTTGCTGCAAACTGTAAGTTTGATGCCTTTCTGAAAGAAGCTTTAAGGGACAGATTTTTATGTGGGTTAAAATCTGATCATATACAAAGTAGGCTTCTCTCTGAGGGTGATTCGTTAGATTTTAAGAAAGCCCTTGAATTAGCCCTAGTGTTAGAGGATGCTCAAAGAAATGTTAGATCCCTTCATCCAGACCATTCCAGTCATAACACTGTTGCAGGAATAAATTATACTAATAGATCTAAGCCAAGTAGTTCGAACCACAAAAAAGGTTCTGGTTTTTCAAAGTATGATAGGCCTAGTTCTGCAAATGTTAACCATGGTACCGGTAATAGGCCTAGAGTGTGTAATTGCTGTGGTAGGCCACATGATTTCAATTCTTGTCCATATAAGGATTATAGTTGCAACTTATGTAAGCGTAAAGGTCACTTAGCTAAAATGTGCCGGCAGTCAAAAGGTCGATATAGGCCTAATAGAATTAATTTTTGTGAGGAAGAGGAGAGCGATGTGGAAGTCCACAGCTCCTCAGAAACAGGCTTAGGCCTAGATGATGATTATAGGCAACTTTCTTTGAATATGATAGCCTATGCAGATAGCAAGAGTAGTAGTTTTAAAACAACTTTAGTAGTAAACGGAGTACCTGTCGACATGATCGTAGACACCGGAGCGGTAGTCTCAGTGATGCCGGAGCAAGTATTTGTAAATAAACTCAAA
This sequence comes from Neoaliturus tenellus, assembly GCA_030545055.2. NCBI lineage: Eukaryota > Metazoa > Arthropoda > Insecta > Hemiptera > Cicadellidae > Neoaliturus > Neoaliturus tenellus. The sequence continues at coordinate 98,547,887 of CM061534.1, read as the reverse complement.
AATAAGCCTAAACTGTCTAGCAGCAACATTGTTTTGAAGACATACACCGGTGAAAACATAGTTGTCTTAGGAGAGTTCCAGGCGCAAGTATCGACTGATGAAGGAGTACACAGTCTTCCGATGATCGTCGTCAAGGGGGACTCGTCCAATCAACCAACACTACTGGGGAGAAATTGGTTGAGGGAAATCAAATTGGACTGGAGGCAGTTCTCGGATTCATGGAAAGGAGCCGACAAAAAGGACTCATCCATCAACCGACTTTCCGGTAAGAATGTTTCAATTTCTACTAGAATAGATGAACTCAAGACAAATTTTTCACCTGTTTTTGATATTGCTTTTGGAGAGATTAAGAACATATCAGTAGATTTAGTTTTGAAAGAAAATTCAAAACCAATTTTTTGCAAAGCCCGTAACGTACCTTATGCTCTGAGGCAAGCCGTTGAGAATGAACTTGACACTCTAGAGAAAAACGATGTAATTTATCCAGTTACTCAAACTGATTGGTGTAGTCCAATTGTAGTTGTTCCCAAGGCGAATGGGCAGGTTAGAATTTGCGGAGATTTTAAGGTAACTATCAACCAGTGCCTTCGCACCGATTATTACCCTTTACCGAATCCGGATGATCTTTTTGCTCGGATATCGGGTGCTAGATATTTTACAAAACTAGACCTTGCCTCAGCTTACAATCAGTTGCGAGTCAGTGACACGTCTCAAGAACTTTTAACAATCAAAACTCACCGTGGTCTGTACAGATACAGACGCTTGCCCTATGGCATAACCAGTGCCGGCTCACTTTTCCAGTCAACAATGGACACAATTTTGTCAGGTATAAAGAATACATTGTGTTATTTAGATGATATTTTGATTTTTGGACGGAATTTGGAAGAACTTGACCATTGCGTAGTTAAGGTCTTAGAGCGTCTCATGGCCTATGGGGTCAAGGTGAATGCTGCTAAAAGCGAGTTTTTTGTTCGCAGTTTGATTTTTCTAGGACATAGGCTAGATTGTGAAGGGCTACGTCCCAGTGAAGAACTCACACAAGCTATCTCAAATGCCCCACGGCCAGAAAACGTAACTCAACTTAAGTCCTTCCTAGGAATGCTAAACTATTATGGTAAATTTTTACCGAACTTGTCAACTCTGTTACATCCCTTATATAGACTTTTGAACAGTAAGGTTAAGTGGTCTTGGTCCGATGCGTGTGAAAACGCTTTCAACAAAAGCAAGATTCTTTTGCTTAACAGTCAGGTCTTGATGCCATACAACCCTGAATTAGACATTATTGTTACCTGCGATTCCAGCCCATATGGTGTGGGTGCTGTGATCAGTCACATACTTCCAGATAAATCCGAAAGGCCCATCGCCTTTGCATCGAGAACCCTGTCCCGCTGCGAGGAAAAATATGCGCAAATTGAGAAGGAGGCTTTGGCCTTGGTTTTTGGGGTTAAGAAATTTCATGTTTTCTTGTATGGCCGTAAATTTTTTCTAGCTACAGACCATCGACCTTTAACTTACCTGCTGGGAGCCTCAAAGGGGATACCCACTCTAGCGGCCGCACGTATCCAAAGATGGGCACTGATCCTGGCTGCATATCAGTATGAATTCATGTATCGTAAGGGCTCTGACATTCCTAATGCAGACGCTTTATCTCGCCTTCCCAATCAAGGAGAACCATTGGAAGGGGAAATTTCTTTCTTTTCAACCGGATGTGACTTGCCTATAACCCATAAGGAAATAGGATTAGCTACCAAGTATGATCCCGTGCTTTCCCGGGTCCATGATTTCACTCTTTATGGATGGCCTAATCATGTTGAAGATAAGCAGCTTTTGCAGTATTTTTCCCGATCGTCTCAACTTTCTGTAGAACAAAATTGTATTTTGTGGGGGTGTAGGGTAATAATCCCACCAACTCATCGTGAAGAAATTCTTTTACTATTACATAGAGAACATCCTGGGGAATCCCGCATGAAGGCCTTGGCTAGAAGTTTTGTGTGGTGGCCGGGTCTCGACCAGAACATCGAAGAAGTTGTAAAACAATGTAAGATTTGCCAATCAACGAGAAAATCTGCACCGTTAGCTCCTCTTCAACAATGGTCCTTTCCGAAACATAACTGGCAAAGGATTCATTTGGACTTTGCGTCATTTGAAAGTAAGGATTTTTTAATCATCGTTGACAGCCGATCAAAATGGATCGAAGTTTTCCACATGACCTCTACCACTTCATCCCGTACCATTGAAAAACTTCGCAGTTGTTTTTCAGCTTATGGTTTACCAACCACTGTTGTCACCGATGGCGGCCCACAATTGGTTTCTGAAGAATTTAAAAGCTTCCTTGCTTCAAATGGTGTTCTGCACATTGTCACACCACCTTATCATCCTGCGTCCAATGGACTCGCAGAGCGAGCTGTACAAACTGTTAAGGAGGTTTTCTTAAAACAGTTATTACAAGACACTAAAGAAAATAAGCATAGGACTTTACAACATCGCATAGACAGCTTCCTGTTTGCATATCGCAATACGCCTCACTCCAGCACTGGAATCTCACCTGCTGAGATGTTTTTGAATTTTAAGCCGAGGACACATCTGACCTTGTTGAAACCCCACATCTCAAATCAAATGGAGAAATCTCAGATCAAAGTAGAGAACACCGCTAACGCTCATCGTGGTAAATTTAGGTCATTTGCTGTCGGCCAAAAGGTGTTTGTAAAGAGCCTCAGACAAGAAGTTGTGAAATGGTTACCTGGAGAAATCATAAGCAGACTAAGCCCTGTGACATATCTAGTGAGAGTGGAAGGCAGGAAAAGGTTCGTACATGCAGACCACTTGCGTACCAACCATACCCAATCAGACGAGGATGAAGGCCCGGAAATTCAAATTCAAAAAGAAGCTACTCCTCAAAAACTAATCATGCCTAAGTCACCGCAACCCCGGGTTACTTCACCAAAATCACCAATCAAGACAGATGAATCAACTCATGATAGGCCTAGCCTAAGTGGAGCTCAAGACATACAAACACCCAGTGAAGAAATTAATGTTAAAGAAAATATAGAAAACCAAAGCCCTGCTAAAACCGAGGTTCGTCGGACACAACGAGTTCGGCGGCCTGTTCAAAAACTTAATTTGTAAATTTGTTTGAGATACTTCCCACACAGCAAGAGTCAACATTTTATTTTGGAGGACAGTTTTAAATTTTAATTAGTGGGAAGGAGTTGTTATAAAGTAATATTTAATTCAGTTCATATTCGAAGAAGCATTTCAGTTATAATAGAATAGTAGCAAGTAGCAGGTAGAAAAAGGGCAAAGTCCAAAAGATAACCCGAACGAGACGAAGACGGAGGAAGCCCACGGCAGTCTAGACCGGGACACAGGTATGTACGGTAGATGCATTTCCGCCTGTAGTCATATTTCAAGTTTCACGTTAAGGCTTGTAACTTTTCATGCTCACGCTATAATACAAAGGACTTCAAAAACTATATTTGCAAAACCGTTTCTTAGTGAATACCTTTGAACAAAGAGTAATGTCCATGCCAAATTTCAACCCCATTGGCCCTAGACCAATTTAATAGACCCGAGGGGCGGAGCCCTGAAGATACTTTTCAAGATCACCGAAGATGCGTTTCTTTGTGAGCACCGATGGGGTGAAGTGGATCTCCCGTTGAAAATGTTCCAAATAATTTTCTAAGGTCATATGGTTTTTCAGATATGATTTTCCTAGATTCATATTAAAAATTGGCCATAAGAATAACATTACAAATTTTGAAGTCCTGTGAGGCGGAGACCTGATTTAATTTTGCAAAACCGTTTCTTAGTGAACACCTATGAGAAAAGCAGAACGTCCATGCCAAATTTCAACATCGTAGGTCTTATAGTTTTCTATATTCGTTGTTTCCTAGATTTATAAAAAATTGGCCATAAGGATAACATTAGATAGAAATTTTGAAGTCCTGTGTGGGCAGAGCCCTGATGGAATTTTGCAACCGTTTTTTAGTGAGCACCTATGAACAAAGAAGAACACCCGTGCTAAGTTTTAACATTCTAGGTCCCATAGTTTTTCAGATTCGTTGTTGCTTTGATTTGTATTAAAAATTGGCCATACGATTTATTTATTTATTTACGGCAAAACGCCAATTCACAAAGATGATAATAATTCAATTCACTATTTACATAATTAGACAGTTCATGCTGTAGTGTGATGAAATCAACAACAATAATAACTCACAATAACGATAAATAATAGCCTATAACAAAAGAAACAATAAATTAACAATAATATAGCTCACAATAACAATGACTAATAGCCTATAACAAAAGAAACAATAGATTAATAATAAAATTAACAATGGCAATACATTAACAATAGCAATAATTGAAAATGGCAATAACTAACAATGCACTTATTTATAATATCAAAAAATTTAACAATAACAATAAATTAACAATAAAATAAGTTCAACAGACGTATACAATAGTCAACAATACATTTTAATTCTGATATATATACAAAAACGAAAAATTTAACAATGATTTAGCAATGTGAGCAATAATACGGCAATGACTCGAATAGAAAAACTTGAAAAATTTAAATATGAGATCTAGAACCTAGAGTGACTTAAAAGTAATTTTCAATTTATTATTGCTTTCATGGAAGAAGTCTTGGAGAGGTGATATCAAGTTCCCAGTTCTGTGAAGTCTAGGGATGGTGCTATGGTGTTCATATCCAGTAGAGTACGCCCGATGACCAAACAGATGTAATAACAGATGTACCCAAACAGATGTACCCAAGTTTGACTTGGGATTCTGATGTCGATCAAACTGAGTAGTCGTGGAAAGTCCATATCACCACCAAGAAGACGTTGTAGGAACATCAAGTCCAGTAGTTGTCGTCTCTTCAGCAACGGCTCCAATCCAACCAACTCACCGATGACATCCAGAGGGGCAGTCCGGTATTCAAAACCCAGCCTGACTGCAATAATCCGAAGAAACCTGTCTTGAACCGCCTGAAGACGTTGGATATGCCCAATCTGATGAGGAGACCAGACGACACTGCCAAACTCTAGGACGGATCTAACCAGCTTAACATTAGATAGAAAAACAGAAGATTAACATTAGATAGAAGTTTTGAAGTCCTGTGTGAAAGAGCCCTGATGGAATTTTGCAAAACCGTTTCTTAGTGAGCACCTATGAACAAAGAAGAACACCCGTGCTAAGTTTTAACATTCTAGGTCCCATAGTTTTTCAGATTCGTTGTTGCTTTGATTTGTATTAAAAATTGGCCATAAGATTAACATTTAATGGAAATTTTGAAGTCCTGTGGGGCGGAGACCTGAAGGAATTTTGCAAAACTGTTTCTTAGTGAGGATTTTTGAGCAAAGTGGAACGTCCATGCAAAATTTCAACCCTCTATACCCCATGGTTATGGAGATTCTCTGATACATGAGTGAGGTGTATTTGACAAATATATAGTAGATATTCGGACACCTGACAAAAACATAGTCTATTGACCGGATAGTCGTTTTCATTCACATAAAACACTCTTGAGGTTAGTCGAATAAAGAAACTAAAACGTGAAACGTAATTGAACGATTAGCTTGAATTGCGTAGTTTCTATTATAACCCTACTTTAGTCTATTGTCAAACTCTCATTGGTCTTGTAGCATTTCTAAAATTAAAATGATAATTCCTCTTGAAATTTAAAGAAGGTGCATAACCAATTTAAAACCATTTTAAAACCTTCTTTTACTTAATTCATTTAATACTTCACATAATTAAAGTAGCTTCTTATTTAAAGGACTTTTAACTTGGAGAGATATATTATTTAAACTATAATCATCTGTTCCTATTTAATTAGGTAAGGTACTGTTCATAGCAATAAGCTTTAGCCCTAAAAAAGGACAAACCTGATGAATATTTTTTAATAGAAACAATCTTAATAAAACTGTTCAACTATAAAAAAACCTATTTAATTAAATTTAAACAATTTTAATACTTTACTTTTGAAGTAGGAATAGCAATAGGGATAAGCTGTAAATTAAATATTTAAATAAATACTTAAAATAAACTTACCAAAAGGGGGAAATATTAGCACATATTACAACTTTTATATCATTCACTACTATGAAGTTCACTCATTAAAGTAAACTTTTCAAAAAGGACTCTAAGATGCTGTGACTGACTTTTATAGTTTTATAGAGCTGTCCTCTGATTGGTCTGGACTCAGGTTCTAGAATGCTCCAACCAATCAGGGTGCAGCTTACCTTGCAATTCCTGTGAAAATAATTTGACATGCCAATTCAACTTTCCTGAACAAATTTTCCAACTGTTCCTGCTTAGTTTAAATTACTGATTATTTCTTATTGTTTTTTTATTCTTATTACTTAAAATAAAGAGCAATCAGTTTACAATTTTTATCATGTTAATATTTTTAGTCACATTTTATTTATGAAGTTAACAAAAAAAAGATAATAAAAATAAACAAATAAATAAATAAATAAGTCTAAAATTCTAAAAGCTACAGTCTAGAACTCTAATTTTAATTCAAAAACCGAATGTTTAGGACCTCAGTAAGCAGATTGGTTTACTTTGGTCTTATAATTCAATAAAATTAAATAAAACTACTGAAATTACAATATTTTTTTTAGCCATTTGTAAAAAAGATATAATTTTGTCAAAGATAACAAATAATAATGATATATAATTACAATAAAATATTAAACAGGATAAACAGTCTTAGTTTAAAGGAATTTTTATGACAGTTTATTTAATTTATATTTATTAGTTCGACTTTTTAAGTTTTCCCAAATACTCATAAATTCATCAACAATATAAAATTCTGTTGCAGTACAGTCTGACATTATCATGTATAGTAATATTACATTTTACTCTTCATTATTAGTAAAATAGTTTTCCTACATATTTTAATACGGTCAAAGAAAATATGTTTCAATCAAAGAGTAAAACGAAATTATTGATTGTAAAATTTATCAGTCTTTATTATAGTAATAAAATGTAAGTGTTTGAATCTTTAAAGTTAATAAATTGTTTCTTATATTTAAGATAAGTTGCATTTTCTGAAATGAACAGAATAGTTTGTTGGTCTCTTTCATTAATCCTTCAATTTAATTCAACTTTTCAAATCTTGAATGATGGTGATAAAACTATTTTTGTAGTTAAAAGTGTAATAAGTGTAAAATATTGTAATATAAATGTCCATATAGTCGTAAATTTAGACTTAGATTAAACATATTTTAATAAACAAAAACTATGACAGCGTTCCTGAGTATCCGTCCGATTTACAAACTTCTTAGATTAAAAAAATATTTTTTTTATTTGCATGTATAAAATGTACGGAATATAAATTGCCAGTGAAATGTAATTAAATGATATTATTTTTACTCTACTTTAAGTATTCAAATATTTTTTCTACTTTTTATATTTCACAACAATTATGAAATCATGATTATTGATTTCTAATTTTGAGAAAGTTATAGGCCTATTAAAATTTAATCAATAATTTCAGTTACTGTCCAACCTATAGTTTAAAGTTTTATTATAGTTTAAAACTATAATAACAAGAAGAAGAACTTTAAAGATGAACCATATAAATTTGGCAATAATATTTAAATAAACCAAAGATGAAAAATAAAGTCAAATTAGGTCCACAAAGACAAACGATTCTGGCAATATTTATTTCACTATGAATGAAACAAAGTAAAATAGTTCACATAAGGCCGATTTAATAGATTTTAATTGAAATAATAACTAAAGAGCTATGCTTAAAAATAGTTTAAACTATGAAAAAATTGAGTTCTTTTTCTAACAGTTAATTAGAAACTGCACTTTTATGATTGGATAGCGTGAATCCAATTCAGTGATGTCAAAGTAACAATATTTCATTAAATACATTTACTGGTAACATGTAAAGAAAGGTTTCCCTATGAATTTCTGTTGAAGCTTGTAATTTCAATTTTTTTTTATTTTTTTAATATTGCTGTTCAGGAGCGACATGGATTAAATTTTATCATGGTTTCACTTTAAAAATGGATTTTTTTAACAAAATAAAAAAAATCTGATACAAATTAATTACCCTGAGGTGGACGAGGAACTACGGGAGACTTTGCGAAGGTTTACCAGTGTTTTAATTTAAATTTGCTTTGTTTAGAGCTAGTAGATTTATCATTGAGACAATGTATTACAAATATAATATGACGTTAATGCAATTTTCAAAGAAATGAAACGATGATAAATTTCAATATATTGTTTGATTAACTTTATATATTTTTCATGTGAATATTTTCAGTCCGAAGAACATAAAAAATCTTCAAAGATATTCTGAATATTAATTATATACGAAAATCTATAGATGGTACAAATTTAGAAGCTTAAAGAAAACAAATTAAATTATATATTTATTTACTTTTAAAACTTTCTCTTGATTTGAATATTTTACTATTTGTTTTCGCTTAACAGTAAGGACTAGAACGAAAAATTTAAACTATTTATGTATTAATAAAAAAAAATTATGATACGCCAAAATAATAACCATTAATAAGCTTGCACTAAGTTGTTGATATAAGTTAACTCTCAAATTACCTACACATAATTTAATTTATATTTTGTCATCCTTATGCATTTATTAGGTACTTTATAAGACTTTTTCATAAAATAGTTAATAGGCAAAAACTATAGATTTCACATATTGTATTGAAACAAAATTACCAATAAAGTCTTTTTGAACTTAGAGTCGTAATATCAACGAAGAGAAATATAAAATTTTCATGTGGATACAAATAAATTGAAATAGATCATGTTATTATCTTGCTCGTAAAAAACTGCAAGCCAAAACTTATAGTATTTTTCATGGGGACTATAGTAAATGTTTCTTGTACGACTATAGAAAATAATAAAATAAAAATTAAATAAATGTAATCTTGTCTACAGTTTATTTTATTTATAAACTACAGTATATAATTTCAAAACGAAATTTCTTAACACGGCCATTATAAGTAAACTCAATATATCATGTATGGAGGAGCGCGGCAGAAACATATAAACTGATCGTTTGTTCATGCATGTGGGATTAACATCTTATAACTTTAAAATTTCCAATTGAGGTCGTATGATAAACTTTAAGACATTCGTTTTTACGAACTATATCTTTATAGTTTTATGCCTAATGGCTGACAGGTGTATTTTTGTCAAACGCTTGCTATTATTTTACCCTTTCGTAAACAAATACACATAATTTGTTGTGCTCATGATTAAGTCAGATCGAAAAATCCTGAAACAAATTTATGAATGCTTATATGACTGTCCGCTTGCTAAGCCCTGAGGGTTATAAAAATTCACGGCTTAGAATATGTTGCAAAACAAAATTAATTTTCATTGGAACAATACATCAAGGTTCATGAAAACTATACAGTGGTTTCCGAAGTCCATTTTTATAAACTAGCTTGTACGTTGCTCGAAATCCCGTAATTTAGTTTGTGTGTTGAAAAAAAGACTTCATACATATACTTTTTACTGTGTACACTCGTTAAATTTAATTTGTCATCCTCCGTAGTTTAACAGATCATTAACTTCGAAGTTTAATGACCGCTCCAATATTGTGATTATCAGTCATCACCTACAACTACACTGATTTACAGCTGAACATTAACAGATGTTTAAATTGCTCAACCCAATCTAAATGTAAATCTAAAGGAAAATTTTCAAATTTAAAAGATGTATTAATTTAATTTAATTTATTTTAACAACTAAAAACTAAATTCTATTAACTAACACAAAAAAACTTGAAAATCGGTTGAAAACTGAATTAGGAATTTAAATTTAAAAAACCCCTCAGTGTATTACATAAGTAGTATATAGAAGAAGATGAATATTTCCTTATTTTGTAAAAATATTATTAGTTATGATATTTTTATTTGAAATCAAATTATTAATTAAATAGAGTATTACGTCTTAATAGACTGCCCTGACCTCCTGTCCAGACTTAACTTCAGGGTTCCCGGGTCTACCAGATCTACTGATCTCTTCGTCCACACAAGCTATAGGACCAACTATCTTAAACAGGGACCAGTTGCTAGACTTCACAGACTTGGAAATAAAGTTCCAGTTGAGGTGGATTTTTTCCAAGACATGATTAGTCATCTAAAGTCCAAGTTCCTAGCGCACTCAATTCCACCTCGCCTCCCTTGATTCACGTCTTCCTTTGGTCCCACTCGATGTACCACAAAACCATACACCACTCACACACTCACAATGCATATCACCAGCTTTCAATTGTATTAGTTTTAGTTAGCTTGGATCATTGCATTATATCATATATTAATATTCTCATGATCTTTTCTTTGTGAAATAGTATCTCAAAATGCTCAAGATTACCCAATCCACATAGGTTAAGCCTATAAGGTCTAGGTTAAGCCTATTGTATTTTCACGTTGCACATCTCTAATTGCTAAACTCATGTTTACTAATTGTATTGTATTATTGTGTTGTATTGTATATTGATTGTATTGTATTGTATTATTATGTTATATTGTAAATGTATGTATTGGCATTGCCGTTGAGAGAAATAAATTAATTAATTAATTAACTTCAATACTTTATTATGTGGCCTTAGGTTTTTCAAAATATTCATAAAAACTTAAGAAGTTTGAAACAGGTTTAATCTAGTTAAAATTGACATTTTATAAATACATATTTAAAATACTTAATTAATATAATATGTGGAATAAACCTAAGTATGTCTTTTAAAGTTCCATTTTGATTTTTAAAAACTAATAAGACCATCTTGGAAAACAAATTTCAGTTATAAATGACTTCTTTATGACAACCTTATCAACGCACAATAAGATGACAAATAAAATTATCTAACTAATGATACTAAATTTGTAAAGATCAAACAACAAATCATGGAGTTTTTGAGATTTTTCTGCCGGAAACGTTGATTTTCCATAATAAATCATACAAATTGAGGTTATTTTATAAAAAAAAAAGAAAATAAAACTTCATTATAACTCTATAAACATATTAATTTCTATCTGTAGAATTTAGATTAAGAAAAAATGTATTAATGAAAAAGAAAAAAAAAATTACAGCCATCATTGAAATATACTAACACAACTCACAGCTACTAATTATGTTTTTTAATATGTCTATAATATAAGTGGTAGCCTATTTCTCTCTAATTAATAGTATTTAATACAAATGCTTCATTGAATCTTTAATAGTAATGTTTTTGAATACGAGTACAATCGAACTAAGTGACAGTAAACTAGAAAATCATTAGACTCAAATTCCTGTTGGATTGAAGAGAAGTGGCGACAATGATTTCGGTAATGGACAGAGTTAGAAATGTTTCATGAAATTTGAACAAAGCTGAAATCACAAAGAGCATTCGACGCGGACTCGCAGCCGTCTAATCGACAACCAGGCCGTCCATTAATGGTCTGGATCCAGAGAGTATTTGTAGTCGGTTGTGTGGCTTTTGAATTTACTGTACGGTACCATTGGAGTCATATTTAATGTTAAGCTTTTACAATAATACATATTGTAACTAAGTTTTGCGAAACATTTTGCCCTCAGTAAAGTCTAATAGTACTTTGTATTAGCAAATAAGTTTTAAAAAAGTTGCAATTTAATCGTAAAATTATTGTCATACCATTGTTGGGCAAAGCTAAAAATAATTAACCAATGAAAAGAAACTTAATAATATCATAGCATAAAAAATACAGGAAAGGAATAAAAACCAAATACGTTCATCCTGCTAAGGTCCTAAATCGTTGTAATGTATCTTATGACTAAATAGTACCTGCCGAAGAAAGTCAGTAAATTTTCTTACTCTGACACATTAAACTGACTACACTTTAAAACACGATGACATTGAATTACACTCTCTATAATTTACTTTTTTATTACATTTTATAAATATTCTGCATTGGTTCAATAAGAAGAAAACATATTACTGTATTCTAATACAACTGCAGCCGATACATAGTGAAAATATGTTATCCTATAAACGCAATAAAGTTAAGATATAACAAACTTGTAAACTTGAATGTGACAAGACTAAAACTTCCTATCTTTTAACTGAGTTAAAAACGTTACGTTAAGTTAAATATCTTTTTATGAAGGTTAGATAAAAATAGATTGTATTTATCATAAATAAAAAAATCATTTGTGTAAAATACATCAAGTAAATATATATTTTTATATAATTAAGAAAATTAATTTTTATGAACACGTTACCTATAAAATCACTTTTAGAGAAGTCCTTTTACTCTTATTTATGTAGTGCAGATAATAGTTTTAGTTTTTCACCTAAAATGTGCCGTTTGCCCACTCCTATTTTTACAACATTGTGTTTGTTGTTTATTGAATATTTTGTTAGACTATATTTATTCTAGCTGAAAATACGCATTTCAATGTATAATTAATTATAATATACATTAGTCTAAATTATATATTTAAAGTAAATTTTAATATAAAGTTTTCTATGCGGTGAAAAAATGGTGCATCATTTGACATTAAATAACAAAGCAGTACAATTTCAAATTATTTAGGCAGTAGTGGCAATTAATTATGACCACCGAAATACCAATGTTTCATAGGCAACGGCGAGAGTACGGTAGCTCGGGTGACGTTGGAGTCAGCTTCACTGGCTGTTTAGTAGACTTTATCAAGAGTAATTTAATAGTCCGGGGCATTTAGCCAAAATATGGCCTTGACCTAGACAAAATTGGCCAGGTAACGAGACCTAGTGGAATGAGTTTGGTATGTGTCCCTGATCATTTGGTAAAAATTCCCAACTTTTCCCACAACAGGAACATCCGCCATTTTGGAAAATGGCGGAAAAAGTTGATTACAGTGTAAGTGTTTACTAAAATGGGATTTTCATAAAGCCCAAACCACTTCGATTCACCCAAAAACGTTTATATTGTTCACAATTAAATACCGTACAAGGAAATACCATATTTATTGGTATGAATCATGGTTTAAGATTCAATATGTGCACTTAAATTTAATATTTCGTCAAAAGTTTGGGAAGTTATTTTGGAATATACGGCGTTAATATCACAGATATGATATTTTTAGTCCTTATAAGAATTGTAGCCCTTGAAATCGTGCATCGATTGCATATATAATATTCTTTGTTGATATAATAATAACGCTGATACGGTGCCTTAAAGTCTGAAATATTCACGGCTTTCAAAGGTTTAAAAATGGGGTTTTTGCATTTTTGGACCTCCATTTCAAAATTTGACAATTTTAACTGAAACCATTTAAAAGCGCTTAAAAAAACAAACAATTTCATATTTTGAATTTTTAACTTAGCTGGAACGGGTTAAGAAGAAAAGCCAAAAATAGGTTTCCCATGTTAATCTTATGGGAAATCAACTAAACCCTGTATCTCGCCTATTTATTGGCATAACTTGATAAAATTTGTTATGTACATTCACTAGGTAGGGTTTAACTGATATTTGCTTACAACACCCATATTTCGGCAAACCTACATACTCACCCCCATGAGGTTTATGGGAAAAATTAAAAGTGCCGAATATTGATATAATTTGATATTTACCTTAACTCACCATTACACTTCCTAACAACTAACATTTGATAACAAACATCCCATGGCAACAAACCTACATATGCATTTCTATGGGGTTTATGGGGAAAATATAAAATCTCAAATTCCTTTGGAAATTCGCTGAGTGCGCAGGTTTGTTGCGACGGGTGTGTTTGATAATATGACGTAAAAACTATATACAATTAATTTAATCAAAATAAATATCATTTTTACACATTGCATGATAATCAGTGAAAAGAATATTTTCATGTAAATATGTAATTTAGTTAATTAATACATTGTGTATTGTGTATCAAGAACTCATTACAAGAAAGTTTAAATAAAGGTAATTAAGTAACAATCAAATTATAAATAGATAGTCAGGCATTTCAGATTATAAAACTAATATTGATGTTAGTTTTTTAATATAGATCAATATCTTATATCTTAATAGATCACCTGAACCTTCCAGTAAAAATGGAACAACTAAGCTTAAAAGGGAAACAAAGACACGGTTATTTTTAAAACTTTTGCCATTATTTGATAAAATGTTGAGAAAAAACTTAGTAAAATTAGTTTAACCAAAATTAAATAGCGTTTTTTACAGATTGCATACTATTCAGTTGAAAGAGTATTTGATATTTTGATCATTGAGTCATTAAATGCAGGTGTATATAATATCATATACGGTAAGTAATGGGGCCTAATGAAATTATAATATACCTTTAATAGTTGGAAAGTACAGGTAGTTAAAATTAAAAGAAATCGTCACAGGTAGCTTAATGAAATCGACCAATGTTTAAGTGGTATGAGCTTTACAAAAATATCATTTTAGTAAACACTTACACTATAATTAATTTTTCCGCCATTTTCTAAGGTGGCGGACCACACCAAAATTAGGAGACTACCAAATGATTATTAAAAGCTAAGCACACTATATGTATTGTATCTAGTATAAAACTAGCCATCTTTTACCCATCTTTTTTTTTTGTGAGTCGTTTGATGATGTTAGCCTTGCTAGCGAACGGCCTCACGAATCTAAATCTCAAAAATATTGGAACCTGGGTATTAATTTTAAATTTATATACCCATCTATTGTGGACTATACAAGTGGAATAAATGGCATATCGAATTTTTCGTTGTTTATATCTTAGTTTAAATATCAAGATTAAATTGATTATTTTATTAAATTAATTTGTTTATAGTTTTCTCGTCATATTATCAAATACCCCCGCCGCAGCAAACTTGCGTACTCAGCGAATTTCCAAATGAATTTGAGATTTTATATTTTCCCCATAAACCCCATAGAAATGCATATGTAGGTTTGTTGCCATGGAATGTTGTTATCAAATGTTAGTTGTTAGGAAGTGTAATGGTGAGTCAAGGTAAATATCAAATTATTAATATTCGGCACTTTTAATTTTTCCCGTAAACCCCATGGGGGTGAGTATGTAGGTTTGCCGAAATATGGGTGTTGTAAGCAAATATCAGTTAAACCCTACCTAGTGAATGTACATAACAAATTTTATCAAGTTATGCCAATAAATAGGCGAGATACAGGGTTTAGTTGATTTCCCATAAGAATAACATGGGAAACCTATTTTTGGCTTTTCTTCTTAACCCGTTTCAGCTAAGTTAAAAATTCAAAATATGGAATTGTTTGTTTTTTTTAGCTATTTCAAATGGTTTCAGTTAAAATTGTCAAATTTTGAAATTGGAGGTCCAAAAATGCAAAAAACCCATTTTTACCCCTTTGAAAGCCGTGAATATTTCAGACTTTAAGGCACCGTATCAGCGTTATTATTATATCAACAAAGAATATTATATATGCAATCGATGCACAATTTCAAGGGCTACAATTCTTATATGGACTAAAAATATCATACCTGTGATATTAACGCCGTATATTCCAAAATAACTTCCCAAACTTTTGACGAAATATTAAATTTAAGTGCACATATTGAATCTTAAACCATGATTCATACCAATAATTATGGTATTTCCTTGTACGGTATTTAATTGTGAACAATATAAACGTTTTTGGGCGAATCTAAGTGGTGTGGGCTTTATGAAAATCCCATTTTAGTAAACACTTACACTGTAATCAACTTTTTCCGCCATTTTCCAAAATGGCGGATGTTCCTGTTGTGGGAAAAGTTGGGAATTTTTACCAAATGATAAGGGGCACATACCAAACTCATTCCACTAGGTCTCGTTAACCGGCCAATTTTGTCTAGGTCATTCGCTGAATTCCCCGGACTATAAGTAATTTAACACAGTATTTAACTAATTTAAGTAATTTTTGAAGTTGTTAAATTATATCGTATGTATTGTATTATGGTATTGTTAGTATTATGGTAATCATTTTGTCATCTTTTTTGTAGCTCTTGTCGTGATACCATTCGATCGTATTAGTTAGTTGGTCTAGTTAGTTAGTTAGCCATATAGAAAATGTATTGTTGTCAAATGGTATGTTGCCGTAAATAAATAAATAAAGAGTCTAAGGGACGCTTTACCTCATCAATTATTTTTTAAGATTTCATAGCTGAGGAGTATATTGTGAATTTGATATAATCTAATGTGTGTCATATATAGAGACAGTTGATCGTTTCTAAAGGTTCATAACTTTAGAAATTGTGTTTTTGTTTTTTTATTTGTTGAAATTGTCGTAAATGAGTATTCCTAATAATTCTTAGGCTCGCTATGGAGCTTCAAGATAGTGACCTTATATGACCTTAGAACCGTATGTTGTTACAACATATTTCAAACAGCACTAATTGCAGTAGACTTTGTAATATCATACTCCTGGTAAACTGTGGTTGCAACAAATTATGTATCCTGAGGCAAGCACTGCTCCTTTAAGCTTGCCTTAATTAACATCTATGTAAATAAATCATCAACTCGTGTATGTGCCTCACTTAATTTGATCCGAAAATACAGCAAAGTTATAAGCCACATTTTGTAAAACTTTAACTGTGTTCGTATTTAAAATTTTAGAAATAAAAAATATTTTACCATGAATAATGAAGATTTTTATTATTTTTTATTAAAACTAAACTCTTAATTAATTTTTTTTTTTTAATTCTTTACTTTTTAATATTGCTATTATAAATTCTAATTTATAATACCATTCTACCATTACATTATACCATTCTGAATAATAATATTCTATTACAATTATGAATAATAATAAATAATATTTTTTGTTTCTATTTTTTATTTTACATTCCCTTCTTTAGTTATATCGTATTATATTTCTATGTGGTCCGAAGCTCAGTCTGGGATGGTATTAAGTTGATTACAAACATTTATTACCAATCCAATAAGAAATTATTTAAAACTACTTACTTTCTTAAAGTTGTCAAAGCTTTTGGAAAATTTTTTTGTGATTACTGTTGAATATGAATCTATAGTAAGCAAATTAAAAAAGCTCTCTTATATTTAATTATTAAATCACTAGTTATGTTTTGCAACTTAATAGTTTTTGTTGTTTTAGTAATTGCGGATGTAGGCCGGACGTTAAAAAGTTAACCATGTGCCTTTCTTATTTTCACCTCCTACCGAATCGCATTCTTCACCCCGCTAACATGTGGTTTAAAGGAGTTTTCCCAGGAGACCAACACGATCGGTGCGGTGAATAACCAAGCATGTTCACTCTGGTTCTGCCGTTGTCTGCCTGAGATTTACGACTTATACCATATTTTGCATAAAGAATAATCCCTTTTCACAAAGCAATCCCACTTGTTCTGAAATATTATCTGTCCGCTATATTATGAGATTTTGATGGTTTTTATATGATTTTGTTTTTTGCAAGTGTTGAACCACAGCACAGTCCGAAGACGTGACATGCAGCCGTCTAAAATGTAAGGTGTTATGTAAAATTTAACTAAAATTTGATTGATGAAATCAATTTAAAAATATTCACATCTATTAGCTTGATATTGAAAAACTTAACCAGTACAATAGATATTGTAAATATTTTCACTATTACACAGATAAAAAATATAAATTTTTTAAATACACCCCATACTCATCATGAATATATTTGTTTTGATTATACATATGCAAAATATTTAGAAAGGGTTTGTTTTTTACTCTTGTTGAAATATTTACGAAGGTCTCACTTATGTATTTTACTTTTTAAACGTATAAATGAAAAGCTTGAAATAAAACACAATTAGGCCAGGCAATTTTGTCGGCAATATGATGTATTTCAGACAAGACTGTGATCTTGCTCTAATATTTATTCTGCTCACAGCAGCGTTACTTGGCTATCAGAGCCGTCATTTTGTATTCAGGGCTTTACACGGGGTAATCGTTTCTTTTCTACCTTATTTTACCCTCCCGAAGAAAGTTTATATTTTTCACATATATTTGTGTTCGGGGAGCCACTGTATTTACCCATGAGCAACAAGTGCCTTTTTAAATTTATGATTCCACAAAAAAACTAATTAAACCCCTGATTTATAAGATTTATTCTTTATTTATTAATATATTTAAATTTCAAAATTTATGGGCGAGTTGGTTAAAAAAATATTCGTGAGCATATACTTTGCCATCGGTTCTATCGTCTAACACACGCTTCCCAACACAAATATCAATCGTAGGAAGCCATCCATTCGGTGAACATTTTCATATTGTACGGTGTGTCCCAGAACACTCTTACAACCCTTTGAAAATTTGCAGAATTAATTGTCAACAAAAACCAATCGTGCCATCATAGAGTTACGTTCTATCGATTGTCAGTGATTTCAAAGTATAGTGCGTACCAGACCGGCATTCACTAATTTTAAATACAAACATCACTTTTCATGACATCTATGAGTTCTACGTGTAATTTTAGGACAACTTCACATTTAATTTGTACCCATGCATGATCATAACGGTTTAGGAGATAATGGAGGGTTAAATTAAGATTTTTCTCATAAGTGTAACACTGAACAAATTTTCAAATGCATAATCTCTGAACATTTTGGGTTAAAATGTTCAGATATAATGAATGTGAAAATTTTTCCATGTCATTCTCATGGAAAAATTCAACTTTAATCGCCATTGTCTCCTAAACACTTGGAATATGGGTTCAGATTATATCGTAAAGTCGTCTTAAAATTACATACAGAATCCAAAACTTCATAAAAAGTGGGGGCTTGTATTTAAAATTTGTGATTTCCGCTCCGGTACACCCTTTAAATTCAATTCACTGTTAATCAATAGAGAGTACTGGTCAACCTACTGTCTAATAGCACAATTGGTTTTTGTTAAAAATGAATTATTTAAATTTTTTAAGGGATGTACCTTTTATCAGATGCTGGCAATGTAGTAGATTGTATTAATTAATTAAAATACAACGTGGTCTTTTTTAAATGTATTTTTTATAAAGCAATAAAAACATTAAACAAATTCTAATTTAAACGTAGTTTCTTTAAGCATCACTACACATCTGCGGGTTGAACCTATCTACACGGTTTTCACTGGCCATGTGCTTCCAAACAATTGGATTATTTTAAATTTATACTTAATCTTGATTTTATATTTTGAATATTTTATGCATTAAATTTATTGTACTAAACCAATTTATTCAATTATGCATTTATAGTGCTTAAGCTTAAATCAATTTAATAAAAAGTAGTGTTTTAGGTGATGATCGACAAGAAATAAACAGGTTCATAAAACATTTTAGTCGAAAAATCTTTGAATGTAGTAGTTTTTTTACCTCGAGTAAACATGCATCATTATTTTGTCATGAAAAGTTTGTGTAAACCGTGTCTGGTCCTCATTTAACTTTCCATTAACATCCTTAATAGGTTGTGGGTGTTATTAATTTGCATTTAGGCTTTTGCAACTTGTCCTAATTGTATGGTGGGAATACTTTCAAGAAATATCCTCAGACGATTGTTATTCATTTTAATCACGTACTATGTAACATGGGGGAAAGAGGTTGTAGACTACTTGTACATTCAATACGTTGTTGTCCCGGGCTGATCGCATTATTGTACGGTTTGTCATGTGGGGCGTTGATAATATTGATCTAACATTGTATCATACATTTCTTCGTTTGAATTAACTTTAATTTAAGTTAATTCACCTTATGCTTATTTTGTGAATACTCAAGGTCTTTTACTTGTGTACTTAAAAAATTAAAAAGCGTATAAAATATTAATTTAAATATTAATTTAAATATTAATTTAAAGACTCCGAATGCCAATAAAATTGTATAGTTATAGGATTTTAATATTTTAAATTTTGTATTTTTGTTAAGCTTTTTATTCAATTAAATTTTTTGTTAAACTATTTCAAAAGACTCATTGGTTTTTAATACTGCTCAAAGATTTATACTGATAAATAAAATAAAACCAAAAACGAGTTTATTTTGGGTGTTTATTTTGGGTGTTTCTACGCCGGTGGCATTTTTTAAAGTTTTGACGAGGAACGGTCCAAACCCCAGTCTTGTTATTATCTAACATCGACCATTTGTTAGAAAGCATCATTAAATTAATAGCCCAATGACAAATGGCAACTGGGTCCGGAATCGAAGCTTTAAAAAGCTTAACTTTTCTCAGGATCGAACCGGTAACCTTTGGATTCAAAGGCGAGCACTATAACCACTCAGCTACCCAGCCAGTTATCAATGTTTATGTATCAAAGAAAGAGATTTATAAAAATAAAAAGTACTAATATGCCATTATTTACATGCCAGGAGAGAATGGAATACAAGCTACTTATATGTAACCCGTGCATCGCCCCGCCTTAAGCCAACTCCATTACATTATCTTTTATACCTTGAAAACAATATAGATTCCCATCGCATATCACTGGTTTGTTATGGTATCGTGACAGAGTGATATAAATATTTTTGTTCACATTTTATTCGTAGATTATTTCGTTATTACATATATTAAATTAAATACCCCCGTCGCAGCAGACCTGTGTACTCAGCGAATTTCCAAAGAATTATTGTTTCAACATCAAATAACTATGTGGCTATCTTATACAATTAATAATCTTTATAAGGAAATATAATATATTTAATGTTATTATGTTTCTGAGTAAATTATTTTTTTTAATAATTTATATATTAATATTTATATTGAAATAAACGACTTTTTTAACAGTAATAAAAGTGCATATCCAAAGCTTCCATGCAAAAGGAATGATTTGTTAACAAATAACAAAACGTAAACATTCCAAATTTGACAAATATTCAGAAGACAGCTGATCAGCTGATTAGGAACAGATACCTTATTATCTACATCTCTTTTGCTCCCCTTATACACTTATTTTCCATGAGAATACCATGCGATTTAGCATGTAGGTTTGCTGCCATGTGGGTTTTTTATCAAATCTTAATTACTCACCACCTAGTTAAGGTTCATACAAATTTCTATTAAGATTTAAAGATTTACCCATAAGAATAACATGGGAAACTTAATTTGAATTTTCTATATAACCAGTAAAGCTATTTATAAGATTCAAAATACTAAATTGTTTGTTTTTTAAGCTCTTTTGAATGGTTTTATTTAAAATTGAGAATTTTGAAAATTTAGGTCCAAAAATTCCAAAAACCCATTTTTGACCCCTTTAACAAGACAAAGCTGGTTCGCGAACTCATGAAAATAGACCTGGTCTTACACCTTCATACCAAATTTGATCAAAATCGGAGGTCCGCTTCAAAAGTTATCGGCACCACGGACACACACACATATACAGGGTGTCCAGCTTCCACCTTTACAAACTTTTCCAGGTTATTAAGCATGCCAAAACAAACAGAAAAATCATATAAACATATGTCCGGAAATGCTTCGTTAAGCCGCCAGCCGCCATTTTGTTTTTTACACTTAAGAAATTTTATTTCCGTAACAGGTTGTTGTATGGAGTTCATATTTGGCATGTACCTTAATGACACCAATGCGCATTTTTAGAAAAAAATATTATTTTTTTCCGATCTATATTTTCAAAATGGTGGCCATTTTAAGTTTTTAAACTCAAATATCTCAAAAACCGTAAATTTTATAAAAATTTTAATAGACACAAAAAGTTGACAAATTAAATTATCTAAACGGTGATACCAAGTTTGTAAGGATCCAGGACCAAATAACGGAGTTATGGTGGTTTTCCTGTAGAAAAACACTGATTTTGCACTATGATTAATGCCAATTTAGGTTATTTTAAGAGAAAAATCTCAATAACTCCGTTATTTGTTGTCAGATCCTTCCAAACTTGGTATCAATGTTTAGATAATTTAATTTATCAACTTTTTTGTGCCTAGTAAAATTTTTATAAAATTTACGGTTTCTTAGATATTTGAGTTTAAAAATTTAAAATGGCCGCCATTTTGAAAATATTGATCGGAAAAAAATAATAATTTTTCTAAAAATGAGCATTGGTGTGATTAAGGTATATGCCAAATATGAACTTCATACAACAACCCGTTACGGAAATAAAAATTCTTAAGTGTAAAAAACAAAATGGCGGCTAGCGGCTTAAGGAAGCATTTCCGGACATATGTTTATATGATTTTTCTGTTTGTTTTGGCATGCTTAATAACCTGGAAAAGTTTGTAAAGGTGGAAGCTGGACACCCTGTATATATACACATATATATGAAAATGAACGAACGGTGTTTTTGGCTTCTGGGGACCTCAAAATGAAAAAGTAAAGTGGTCCCGGGCTTAGGTCTTACCATGGCTACTACCGTAATAGCGTATTCCCTATAAGGAAATTCGCTAAAATAGTCAATAGTAAAAGTTGTAAGTAAAACGTAAAACCTCTGAACCGTAGGCCTGAAAATTAATTAAATATTTAATTTTTGTGTGATAAAAGTGCAAGTCCCGAAACAAACAATACAATTATTTGGTCAATTTTAATAAATCTTAATTTTAGTTTCACTTTTACCAATCTTTAAACCTTTAGGTAAATCATGTCATAGTTTTTATAAATGTAACCAGTTTATTATTGTTAGATGTTCCATCCCACATTTACTAAGCAAGGAATAGTACATCTTCCAAAAGTGTCCGTTCCTTTTACAAACTGTTTAACTTTGATAATCTTTTTTTAAGAAGTTGTACTTTGAACTAAAGAGTTTGTATATAAATTATAAATAAAGACTTCGAAGATGTACCATATAAATGTGACTATAATATAGTATATAAATTTAATGTAGTATGTAATAAATGAAGTCAAATAAAATCTACAGTGTAAATCAATTAGGCCACTATTTATGTAACTATCAATGTAAAATAATAAAACAAATTAAATCAAGCCAAGGCTATTAAGCTATAATATTATGCTTAAAAATTTTTTAAAATATTTCTAACATTTTCATTGGATTTTATTATTAATGACACTTAAGTGAGTCAAAGGCCAGCGTGCTGCTTTTATCATCCAATCAGTGATTTCAAAGTAAGACAAAAATACTGGCAATATTCAAAACGAAAGTTTTCATTTGAACTTATAATATCGCTATCTAGAAGCTAAGGAGACTATATTAAATAATGGTTATAAAAAGAAGAAAGAAACAACTTGTAACAAAAACAAACAAATGTTCTGAAAACACTTAATTAATTGTAGCCCTGAGGTGGACGGTCGCTACGGGAGGTTTTGTTTAGATTTTTCTGTGGTTTAGTTTTAATTTACTTTGTTTCTAACTAGTGGATTTTTTCATTGAGACTTTTTTTCAAATACTGTACAAAATTAATTCACAAAAAGAAAGATTGCAATAGAACAATTTTTAACATTCTTTTTTAACTTTTATATTTTTTTATAAAAAGTTTTAGTAATGAAAACATTAAAAATACAAAAAAAAAATCAAAAAGATAACAAAACCCCACAAGCCATAGCTCGAATTGTTAAATACGATATAAATCTGCTAAACTGCCACAGATAAAAATATCACCATGTTTGCATCTGTAACTTAACCATCCCTATATTTTTAGAGCCGTAAGAAAACACGACAATTTATTGTTGTGCCAATTGGATCACATGGAATATACGTCATTCGGAATTGGTGGCAGAATGAGTTACACATGTCATTCAGCCCGGACCGGCAATGACGCTATCGTCAGACACATTGTTAATGCTTTGTTCACAAGCGATTACTTCAGAAAATACTTGAAATGATTTGCAATATTCATCATATGTAATGAATTGTAAATTTATACATATTATTGACATTTAAAAAATTACTACAACTGGACCAATAGATATTGATTAATTTTAGGTTGTAAAGCTTATCAGTTTTGTTAGATGAATGCAGTCCAATGTCAGAATAATTATGTTCAACTATAAGAATTCAATAATATGTATTTATTTAGTGATTTTAGTTTTAGTAAAATTATCTTCATTTTTTAGTTTAGCCTAAGTAATCATTTCAGAAGTGCAAAATAGTAAATGAGCTCAAAATTATCATTTATGAATATCAATATAAACATAACCTTATTACATCATAAGTGTTATCTGGAAAACCCAGAATTGATATTTTTTTATCTTCATCATGAACATATATTTTATGCACTCTATAAGGTTTTATTATTATTAATAGGTTGTTTCATTGTAAGGCTAAGATTAAATTACCGCTTTACTCTATCCTTTCGAGCTTTTTTTGGAAATAATCACGCCACAGCGCCTCTAGGGCCGGTAGTGATCCTTTAAGCTGCCCTGCAATCGCCTCTATGAATGAACCATGAACCGCTCCGCTGCCTCGTGATGCAGCAACTGAACACACCTTATTAACAGCGACATACTTAATAAAGTAGACTTTGGTGAATTTTTGGGGTAAAGCGCTATTAAAAACATTTTTTTTATTTCCATAGTCTTATATGTTTAACGTATTTATCAAAGATGGATAATTATTCATCATAATTCAATACCTAGTAAATTGGAAACATTTAACTAACTAAACATAGGTATTATTGTATTATGTGGATTTACAAACTAGAAAGTATAGTGAGTTGGTATTCATTATTTTTTTATAAAGTGTAGTTTAATGTATAAAATGTTTTTGTTAGTTATTAACCATGACTTTACCATGTTTTATCTTGCAGTGTTTTAGATTTATTTAATTACATGTTATATCTAATTCCGTTATAATCTGCCTTAGTAAAATTGTACGAAAGTGAAAACAGAAATAAATTTTAAAGATTCTAAAATAATCACTCATAAAATTAACTAATCATAACATGAAACTATGAGATCAGATAATTTAATAAAAAACTTTACATTTCAGTCAAAACCACTGCTTAAGAAGCTAATACAAACAGGTCATTCCGGAATGCACCCGTAAGTAATAAATCCTGCAAATACAGTCATACCAAATAGTATTTGAAGCAGTTAACTCCAATTGAAATTGGGATCGAAGGGAAGTGAAAAACTATTTAGGAAATGAACAGGGTTGGACATGTTTCGTGAAATTTGAACAAAGCTGAAATGACAAAGAGCATTTGACGCGGATTCGCATCAGTCTATCGACAACCAGACCGTTCATTAATGGTCTGAACTCTGAGTCTTTGCAGATTGTGTGTCTTTTGAAAGTAGTGGACAGTATTACCATGGGAATCTGATTAATTTAATGTAAAGCTTTATCAATTCTGAATAAAACACACAAGATGTAGCATAAAAATTCTTTCATTAACAACATTTTATTAGGTTAAAATATAAAGATCACTTTTATACCATTGTTATTTAAACGAAACTTCAAAACAGTAATCATCATCGTTTTAGGAGCTTCCAGTCTCTTGGGCGTGCTGATAAGTCTCTTCCATCTACTTCTATTTCTGTACAGCTCCTCTTCCTCACCTGCTGTATGAATTTTCCTTTTAGTCTGAGGTCTTGTTTTATAATGTTCATCCATTTTTTTCTTGGTCTACAAACTTTTCTTATGCCACAGATTTATCTTTAGCCATACTTTCTCCACTCTACTTTCCTCCATCCTTTTTACATGTCCAAACCATGAAAGCCTTGCCATTCTAATCTTCTCTTGAACCATCCTGTTACAACCAAACTGTTCCCTTATGTTTATATTCCTGATTCGATCTCGTCTGGTTTTTTGTATTGATGTTCTTTTTTTATTAAATGTACAAGTTTCCAAGCTGTAAGTCTAAATTGGTAAGAAATAAGTTGTTACTTTGGCTTTCCTAAGAACTTTATCATCCCACAAAAGACTTCTTATTTGATGGTAGAATATGAATGCTTTATTTAATCTATTGGTAACTTCAAGTGTATCTGTGTTAATTTTATTTATAGTGCTGCCTGTAAAATAAACAGTAATATTTTTTGGAAAATAATGATATCTTAGGCCTATACATGGCGAAGCAAAAAAACTTAGAGATTTTGAAAAATCACCAATCATGCCATTTAAAATATGTGTATTTGTTTTAAGATTAAGTGCATTAAGTTTTTACCATGAAACAAGTTTTTTTATAAGATCATTAAGGTTGGTAGCTTTATATTTTTGTGTTTTCCATGGCAGTAAATGGAGTTGTTTTACTTTCACCGCCCGTTTACCATATTTGACAGCCCCTGACTTCTTTCTTAAGCCTGTATCAAATGTAGAGTCTGACAGGATGATATGCCAAGAAAAAACTAAGATATAAAGTAACGAGTTTAAGATAATTGTTAAGGTTAAATAAAAGCTGTTAGTTGTGCGGAATCCTTGGTTTTGAATGAATTTATTTTCGTTTTTTACTTTGAACCATGATTTTCAGTACCAAGTGCAACAAAATAATGATATTCTACGACCTAATTGGCTCCGTTAGATCTTCTTTTGCTCTCGGTATATTTTCATCAAAGACTTAGCTCCAAAGAAATAAGTCTGGAGCTGTCACATATGGTGCACTGGCCGCCATGGGATATCTCCATTTACTTACATCAAAAACGAAAAATGTACTTTGAATTCCACATTTGAACAATTGCTCTTTCTCAAAAGGGGATAGGTCTATTTTGAAAAAAAATTAGTTAAATATTAATTTTAATAGATTTTGATGACCTCTATATTTCAAAAAAACGTTTATTCCAAAAAAGCATTAAGTTAAATTTATTGTTAAATTAGAAAGTTTACGTATTTTCCTAAACGCTCGAAGTCAGGTATATTCTTTCCAAAGCGCTCTAAGTCAGCAGCCTGTACATGCGCAGAGCATGTCGACGGCGGCTGTCACCATTCAAAGTTTACTTGTTCAATCAGTTCAGTGCTGATTGTGGTTCAATTATAGATTGTGGTGAAGGCCGACGAAATAATGTCCTGATGTATGACGAAGAAGAACCTTTCTTATAGGCTATCTCAACAACCAGTACCGCACCCCTATCCATATTTTTGTAAAAAATATGATTGTTTTATATTAAATAACAATTTAATGTGTGTATAGCCTACAAGATGTTTGTGTTCTATTTTACATCCACTATGAATTATTTGTACAACAAAATAGCTTAAGCACAAATATGTAACTTAAAGTATTACTCAGTTGTCGACTAAAATTGTTGATGACTTTTGGTTGACAACTCCAGTGTATATATATATATATATACAGGGTGTTTGGAAAAAACGTTTCAGGAATTCAGGAGGTTATTGCCCACATCAAAATAAGCAAAAAAGTTCCTGTAAACATATGTCCTAAAATGCTTCGTTAACCCGCTAGCCGCCATTTTGTTTTTTACACTAAATAATTTTTATTTCCGTAATGGATCATTGTATTAAATTAATATTTGGCATGCACCTTCATCATAGCAATACCCATTTTCAAGAAAAAATTTATTTTTTTCCAATGTGTATTTTCAAAATGGCGGCCATTTTAAAATTTTAAACTAAAATATCTCAAAATCGGTAAATTTTATTAAAATTTTATTAGACACAAAAAAGTTGACGAATTTAATTATCTAACCAATGGTACCAAGTTTGTAAGGATCCGACAACAAATAACGGAGTTATTGAGATTTTTCTGCATAAAAACATTGATTTTGCATTGCAATTAATGCAAATTAAGGTAATTTTAAATGAAAAATCTCAATAACTCCGTTATTTGTTGTCAGATCCTTACAAACTTGGTACCATTGGTTACATAATTAAATTTGTCAACTTTTTTGTGTCTAGTAAAATTTTCATAAAATTTACCGGTTTTGAGATATTTTAGCTTAAAATGTTAAAATGGCCGCCATTTTGAAAATACAAATTGGAAAAAAATAACTTTTTTCTTGAAAATGGGTATTTCTATGATAAAGGTGTATGCCAAATATTAGCTTAATACAATGATCCATAACGGAAATAAAAATTATTTAGTGTAAAAAACAAAATGGCGGCTAGCGGGTTAACGAAGCATTTTAGGACATATATTTACCGGAACTTTTTTGCTTATTTTGATGTGGGCAATAACCTCCTGAATTCCTGAAACGTTTTTTCCGAACACCCTGTATATATATATATATATATATATATATATATATATATATATATATATATATATATATATATATATATATATATATATATGGCTCATTCAGCCAGCCACCATGGTTTAAGAATAATAAAATAAATTCTGAGGTGCAGAGCACCTGAGTCAGTATAAGTAAAAATCTAAACACTAAAATAAAATAAAAAATTAATCTCTCTTTATAGAGCTAAATCCAGGGCGCTAAGCCATTGCAGCCCAGCTTCACTTGAGCTATGCAGACCAACCAATCCTTCGGGGAAGGCACTCAGTGGGCACTCTTCGACTATGTGTTCCATACTTTGATACTCAAGTATGAATGACTGGTCTTGTGTCATTCCCCATTTGTGCTTCCCATAATTACATCTTCCCACTCCAGTGCGGAAACGATTGAGTATAGTCCACTGCTTCCGAGGAAGATTCATACCACCTACCGCTACGGTCGGGTCATCTATCAAGAAGTGGTTCCGACCTTGAAAATCGTCCCAGGAGGAAGTCCAGTTTGTATGGATGGTGAAGTTCGAGTCCATCAACTGGGAGGCTGTTCGTAGAGGTGGTTTTCGGGACCTCAATCGGCCCGCATTCTGGGGTAGGTAATCAAGGATGGGCAGCTGTGGAGCAGATAAGATCTTTGTCTATTCCCTAATGAGTGCATCCCTTCGTCTTATTTCAGGAGGAGCGATATTACACAGCACCGGGAGCCAGAGTACAGGAGTTGCCATGAGTGTACCACTAATGGCTCTCATGGTCCTGTTTAGCTGGACGTCAATCTCTCTAACGTGCACACTATTTAACCACATGGGAGCACAGTACTCAGCAGTTGAATATACCAATGATAGAGCAGTTGTTCGCAGAACTTGTGCGTTAGCTCCCCATGTGGAGCCAGCAAGTTGATGGACAATGATTAGTCCTGGTTCTCACCTTAGCTGCAGTTTTTTGTAAGTGGCTTTTAAACGTGAGAGACCGATCAAAAGTGACTCCCAGATACTGTGGGTGGTCATTATGTTTCAACTCAACACCGTTGAATACGATTGTAAGCTTTTGGTTGGCCAGTCTATTATTCAAGTGGAAGCAAGCAACCTCAGTTTTTGTTGGGTTTGGATTTAGCTTCCAGGCTTCAAAATATTCACCGAGGGTCGTGAGGTCATTTTGTTAGTGTTTCCTCAGCTTGTCGAAAATGCTGGTGTTGATATGCCAATGCAATATCATCTGCATATATAAACTTTAAGGACCGAGTTACAGGAATGTCGGCAGTATACACATTAAAGAGCAGTGGGGCGAGCACTGACCCTTTTCGCAGGTAATCCTTTAGTTGCCTAAACGTACTTTCTCTGCGTCCCAGATATATTTTTTTCATCCTATTGGAGAGCATTGAGTTGAGGAGTCAACAAGAAAGGGCAAGGAATAAGGTCGTAAAATTGAACTAGGAGGCCTTTTCTCCAGACAGTGTCATATGCTGCAGTCAGATCTAAAAAAGCCACAGAGGTTTTCAGTCTTCGCTCAAACCCATCCTCAATGAAAGAATTCAGAGCTAAGACCTAGTCACAACAGTTGCGACCAGGCCTAAATCCAGCTTGTTCGACAGTAATGCTGGCATTGAGAATAGGGAGGATTCTGTTACAAATCAACTCCAGTGTAAACGTGCCTTAATACAGTATTGCAATAAATATGGCCAACAAATAAAAAAATCGTTCCTTGAAAAATTTACTTTTTTGACTTAGCTCCTTTTGGAAAACAGCTCTTCAATTCTTATTTTATGGCAAAAAATAATTTTCATTTATGTACTTAATATGCACCCAATAAGAAAATCCTATCCATCCTATTTTGGAAAATACATTGATGATTTTTCAAAGTCGTTGAATGCCACTTGAATTTTGACGGAAACTGTCTTCTTTCTTTAGGCCACTATATAATGCAGTCTGACAGGATGATACAGGATGATAAGAAACACTACGATCTATAGAAGAAGTTTAGGATGTTTTATAGAGTGAAAAGGTAAATGTGTCAGTAGTGTGGAATCCTTTGTTTTACACTAATTTAGTTTTAGCGTGTTAAGAGTAAAAAAATAGCTTTCCTTAAATTAAACAATTAAATACCTCCTAGGTAATATAAATGTTAAAAACCCATAACTTACTCATGACGAACATGAAAAATAAAAAATTATTTGGTTTTCTTATTATCTTTGTAAATAGCTTAGCAACAAATGTTCATTGAAAAATTCTTCATGGTAAAAATCATCCATTATTTAATGATTTAGAAAATTTCTTGCTTATTTGAGGAATGCCGTAATATGCAATACCATCCTATTATAAAATTAATTTTAAATATTGTTTTTCACACTATTATTATTAAAACATTATCATTAGGGTATAGTTAAAAATTTACTGAAATATAATGTCCAGTTTTTTATGCAGTGAAAAACTGTTATTTAAGTTAATTACAGTCTAATAACCAAGTCAATTGTCAAATATCAAGGATGGATACCTTTAAAATACATGGATTGTACATTTAGGTCTACAGATATCACAATTGTTGATAGGCGATCGTGATGTTGAGAGGATTGTGATGTATACCCTAGCGATGTGATTACGGTACGTTGAAAACAGCTTCACAGCTCGGTTTATGGTTTGTATCAAGTGTCAGTGGTACAAATAACCACGATGTCTAATTTAGTTTACGATTTTCAAAAATAGTATGGTCATTAATTTTTTTTTACTTTTAAGTATGTGTTTAACAAAACTACGTTTAGTTGCATTGTTATTTAAATATGTTTTAACATTCAATTATAATCATTTCAAAACTAACTTTTTGAAATGGCTTTTAAGTGTGAGTTGGTTAATTTATGATCCTAAAATTTGAAATGAGTAACATTTATAATGAGATGTAAATCTTTATATAATTTTAGTCTGATTGGTGAATTCCACTAGCCTTTAAATGCCTAAAAAACATGAACAAATGTCTCAAAATTGGTTAATAACGTTTGGTTTGTCTAATACATTTGTGAAAAAATATATAGCTATAAGATACTAAGTTTATATATTTTAGATAATTTTATTTAGGTTTTAGGAAGTATGAAGCTGGGTTTCAGTTTAGTTTCCTAATAAATTAACTTGATATTTAAATACTAATTATGACAAATAGTTTCTCTTTTAAGCAGCTAGTTGTGATCTCATATTTAGTTGCGGACTACTAGAGAAGCGCTGATCCTTTAAGCTTGCCTTGATTATCATCCTATAAATATTCCATGAACTCGCACATGTGAATTACTTTAACTTGTTTCATGAATATAGCCTAGTCATATGGTAAATGCAATATTATGTTAAATTTTAACTGTGAAAATATATATTTTTAATTTAGAATAACCATACTTAATGTTCTACCTAATATATTTATAATTAGTATGCAGTCCAAAAACCCGATCTAGATTTTTTTATGCTACTACATACAAGAATTCATGACTAATAAAATTATTAACATTTAAATAGTACTTAAAGTACAATGCTGTAAAGGCAAGCTTGAGCAGTTTTCAGGTGAAAGAAGTCAAGCTTATTTAAAGTAGCAAAAAAAGTTTTTTTTTTTATTTGTGACATTGTCAATGTAAGCCTAGCAGTTTTAATGTAAATAGTGTGCCACTGTTAGATATCCTACCTCCCGATGAGTCGCATGCTACATATACGGCCCCCGCTAACATGTGGTTTAGCAGAGTTTTCCCAGGAGACCAACACGATCGGTGCGGTGAATAACCAAGCATGTTCACTCTGGTTCTGCTGCCGTCTGCCTGAGATTTACGGCTTATACTATATCTCTCATGTATATTAATCCCTTCTTACACAGAAACTCTTCGTATTCAAAAAAATATGACCTATCCCCTATAGAAAGTTTTCACGTTTAATAATTTCTTTGGGTAAAGAACTGATTGCAAAATTCAGGATGATGCGAAATCACATAATTGCTTTAAAAGCTTACTAACTGGATTAAGGTGTATTTAGTGAATACATAAATATTATTTTGATTTATTAGTAACTAAACTATACATATATGTATATCATTTATTGATAATGAAACGGTAAATACACATATTTTAGGTTAACCAAGATCATAAAATTAATATAGTATTTTAATTACCAATAATATTTATTATGTAGATTCATAAAAGTTATATTGCTTGTTTTAAGCACTACAGATCTTATGTATTAAATTTACAATAGTAGTTTATACGTTTTACATATTTTATTCTATTAAAATAAAACAATTTTGATATTTTACCCAGTTATTGAAATTTGCAAGTGAATCATGTATATTAAATACTAAAACACCATGGAAACAAACATCTAAATCAAACGAATTCGGTAATGCTACTTAAAAACATTGTAAACTGAAAAACAAATCCCAGTTTGTATTTTTGTAATTAAATTCTTCTTTAAACATTACACCCCTTTGAGGAGATTATATGTTTGATGAAAACTTCCAACCGGCATTTTAATCCTACGCTTTATTATTTTGAGAGCTTGTTTTACGTAAAACATTTTTTATGATAACTTTGAAAAAAGTGGAAAAAAACTAAAATTAACACTTAAAAAATACTTTGGATTTTATCTCCATTTAAGATTGTGTATTGGGGACGGTGCTTTCGATGTTGTGGTATTTTTTAACAAACTCTATCTAGAATCTGTACTTAGATAAAATTATTGTAACATGAAATATCCAGTTTATTTTGCAGTTTCTTCATGATAGACATTTTTTTTAACAAAAAGAAGCATGGACACTTAAAAAGAGCATGTTCAATGGATGTAGTTATCTTACAACGACTGCAGGCGGATTTTCCACAGTAGTGTACGGTTTTTGTTGGTTTACAGTTGAAAAATACGTGTGTGGTACTTAAAAACATTTATTTTAATTCATCAATTTAAATGCAGGGTATATATTGTTGTCTAATAGGTTAACAACTTGAATATATCTTGTTAAATCACTACTATTTTAAATAATAAAAAAGCATAACCAAAGGTGCAAGAAATTTTCAGACACATGTGTTTTAAACTAAAATATTAATAGTGGTTAAAATGTTTCATATAACGTCTGGGAAAAGTTAATTAGACTCGTCAAAACAAGTGATAAAAATATTTTGTAAAACTACTTACAAGTTTCTTAAGTACAGGTTTCAAATTGCATTATAATTTTCTACATCATGTTTCAGTATCTTGATGTTATTGCTACTACAATAAGGACCACTTTCGTACGTCCACAATATGGGAGCACTTAACTGGTGACAGTAAAGTAAAGAGTTGAGATCCTGATAGTGAAATGTTATTAATGACTGCTGCCATCTACAGGCAACAAGGAGAAGCTTTTACACTTCCACATTTGATGGTTAACCAAACTAACTACTTCCTTGTAAATAATAATGAAAAGTTTTTGTATTCGCTCTTGTTCAAGGCATATTCAAAAGATTTACTTTAATTATATTTGAACTATAATAAATATAAAGACCATAGTTCGAAGTGTTTCAATTGAAGGACCATTTGTCTAGACCCGAATAAAATCATTGCCATACAATCCAGTTTTTTCGGATTTAACATTTGGTTTCTTTTATTTTATTTTATTAACTAAATAATAAACTATTAACATCTTAGTTGTTATTGAAATGATGCATTGATTAAAAATAAATCATTAAGTCAATAAAATGATATTTTCACAAAACCTTATATTTTTAAGAAAATAATATAACAAATTTACAAAATGAAATTTGGATATTTTAAAATGAAATAACTACATTTAGTTATTGATTTAAAATGTCTAATCGTGGGAGGTAGTAAGAAAGCTGAATTATCTCTAAACAAGACTATCTCTTTACGATTTTCGTAGTTTATTCAATGTTTGTGTTTTATTCATTGGATATTGTATCAAGAGCGATTGTGCTGGTCCCCAGTTTAAACATTATTAATATTAATACTCATCTGCACACTTCCCCTTTCAATAAAAGGATGTTTACACTAAAAACGATATATTTATTCATTTAAAATCATGCGTTTTCAAATAAAAACCATTAATTTAAACAGATCAAATCCGTTATATGCCTCAATATTTTTTTTTACTAGATTTAGATAGTCAATGTGGAATTTAACCAAATTTTTTTGCCATATCTACCTCTTAAAGTTTATCAGTAAGTTGCTATCTTATGTCAATGAATAAACAAATACAATTTAAAATCTGTAATGTAGTTTAATCTTAACAGCCTTACCAAAGTATTTACTATTCATATATACAAAAAAGAGTCATTTCCAATACAAAACTGTTTGGGCCCGTGATTGACAAAGTTTATAACTTTTATTTATATTTTTTACGAAAAGGAAATGACCATGAGATTCGTTTTATTTCTGAAATTGGTCTGTTAAGTGATTAACAATGAACGCTTTAAGGACATGAACCTTTTATTTATTTAGTTGCTTTAATTATATTAAAATACATTGGTGTTGAAGCTAAAACCATTTGATATATAATCATTGTCTTATGTTTCAATATAACAATATAATATACTTGCAGTTAGCCTATAATAACAATTTCTGTCTTTTTGTATTGGATACATTTTTTAGTTATTATGATAAACCATACTGAGTTTGTAATCAAAACGCAACAACGTTATACAAATCAATGACCAAAAATATATTATATCAGGAATATGTATTTAAACAAAAGCAAGGGATTAACACGAAGAATGTAACACTACTATTGTGTCATTACATGGTGGTTGAGGGTAGAGTATAAGCTACTTATATGTAACGCGTGCTTCGCTCTGCTCTTTATACCACCTCCATTACATTATCTTTTATATCTCCAAAAACAGTGTAGATTCCCCTTATATCCTCAGTGGGTTGTAATATTGTTTTATAATAATATACATGGTTTTTTCCTTCCTTTAAGGGGGGGGGGGGGCTAAGAGACCCCTCTCAAAACTTTATGCAGTGCTTCACCTAGTCCAATTTATCGTCTTTATTTTAGGTTCGAAGTGAAATAGTTTTAAATCGAATAAAGACTAGGGATTTTTCATTCGCTTTATGATTTTTTAATATTTTTAATCCACACTTAACTATGATGATTCAAAGTTGATCAAATTTAGGTCAACTTTAGACCATCATAGCTTCATATGGATTTAAAATTTATACAAAATAAAAAATCGAATCAAATAGTAAAAGTGTTTATCTTTCATTTAAAACCCCTCCAAAAACTATCAGACTATAAATAAAGGTACAAATGGGAGCAGGTATAGCACTGTAAGACGATTTTATGACCCGTGAAACCTCAGATTATTGGTCGAGCAAAAATGTGAAACGTATCCCGGTAGTTACCGCAACGTCCTCTTGACTGCGCAGGCTCTATCCATTTAGCTCCATCTGAAGTACAAAAATATTTTTTAAACATAATATAAAATCAGGAATTGATAATGCTATAAGATATAAGTGTAGTATTAACAATAAACAAAGACTTTGACAATATTGCTTGGAACGCGTTTTTTAATAGCGATTCACTAGAAATTTACTGTTAGATCAGTCAGTGGCCCGGTGGCTAGTTTGCCCAATACTGGATCCAAAAGCATTGAGGTCAATGGTTTGAATTCATGCTCTACCAAAATACGATCTATTTGAATTCAGAACGTTTCAAATTAAAGATCATTTTCCCCACGTCTATTGCTAGCAGCCTGTTACTCAATACATGTGAACAACAAAATGAGCCAATTAAAATACCTAGTATTAGTCTATATCGTTATAAAACTACCTCTTTTATATTTCTACAGACATATAGTATTTTGAAATATAAAATAGGTAGTTTTTTTTACAGTATTAACCTATACGGGGTATTTAATTAGTTCATGTCATTTGTATTATTACTTTCTTGAGACTAAATACTTAGGAATTCTCAGAAGGAGAGTTTTTATTATTTTTTATTATTATTTTTATTATTTTATTATTATTTTTTATGTGTAAATTAATAATTCAAGCTCAACGAAGTAATAACGTCAGGTTACTGTGCTAACTTTGTCTCCTGAACTTCAATAACTCTTGGTTTGCCTAACGGAAACATGGATTCTATTCCTCCACTAATGAATGGTGCGAAAATTGAGTTTGGATTTGTGAAATGCCACATATGGAACCACATTTAAATATTATATTGCACCTACGTCAAATAAAATTTAAATTGTATTTAAATCCACCGTTTCATTATGAAAATGTCTAAAAATACTGAAAATAGATGCTGAAAACATATTTTAAAGAATTGTTTCCTTATGGACATGAAATAAAAAGTTAATGCAACTTATTATATAATATTGTGGTTGAGGGACAAAAAGAAGAATTTTATGAAGGTTCCATGCTGTAAAGAAATATAAAAAGTAAAATAAACTGGCAACAAAGTTAAGGGAAACTTAATTAGTAGTGAGGTGATAGATTTTCAGATTCATCGTGAGAAATCTTTTAGGTCTCCCAGTGTTATACTCGTAGTTTAAATTTTGTTATCCTTCAAGCAAGTTTATGCATTTTTATAAAGTTTATGAATAACATTTAAAAAATGTGGGATCAAAGTGTTATGAGATCTATTTACATTATTTTCAATATAATATAATGTTTTCATATCAATTGATTTAATAATTAATATAAAGAAATAGTTATTGAAAGAAGTTATTGATTTAAGATTTCTCAAACGTAACATAACCAGTATTAATATACTGTAAAGACGACAGTTTAAAAATCATGAAATTGAAAACGATTTAATTAATAGTGCTGATTAAACAACTCTGTCATAAAAAAATCATTGGGCGTATAATTAATGTATAACAGTGTGATACATTGCTGAAGTAAATTAAATTGATCAGTAAAGACATATTATAAACTTTGGATCGCACAAAGTGGCAACTTAATCAAGATAAACATTAAAGCTATCTGAAACAAACAACATTTAAGCAAATTATTTCCGTTTTCTCTTTTTGAAATGTTATTTAAAATAATAATATTATTTGTTCTTTTGTTTTAACATTTTGTTTTTAATGCACTAAGGATTTAATTATACTCTATCCCTTCGAGTTATTTTAATAGTCTCTCTACAGCGCCTCTAGGGTCGGTAGTGATCCTTTAAGCTGCCCTGCAATCGCCTCTATGAATGAACCATGAACCGCTCCGCTGCCTTGTGATGCAGCAACTGAACACGCCTTATTAACAGCGACACTCTTAATACCACAGACTATGGTCGATTTTGTCATGGAGAGAAAAAAATATTTTGTCATCACACAATATATTCTCAGACATTTATTTATTTATTCATTCCAACGGCTTGTTTTCAGTACAAAATATAAAACAAATAAGAAAAAATATTTAATTTTACATGCAAAGTTAACAAAAAGTAATAAATGGTAGTTTGCAAAAAATAAAACTCATGAATATGTCCACATGTAATTTTTTTAGCTATTTAAGGGATAAATGTCACGTTTTATACCTAAAATAATAATATTATTGATATTAATATTAGTACCTCTTAATTCTATTGAGGTAAAGCTCTAACTGAGAATCCATCAACAGTATGCTAATTGACATTCAAGAGTCTGCAGTACCTCCGCCATTTTGGTATTTTGCACCATAAGAACAATGTTGGACTCAAAATATTACTGTGAGTTTGTTTTTTGTCAGAAAATTTCAAACTAGATGTCATTTTAACTGTTATCATAGTAACTTTCATTTAACGTCATTAAAAACTGATTAAAAATATCCACTCGAATAACGAATAAAATATAAATATATATTAACACCATTTTAAAACCATGATAAACAAATTTTAAAAGGTTTATTAAAAATATATATCCACGTCATATGAAACCACCATACCATTATGGTGAACATATTCATGTTTCATGCGAATCTGATGCAAGATTATAGAGATGAAGTGATTTAAGTACACCTGTAATTAAACAGTAATGTTTTTAATTGAACACTTTTCTTATGGGACTAAAAATCCAAGGTGGTGGAAGTACTGCAGACTTTTAACTATAATTCTGACATTTACACAGATTTTTCAAGAAAAAAAAATACGGCTTTTTACCAATTTAGCATAAGATCTCTTAACCAATGGCTTTGAAAGTTCATTTGTCTTGAGAACTCTGTATTCATAAGATATATATTATTACTCAAACATATGTTTTTGGTGGAGTTCCAAGTAACAGAATGCAGCCTTGATAACTAATCCATTAAATATTACTGTATTCAAAGTGAGAGAGTGTAAAGAACGAGCTCGTGCTGATATAAATTGGAGTTAAATCATTATATAAAAATGTCATTAACTTCCTTAGCGAATCAATGTACATTTAGTTAGTGCAATTCATATTATATTATAATTAGATTATTTACCGGTTGTTTCGCTACTGAAGCTTAACTAGAAAGAGATATCAATTTCAAATAATTAATTATTATAGGACAAACTTAATCACCTCACTGGCTCGCCCTGTATACACTAAAATGTAGAGTATGTAATTGATTATTTGTATTAATGAAATCGGAGATTAAATATTAAAATCTATATTTTATTAATGAGAACTAACAAACACTTCTTTTTGAAATGGGCCCAGTAACTTATTCCTGTAAACACAATCATAAATGACAGTTAAAAATTGAAGTTTCATTTATGATGGATTTGAAAGGAAGTACCGAAAATGATCTCGGTAATGGACAGAGTTTCATGAAATGTTTCATGAAATTAGTACAAAGCTGAAATCACAAAGAGCATTCGACGCGGACTCGCAGCCGTCTAATCGACAACCAGGCCGTCCATTAATGGTCTGGATCTAGAGAGTATTTGTAGTCGGTTGTGTGGCTTTTGAATTTAGTAGACAGTACTTTTGGATGCGTGATTTTATTGTAAAGCTTTTACAACTCTTATCAAAACCTAAGTTTTAAAACCCATTTAACCTTAATTACTGATAGCATACTTAGTTACACTTTAATAAATGTATATGTAGATCTAAAGGCCCAGAACATTTCTCCTAATGGAGACCGAGAGGTGACCGAGTTTGTGAGAATGTCGGGTTATCCGCAAGGGTGTTACAAACTAAATCCTGAAAGATTTCAGTTATAAAAATATTATTTTTCTTTAAGTCAACGTCTTCTATTCTATGCGAACAGAAATAACGTTGTGTTATCTAGTGTTTAACACACCCTTAGGCCTATACAAGGTTTCATTTGAAGCTCATTTGTTGCATAAAGCAGGCAATTCATGTAAATTAAGTTATTATTTATTCACAATTGCGCCAATAAGAAAAAAACAAATGGTGAAAATATCATACTTATATTTGGATGAACGGATCGAAGAGTTAAATCATCACACATGACTGTTGGTGTGATTGTTGGTGAATTGATGAAACGCGGTTTCAATATCTGACAATAACTTTTGAAGGAGGTTTCAGATCGACTTCAAATTTTCGAGGTAGATTTTATGAGTAATTTTTAGATTGAAGCTTGTTGATGAAGTTATTCTGTGATGTCATATGCTAATAAGCCGTAATAAAATTCTGAGAAATGCACTGGCGGCTGTATAAACTGCTTATTATTGCTTGTTAAAAATAGCCCTCATGGAGACCATTATTAGTACTTACAAGACTGGTAGACAAAAAACATATGCACATTATTACGATTATATAATTTTGAGTTGGCAATAGAAAATAATTTATTTCAATATGGCATAATATATTAAATATACGTAGGCTAAAAGAGGAATCATCAACAGATACAGAATTGTAAGTTATAATTTTGGGTTTGGGTTAGACAGTGAAGAAAACTGCTGCTTTAACAACCAAGACAGTTGATTATCATATTGGTTAGGCAAAGAGGCAATTTAGGCCTACCGAAATTTCAAAGTTTGGTAGGCGATGAGGAGAGGACTATCTAATTACGTTGGAAATAGCCTTACTAATGGGCTTGTGGTTTTCATAAGGTATCAGTGGAACAGATTACCACCATGTTTGCTTTGGTTCAAGATTATCCTATAAAAGAATAGTGCTTAAGACCTATTGTATATAAAACAGGTTTACATTTATTTACAAGTTCATAAAAGCCTAAAACCCGTAACATGTATCCTCCAACTGTCATCCTTACATAACTAAAAAAATACGTTTATTGAACATACATATTGAATCCGACGGAATGTCTGTTATTTTTTACCCACCATCTTATTTAGCTCATAATTCCGCAGTAGTTTGCTTATTCAACCTTCTTTGTATTATTGTTATTAACCTTCTTTGTTATTATATGGTTTATAATATGGCGATGGTGAATATAAAAAATGTATATCGATATTTTTACTCAGAGAAATATATTTTGCTTCACTTTTAAGTAAACATTATTATTAGTTTAATAACTTGCAAAACCTTCAAAGATTAACGTTCCAATGCATTTCTAATAACGGTGTACAACTGCATTAGTTGTAATGCCAGGTGAATCTTATGCTAGATATACGGCCCCCGCGAACATGTGGTTAATCGGAGTTTTCCCAGGAGATCAACACGATTGTTGCGGTGAATAACCAAGCATGTTCTCTCTGGTTCTGCTGCCGTCTGTCTGAGATTTACAGCTTATACTATGTTTTGAATATAGAATAATCCGTTTACACACAGAAATTCCAATAATTCTGAAATTTGATTGGTCCATAATAGAACCTGCTCCTGTTTTTTATTATCAATTAAATGGATGAAATAATAAGTCATGTTCTGTATGGTGCAAGGAATTTAAATTCGAGTTGTAATCTTACAATTTATATTTTAATTTCTTAACACCTTTTTCCAAGCTGAGATTCAAAGGGTTATTTTATCAAATTTTATCAGAATTAACAATGTCTATCGATTTACATTTATGTACTATAAATTAAATTGAATACCACTAAAAACACAATTGCTTTAGAATATCTATTATTGATACGAGTGTATTGTTAATATTATAAGATATTATATATATATATAAGTATATATATATATATATATATATATATATATATATATATATATATATATATATATATATTGTGTATATAAGAATATTCCTATAAAACCAATAAAAATGTTATTACATAAAACTTTATATATTACAATAACATATTCTACTACATGTAAATTTTGTAGATTATTATTATTTCCACGTTATTACTTATAAAAAAATTAGCTTATAGGATATAGAACGGTTTCAGGGAACAGAGCAATCCATGTTAACAAATGATCAGACAAATTCGGCCCTAACATTAACAACAGTTGCTAGCAGTTTCAGGGTCTTTAATTGGTTCAGTCTTAATTGTTTCCTCCCTCCCGCTAGATTACTTCCGGGAATAATAAGAATTCTTACTTCTTTACTTATCTTGAAATTGATTCAAATGAAAACAATATTAACCCCTAACTAGTATTAGATAAAAATGTTTTTTTATTAAATATTCTTATTTATATTTAATGTACCAGCTAAAATTAAGCTTAAACTCGGTAAAATTAAGCATTTCTTTCCTTTCTTAAACAAAGCTCGTACGCTTAGCTCACTCACCCTCTTCATTTTTTAAACGAGCTCGTTTGCTTCGCTCACTCGCCAGGCCAATAGGTGCACTTTTGTATAAATTTCTGGAATCACGGGCTAAATATTATATTTATAACTATCAGCTGATTTCTGTTTAATTTAATATATAGAAAAAACATTCATAAGGTTAAAGGTGCGGCTACACATAGCAGGAAAGGACACGACAAGGACACGACAAGGGCACGGACAGGACAGTTTCTGATGAATGCTCCCCGTGTTATCAAATGGGAGCGGCTACACATAGCAGGAAAGGACACGGAAAGGACACGGACAGGACAGTTTCTGATGAATGCTCCCTGTGTTATCAAATGGGAGTGGCTACACATAGCAGGAAAGGACACGGAAAGGACACGGAAAGGATACGGACAGGATATCGCCGTGTCGGAAAGATCGCCAGACGAGCATTCATCCGCCACTGTCGTGTCTTGTCCGTATTCCGTCCTGGTATGTGTAGCACCCCTTCCGACACTATCAGAAAATTCTGACGGTAGCTCGTATGACGGCAGGGGGGATGAGCAGTGTCGGACGGCTGCTCGCGCAACCTCCCGACGTCTGACGGTTGCTCGCGTAGCCTTACAACTCAGAAATGTCCTGTCCGTATCCCAATATGTGTAGCCACCCCATCAGAATTTTGTCCGTGTCCTTTCCGTTCCCTTTCCGTATCCTTTCCTGCTATGTGTAGCCGTACCTTAACATGGAGTTCTAGGAAGAAAACCACCTCCGATCGATTCCTCGTGGCCATAACCCCACATTGAAAACAAATAAACGGTATCAGATAACTGACACATACTTTCTCCCAACAATATAAAAACATGTGTTAAAGCTTTAAACATTAATGTCTAGATGACTCTGTCGGATAGCTACCAGCTGAGCAGCGCGAGCTTGACCCTACGCGCATCTGTGACTTTTAACAACGTACTGCGTTTACCGCTAAACGAAAAATTGTATTTTCTCCTCAACCACTTGACGTAGAGCAATAATTTAAAGTACTGGATTATTTAGTTTTTTTGAGCTTGATTTAATGGTGATAAGTAAAATTTATTTCGAGACAACAGCTATTTTTAAAATCCAAAAAATTGATTTTTTTTAACACTTTTTACTCCATAACTTTTGAACGCGCATTTTCTCGGAGATGCGGGTGGTGTCATTTTATCCACCATTTTAAGCTTAATAAACCACAAAATTTTAATCAAAATCGTTAGAGCCGTTTTTGAGAAATTTTGATTTTTGACGATTTTTGAGGGTTTTTGG
Source organism: Neoaliturus tenellus (assembly GCA_030545055.2). Lineage (NCBI taxonomy): Eukaryota > Metazoa > Arthropoda > Insecta > Hemiptera > Cicadellidae > Neoaliturus > Neoaliturus tenellus. The sequence continues at coordinate 98,505,079 of CM061534.1, read as the reverse complement.
GGGTAAAATACCCTTAAAAATAAAAAATTCAAAAAAATGAAAAAAACGCCTGGAATTATCGTAGATTTGGACCTGTATACCAAATTTCATTAAAATCGGACCATTAGGGCATTCTCTAGCTTTGTTTACATCCTGACACACACACACACACACACACACACACACAGACATCACTCCGAAAACCACTTTTTTGGACTCAGGGGGAACCATAATGGATAAATCCACCAACAACTCAAATTCGAAAATTTTGACGAAAACAATACTTTCTCCATATACTTATGGTATAGGGGGAGAAAGTAAAAAATAAAAAATTATTCGAGAGAAAAAAACATTGTCCGTACAAAAAGTGCTTGTTTTGGACTAAAAAAATTACATAAGATAAGATAATACTATCTTATATAAATAATTTTGTCAAGTAAAATTTTCTGTAAAAATCATTAAAAATATCTAACGGAACATCATCAATGTGTGAATCAAAGTCAAACGCTAAATACATTTCTCTCGAAACTGACCCGTAGGATGAGAGTCATGGATCAGACAAGGTGTTGCTTTATACTGACAGAAACCAGCTGTTTCATTTGTTACGATTAATAATTAAAGCCCAGTCAATAAAGACAGCTGGGTTCAGTTTAAAATTATTAATCTTTCTCTGGATTCAAAAAGCAGCCTCTCAAATAATTGTTATTTTAGCTCTATAACCAATCAGTTCAACTAGAAAAAATCTAAAAGTTATTCATAAACTAAAATATATAATTTAATATCCCCAAATAAAGATATTAATGTTACATAACTCTTCTTAATGCAGACTCTTCTTGTGAATCTATTCATTCAGAAAATAACAATACCATTTTTATAAATAATGTAATTAATTGTATTGGACTACAACTGTGTGATTATCTTTGATAAAATTTTGTATTAAATGTGTTTTACCACTTTGATTTACACCTGGATTAACGATAATCCTGGTGTAAATTAGAAAAAAAATAACATGCTGAGATGGAAACCACAAAAATGGAACTCACTGGGTTGGATGATGTAAGCAAGCCTTTGGTATGGACAGAATCAGAACTCTGTATGATTATAGATGGAAAGCACAGACAGATGCACACACTGGTGTAGACAAAAAAGGAACACGTTGATAATTTGAAATGAACAGCACAAGAAGATTATTCTTTCATGTTCTCTATCTGTAAAATATTTTACATTGCTCAGTATTTAAAAATTACACTTATTTGAAAAGATTTAATGCGCAATGTACGCAACAGGCTATTTTATGTTTATACATATGGACTTTATTACGTAAACGTTTCAGTGATAAAAAATAAAATACCTTATATCCCCATAGAAAAAAAATCGTGGATTATTTAGGTTAGAATTACTTTTAAGCAAATGAGCATAAACTGAAATAATATTAAGGAATAATATTAAATAATATTTGGGATGAAATAAATTCAAAGTAAATAACAACTTTTTACAATTATCTACTTATACTGTATATCATAGTATAGATTTCTCATAAAAAGAATTGCAAAATTAAAATGTAGTGTTGTTATTTGTTTGAAATGGTAAAAGTGAACCAACATTGGTTTTCAAGTAAGCAAAAATTCAATCGTCACTTTTGCTTTATTTATGTGCACTCAACACCATCCACATACAGCAATAATTTTTACATTTAATTTCAACCGTTATTGATGTCTGTCAAGCCAAGAAGAGTGCAGATATGAGACATTTAATATCTTGAATCCTTCGGGTTACTCATAAATATTTTAAAGATTTTTTTTTATATTTGTTGTTTTCAATGTTATACTACATAAAATTTGTTTACAAGAATTTCAACTAAAAAAGAAAGTGGCAGACTAGTTTAATGGTAAATTTTGAATGTATAAACTATTGTGGAGGATTGTAATCTACATTAAACTCAAACAGTCCTACATAAATATTATCAAAGTATTAGTTTACCCATAATTTTATTAGATAATATGATAGACACACATAACCAATATGCTATTACTAGCAAAACTATAACTAAATAGCTATAATATTATTGTAAAATTACATTAAATTAATGAATAAAAATAAACGGTTGCACAGAAAAGTGTTTGAATAAAAATGTAAACTATCTTGTAACGTTTAACAAAATAAGAGTTAAGACTATAGGTTACTACAGGATGAAGGCCGGTGAGGACTCGCTGTCACCGGGACTGGTGAGCGCACATCATTAATAACCCGGACTTCTGTCTTTTCATTTATCTTGTCACTTGTTCTTCACGTGAGTGAGTTTCTACTTCAAGACCTAATCCTAACTAGGAAAAAAATAAGTGCTTTCTTTCTTTTGCAGTTCGCATTTTCACAATAAGAAATATTTGTTAAACTATAAGCTAATTAAAGGAGATATAGTATACTTAACGAAGTGAATTTAATTAAACGTTTAAACATTATTTGTGTTATTTTAACTCTTCATTGAAAACGACGTATACACTAGTTGTGACCCTAATCTCCATGATATGTTTGGGAAAACATTTAGAATTGCATGGTGTTTGATTAAATTCACAAAGATGTAAAGAATTCACACAAAAAATCAATAAAGCACCTCAATCTAAAACAACATGTTTAGAGGATGTAGTTATTTAAAAAACACCACAGGAGGATTTGCTTATAGTGAAGTACAGATTTGTTTTTGTATGAAGCGTAGCTTGGATAGCCTTAATCTTCATTAGAAATTCGTTTGCAGGGAAATTGAAATGGTTAAAGATTCATTTCATGTTTAATCAAACCATCAGAGTTTTAACATTTCTAAAATATTATTCAGCTAATTTTTAAAGAATTTTTGTTCTTGTTTTATATATAATTTATGAAAGAAAACCTATGAAAACAAGATATTCACAAAGGACATGGATTGTGAAGACAATTGATGAATTGTGAAGTCCAATTTGTAACCAAATAGTATGAAAACAGTTGGTGGTAAGATGATGTTTTATATTCAGTTTTAGTATGTTACTTCTTAAGTTTTTTTACAGCTATGCAAAACTCAATACACGCGATTAGGATCACCTGTAAATCTTATAGGCGACTTTTTATAGTTTTTTTTATTATTTTTTTTTTATTTGATTAATAACCGTTTTCTTTTTTTGTTAAAATTTCCTGAGTATTGGACGACACTGCATTTATTATTCTTTCTTATCGAGTTTCTAAATTTGGAACTTGGATGGATAAAAGAAATTTGTTTAAAGAAATAACTCGTTTTATATTGGTTGAATAAGATACGAGTAAAACTTGGCTAACTTGTTTAATGTGTTCTGGTAAGTTATTTAGATTTTTTTTTTGCAAAAGGACTCTAAATTTAATCCTTTAAAAATTCATTCATTCCATCAAATCTAATATTTTAACATTTTCTTTTACTTTTTGCTTTTGTATAGCTTACAACAACAAAATGTTCAAAAATAGACGTCTACGAGAAAATCTCAATATTCTTTTGTAAAGCTCTTATTATAATACCTATGGAAACTTCATTGTAATATGATTTGGTAAAGAGATAAAAAATGGTGATGTAGTTTGTGAAAAGGAATTAATAGGAGAGTGCATAAATTACGTGATGAGGGCGGTATTCATCGCCGCCCGAGAAAGCAGTTGCTATTAATATCATGTACTCCTTCTCTTCCCCTTATAGTCACTAGTTTGACTCGTAATGTGTGCGTTTAGGCGAAATAGTATCACTATTATTGCATTTATATTTACTCAACGGAAACTCCATTTTTACATGTTTACATCCAGTATAATAAAGGATTATTAATTTTATAACAATACCCAACAAATTAAAATGAAATATTTTTTTCAAATTTCAAAAAAAAATATTGACTTAGGCCTAAATATATAATGATTATCGAATTAGGCATCATATATATATTATGCAGTTGCTATTTAACTATCCAATGTATACTTGATATCATATAAAATCCTTTAACTAAAAGCTATGCAATATATTGACAATTGAATTAAAATACAACATGTTTATTACTTGTATGATGTGATTTTTAACATTATTTATGCTATGTCACAATATTTATAAAATTGTCTCGTTTTTTGTTAGTTATTACCTAATGGACTAATGATATAGAGTGATTGCTATATTTGATTAATGATTGTATCTGAAATTATTGTACATTTTTAATTTGACGTTTCGGAAATAAATTTCGTTTAAAAATACTGGATATGAAATGGACTTCAGAACCCAATAAGAATGAAAATATATTTTCTCTATAGAATTTATTTGCATAACACAACTGAATTTTAAGCTTCACATAACATTCGAACTTTACATGGTTCTTAGAATTTCTATACAGAAACTTTCCTTTTGTTGTATTGTTTCAATCTAATCACTGTTAAAGTAAATATTGTTATATTGAATTTTATTTACAATAATTTATTTAAATGCATTTTTTTACAGGGTTAGACAAAAGTATGGACACCCTCAGTTAACTGATTTATTCTTGATTTTCTCTTTATTTTGACCCATACAACATATTCCCGGAGTTTGGCACTTTACTTATGGAACACCCTGCATACAGCTTAAACAAGCAGATATAATGAAATTGTTATTCGATGATTTTGTCTCTTCATAAAAATCACAATTTTCCTTACCTTCGAGTAATATCAACAAGTTTGAGGCTATTAGTCTGCATTTAGGCCTACTCAATTTTTTTAATATTTGTAAAATAGGTTTATTTGAAAGAAATATTCTAAGAAAATTTATATTCATATTAAATCACGTACGATGCAACATGGAGGAAAAGTGTTATAGACTCATTGTACATTCAATACGCTGTTGTCACGGAGTGATCACATTATTGTGCGGTTTTGTCATGTGGGGCTTGATAATATTGTAGTCAACAGCGTGTAATAAATACATCACTATATATTTGAATAAACCTAAATTAACCTCTTTTATCCCATGCTTGTTTTGTTCATACTACAAGTATTGGACATTATAACTTAGTTTTATTTAAACATTGTATACATATCTAATGTAAAATGTGATATTTTTTTATAAGGTTAACACAAAAATACAAGACTAGCTATTCATATTCGCCTTTTCACATGAAAATAAATTTTAAATGTTTTGTAAAATTGTTATATTTTGTCTTTATTAAGCCACTATACACCATTTTGTCATTTTACGTTCAATAATGTTTATTTTTTAACGAATTGTTGTACGAATCTAATATTTGGGATGGACCTTTCTGATATAAAATGTCAATTGACAAGTAAAATATTATTTTTCCCATGTGTATTTTCAAAATGGTGGCTTTTTATCTTAAAGAGCAAATATCATGAAAACGGCATATAAAAAATTGCAAGAAAAAAAATTCAAATTTTATGATCTACAGAATGATAAGATCACAATAATTGATCAACAAACGACGGATTATATGCAATTTGTGTTATGAAAAATACTGTTTTCCGCTGTCTAACTATTACAAAATTTTTCTGTTTTTATAAGTAAAATCACATATACTCCATAATTTGTTGTAGGATCTTCGTGATTTCGGTACCATTGCATAAACAATCATAGTAAGGGATTAACAAAAATGAAACACTAGTCTTGCTGCCATTACATGGTGGTAGAGGGTGGAATATAAGCTACTTATATGTAACCAGTGCATCGCACACCCTCATACCATCTCCATTACATTATCTTTTACACCTTCAAAAACAATATAGATTCCCCGCATATCCTTGGTCGGGTTTAATATCGTTTTACATTACCATATAGGCCTATATTCCATTTCCGTTTTATCTCGACTGAAAATATGTTTTCGTTGTTACATAACATCAAAAAAGGAATAGAAAAGATTTTGACATAAGCAATTTAACTCATAGAATACTAACTTTACAATTGGCCAACTACAGAATGTTATTAATTTGGTTTACCTTCTTTTAATGCTAGACAACGGGAACCATGCGTTCCTGCTAAAGGTTGTAAAATTAAAAATGTTTAAAAATGAGAAAAAAACTATTTTTCCGGTAAGCAGTGTAGATACCCAAACAAGTTGGTCTTATACCGATGTAACATAAATAATTGCAATTTGCTTTTATAGTTACGTCATTCTTAAATATGCTTTACAGTTACGTCATTGATTTGTAAGATAGATTAGTACTAAAACATGTTATTCTTATTTTTGACATAGTTCTACTTAATTGAATGCAGTAATGATTAGTAATATTAAGTTATCAAAGCAAGGAAGAGGAGAAATACCCCCGTCGCAGCAGACCTGCGTACTCAGCGAATTTCCAATGGAATTTCAGATTATTTACTTTCCCCATAAAAACACCATAGGATCGAGTATGTAGGTTTTCGAGCATTGGGTGTTGTTAGAAAATCTAAGTTAATCAATAATTGGTGAATGTTAACACAAAATTGTATCAAACTCTGGCAATTTTTTATTTTCCCCATAAACCCCATGGGGGTGAGTATGTAGGTTTGCCGCCATATGGGTTTTGTAAGCAAGTATAAGTTTAACCTTATATATATAATGTACATACCAAATTTGATTAAGTTATGTCAATAAATAAGCAAGATATAGGGTTTTCTTGATTTCCCATAAGAATAACATGGAAAACACATTTTTGGATTTGCTCCGTAACCAGTTATGCTATGATAAAAATTCAAAATACCAAATTGTTTGTTTTTTTAAGCTCTTTTAAATGGTTTCAGTTAAAATTGATGAATTTTAAAAATTAAGGTCCAAAAATGCCAAAAACCCATTTTTGACCCCTTTGAAACCCCATAAAACCCCGTTCCCATAACCCGACAATGCTGGTTCGCAAACTCATGAAAATAGACCTGGTCTTAAACCTCCATACCCAATTTCATCAAAATCGGAGGTCCCTTTCAAAAGTTATCAGTACCACGGACACAAAGATATATATATATATATATATATATATATATATATATATATATATATACATATATATGAAAATGAACGAACAGTATTTTTGGCCTCTGGGGACCTTAAAATGAAAAAGTAAAGTGGTCCCGGGCTTAGGTCTTACCATGGCTACTACCGTAATAGCGTATTCCCTATAGGGAAATTCGCTAAAAAGACATCACTTTAATATTATTTGTCGTTGAATCATTATTTACGTAAACCTCAGTAGAGAATAAAGATAAGACAGCTAGTGCAGTATGTAATGTACTATAATACACATATATCTATATTAATTTGCTTTGTATGTTAGGGCTACTAATAGCCCTAACACACTAATAGCCTGTTAGGGGTTATTGTGGTAAAAGTTTTAATTCATATTATATAATACCAGTTGTTACCAGGTGATTTGAAAAAGATGTTTAAAAAATAAAAATAAATTAAAGTTTAAATAGAACTTTAGGACTATATTGATCACTCAAACCCGCAATAAGTTCGTTCTCTCGACTCACAATTTAGTATAATGTAGTGTATATAATCAGTTATACTATTAGTGGATTTAGTAATTACAAGTAATAAGTAAACAAGTAAATTTAGTAAATACCTGCAAATACAATCACACTTGACGATTAAGAAGAGGCAGTAAATTTTAATTACAATTACAAACGTCGTCAATGGCTTCCAAGTAACATGTATTGTTTCTACTCCTTGTATCCAACTGTTTTTCAGTTTACGATACATTGGCCTAACATTGATTTGAACGCTAACGAGGTATTCCTTTGAAGTTTGCACAACACTGTACATATTGCACCATTAAACCAAGGATAATGTTATAATTAGCATTTCATTGTAACCAAGTTAATCACATCTAACATGCAATCTAAGTTTTATATACTTTTCGAAGAATTGCACGTTTCGAATTTACGCAATTGTTACAATAAATAAAATATTACATTAGCCAATATTATATTTGATAAAATTAAATTGCTCTGACTTATTCCATAGTTATAATTTATTATTTTAACACATCTAAATGTGTGCACACTATAACAAGAATGTATTTTTAGACATATTTCTGTTAAAGATGATATTGTAGTTCCTTGTAGGTAGGCCTACCCTGATCCCTAATCCCCTGACTCTATTAGGGATCAATTATAAAGTTAATCGCTTTGTGGGGTTAAGATTCCAACGTAGTTGGTTTTGTGCAGTTGCGTTTTCGCGTGTAAATTCGTTTATAAAAGTACCATAAATAGTTCAATTTATGGTACGCCCTAAACCAAAAGTTACATACGACATACCTGAAATATATGTATTTATTAATGTAAATTGCTATTGTTTTTAATTATTTAAACAACCATTTCAACGATTGAAGAAAAAGAGTAATATTTTTATTCTTTTTATAACAAATACATTTTTTTTTTATATTCTTCATGAAAATGTCGTTTTTCTCACATTTTACCAAACTTATTGGCAGTAGGCGGTCATCCATCCAAAATGAAGAAACATCCGATTATGCTTGACCTATTCATAATTCTCCCTCCCTCAAAAGAATGAATCGTAATGAAACAATAAGCTCATCATCTGCAAATTGCGTAATTTATAATATAATACTACTTTCGTGATATGCTGAACACCCATTAGTCTGTAAACTGTATTTTAATGTAAAACTTGTTATACAGGGTGTTTGGTAGTCAGTGCAAAAAAGTTTAAAGGGTTATAATTGTCCTGTCCTATTTGCATAAGGAGCAGGAATTGATGTTAAACATAATTATTGATTGGTTTACATGAAATAACTATCACACACAATACTGGGTGACAATTAAGTCTGGAAATTATTTAATAACTTCACAACAGATAAAAATACCAACTTCCACAAATCATTACTAATAATAGTAACCTACTTATCTGTGCACGACCTAAAGGATATCCCCTTTTGGGGGACTGCCCCCTAGGAGTCAGTCCAAAATCTAAAAGAGAAGCATAGTTTGATATGCACATCAAATTAAAGGCCTTACCCGGTAGAGTCTAATGCCACAAACTGCACTTCAAATGGTTGACCGAGGCGGAAATGCGGGCAATCAAACTTTACATTAAAATCACATTACAAATACTTAATGCAATATTTTGCGATATATTCGACCTTTTAAGGTGGGATTTGTGAAATACTACTGTACATTTTAAGGCGTTTATTGTTATGTATGTTGTGGGAAAAATTAGGCCTAATGAAGTTTTCCTAAAAACAAGTGAATGTTCTAGGTAACGATAATAAGAAAAACAGTCCAATAATCTTTAACTCCTACTCCTTAGGCAAATACGAAATATATTTATAATATATAATTTTAAAGCTTAGGTAGTGAAGAAGTTTCGGTGAAATTTGACAGTTTGTAGCTTCACGAATAAAAAACTTTCTTCAGCAAGTTTTAATGGCCTTTATCCCAGAATTGCAAAAAAGATTTTTACAATGCTTATTGGGACAAACTGTACATATTCTAATAGTCATTTTTGTGAAATTTCTGAAACGGCCTTTAAAAGTGAGAAAAATATTATTAATTATCTCAAGTAATTGTCAAAAAGTAAAAAAATGGAAAAAAAGTCAAATGTCAAAAATGTCAAAAGTAAAAAATGTCAAAAGTAAAAAAAGTATTAAAAATGGATGTTCCTGGAAGGTGGAGCGAGATGTAACTGCCTTACTCGCGTATCTTACTTTTATTTTACAAGCACGATAACCCCTTAAAATATTTGGCACTGACTAACAAACACCCTGTATACTAATTACAGTAATTAAATAAGCGCTTTAAAATTGAATATATTGTTACCGACTCTTTGTGTAAGGACTGGTTCTTTAACGTTGCTTAATCACAGTAATCATAATTATAATTAAATAATAAACTCGTACTTGTGATTAACTTTACGGTGCTCCACACCAAAACTGTTAAGCCAAAGTGCATTCTCTTTAATATTTTTTACCTCTCTTTAATTTAAAATAGTTTTCATTTTTTACGATAACTAACTTCCCTCAAAGTTTGTTAAAATCTAATACTTAAAGTATAACTTTATTGTACATGTTTAGTGTACATTAAGGGTTGCTTTCTCCATGTGAGCTTAACATTAAAACCAAGCTAAGTTGAATTTCTTTCGTGAAAACAAGTCTAAGTAGTTTTTATACAATTTAATGTTAAAGATTTAAAACAGGTATATTTTGAAAATATGACTTGAAAAATGTTGATCTTTTCAAATATTCCTTTACTTTACAAATATGTATACCATAATTCAATTTATTACAACAAACTGTCAAAAATTTAAAAACATTTATAAAAACTACAAAATTGACCTTGAAAAATTTGTATGAGATATTTTGGCTTGTCTTGGCCAGGAATATGGTCTAATAACTGAAAGTCCCGTAAAGAGTTCAGAGACACCCTGTATACAACTTCGGAAGGTAGGGCCTATACTGCTGGTGGTCGCATGATACATATACGGGCCTCACTAACATGTGGTTTATCGAAGTTTTCCCAGGAGACCAACACGATTGTTGCGGTGAACAACCAAGCATGTTCACTCTGGTTGTGCTGTTGTCTGCATGATATTTACGGCTTATACCATATTTTGCACAAAGATTATTTCCTTTCCACACAAACATTCTATTTACTCTGTTATTTGATCCGTTCATCATAGACCATTCTAAGGTTTAATTAATTTACTTTTGTCAGAATAACAAATAATGTTATATATAATACAGAAAATTAAAATCTGTTTTGTAAGATTTGTCTAAGCAAATTTGCTAATTCTAAGCTAATCTGAAGATGTAAAATGTTACTTTTTTAATAATACCCTGGATAAACCAACTGTATAACGGTCCTCATACTAGTGGTTAAAACGACTATCACTGAATAAACACAAATCCAATAAATCTCTAGTATCTATAAAAGTGTATTGTGGATGAAAACATGCACAAAAAATATAAAATAAACCTTTATAAATGTAGAGTTATTGTCAATATCATATGATCTTTATTATTGTTATGATGTTTACATTTTAGTTCAATGTTATTAATGGTTGATTAAAAATGAGTTTCATATTTCTTTATAGTTTATTTTGTTAATTTAAGAACTTAACAGTGGCGACGATGGAAAAAGAATAAAATAAACTGAACAAAATAATGGATTCAACAGAAATTACACTTAGTTTGAACAACTACAAAAGAATTAGAACTTCAATAAAGACACAATTCACCAAGCTAACAAATAAGTTGAATAATCATGAAATAGATCCCAGGCAAGTCGACGAACGTCTGGAGCATCTGAACACAACATGGACTAGATTTATTGAAGCTCAAGAGAATATCGAACTACTAGTAGATGACACTGAACTGGATGATGAAATGAATTACAAGATGGACATGGAAGAGGTATTTATTAACTTGAAGATTATGTTGAGGCAATTGAAACCCATTATACCTACAAATCCTACACAAGAAATTAATGATAATACAAAGGGTATTTCGACTGACAATAAAGCATCAACAACGTCCCATATTTCATTTGCACCATTCAGCGAAGAGGAATCTTTTGAAAATTTTACAAAAAGACTTGAAGTGTTCATGTTTTTAAAACACATATCAGACGAAACAACAAAGACATACATTCTTCTTAATTCCCTGCCCCCTACATTACATCAAAAGCTTTATAACATTTGTGCACCTGATACGCCACTTCAGAAAAGGTATGATGATCTAATTGCGTTATTAAAGCAATATCTGGACCCTCAACCAAGCGTTTGGGCACGGCAGCATAGTTTTATAATACGAGAACAAATGGTGGGTGAATCTGTTACTGATTTTTCAATTGAACTAAAGAAACTAGCGACCCCTTGTGAATTCAAATGCTCTTGTGGAAGATCTACAGCTGACACGATGTTACGGTTACAGTTTATCAGGGGACTTCGGGATTCTGACATAAGAACAAAACTACTACAAGAAGAATCAGACAAGACATTCCAGGAAGTAATAAATACTGCTAAGACAATGGAACTTTCTAAAACTGAAAATACAATGATGTCCTCTTCACAACAAAAAGCCCAAATGAATCAGGTTTATTCTAAGTCACCAAATAAACGATTGGGCATTAACAGTGGAGTGAAAAATAAATCCACGGGTCCCAACAAGGGTTCAATTACATTCCAGTACCTTAAAGGGAAGTGTTACAGATGTGGTGACGAAAAACATAAAGCGGATACATGTAAATTTATTGAACACCACTGTAGAAAATGTGGAAAGACTGGTCACATTGCTCGAGTATGTCTCAGCGAGAATAGTTCAACAAAATCCAAGAGTTACGGAAGCACCTGCCAAGCTGATGTTTTAGTTGAAGAAGATGAGTGCTATGAAATGAACATGATAACTTCAAGAAACACAGACAAATTTAATTTGAGAGTGAACATTGAGGGAAGTGAAATAACAATGAAGTTAGACACTGGAGCGGCATTGAGCACTATTTCATACAATGATTACATAAATCTAGGGCTGAATAAACTAATTCACAAAACACAAGTGGAACTTCGTACTTACACTGGGGAGGTTTTTGAACCTGTTGGGTATGTGTTTGTGAAATGCACGTACAAGAATCATGATTTCATTGGCAAGCTATACGTAATCAATCAAAATGTTGATCCCATCTTTGGGCGTGAGTGGATAAGGGAAATTAAACTAGATTGGGCTGACCTGAAAAGTATTACAAATTCTTACATACACGCAGATGTCGATAAACTGATTGAGAATTACAATGATGTATTTGATCAAAGTATTGGTGTTATTCCTGATGTTGAAGGACATATACAACTACTTGAAGATGCAAAGCCTGTTTACATGAAACCTCGCCTAGTGCCGTATGCCTTAAGATCTAAAGTAGAAGAAGAACTGGACAGATTGGAAAGTATAGGAATCATAACTAAAGTTGACCAAAGTGACTGGGGAACTCCAATCGTTCCAGTAGTGAAACCCAGTGGCAAGTTCAGAATCTGTGCCGACTTCAAGGTGACGCTAAATAAACAAATTAAGGATATAAAATACCCGATCCCTCGTATTGAGGACATTTTCGCAAAAAATGAACGGAGGAAAATACTTCTGTACTCTTGATATCAGTAACGCATATTTACATATGGCTATGGATCAAGAAAGTTCACTACTACAAACAATCAGTACTCATAAGGGACAATATAAGGTGAATCGTCTAATGTTCGGAATCAAAACTGCTCCTGCCTTATGGCAAAGATTTATGGACAAAATACTTTTTGGAATTGATGGTGTTCAGTGTTTTTCCGACGACATCATCATCCAAGGCTCGACTGAATCTGAAACCTTACAGAGACTAGAACGTGTTTTGATCGTTATCAGAAAAAACAATCTTAAGTTGAATAAAGACAAATGCAAGTTTTTCCAAACATCAATCAACTACCTTGGCCACACAATAGATCAAAATGGTCTACACAAGAACAAGGACAAAGTGGAAGCAATTCTAAAATCAAAGAGACCGTCAAATGTATCAGAGGTACGAACATTTCTAGGCTTGGCCAACTATTACCAGAAATTCATACCTAACTTAACTGCAATCTTGAATCCACTCTACAACCTGTTAAAAGCTCACACTAAATTCGTATGGACCAAAGAATGTGATAAATGCTTTGAGAAGGTTAAAGCTGAAATAGCTAGTAACCGAGTACTTGCCCATTTCGATCCTGATCAAACCTTAGTGCTAGCTACTGACGCTTCCCCTATCGGATTAGGAGTCGTCCTCTCCCACCGCTACAAAGACGGCTCTGAACGACCCATTTCGTTCGCTTCTCGATCCCTCACTGTAAGTGAAAAAAAGTACAGCCAGATCGACAAGGAAGCACTAGCCATATACTGGGGTTTGAAAAAGTTCTATCAATATTGTTATGGCAGAAAGTTTATCCTCATAACAGATCATAAGCCCCTCGTTTCAATTTTCGACCCACACAGGACCTTGCCTACTATGACTGCTACACGTATTTTTAACTACGCACACTTTCTCTCTGGTTTCGATTATACTATTGAGCACAAGAACACGAAATCACATGCTAATGCCAACTACATGTCACGTTTTCCGATTGAACATCCACCAACAAACCTAATAGATCAACATGAAGCCTTTTTCATGAACCAAATTGAAACAATGCCCGTAACACATGAGAACATTGCAAAGGAGACTGAGAACGATAAATACTTACAACCCATTTTAAGGGCTCTTCAAGAAGGCTCTGATTTAGAACGCATTGGTCTGAATAATAATGAGTACTCACTACATGATGGCTGCATTTTTCGTGGTTCAAGGGTTGTAATTCCTGAATCATTACAAGGTAAGGTTCTAAACGAACTTCATTTAGGACACTTAGGTGTAGTAAAAATGAAGAATCTTGCAAGAAGTTTTTGTTACTGGAAACACATTGACCGTAACATAGAAGATCTAGTTAAATCTTGCCGTTCATGTTGTATGAAGCAAAATCTACCCGATAAAGTAGATGTCCATCCTTGGTTGGCCCCATCAGGCCCTTGGCAACGTATACACATAGACTTTGCAGGACCATTTCAGGGTCAGTATTTTTTGGTTGTCGTTGACGCCTATTCAAAGTGGGTTGAAGTTATACCAACCAAAACCACAACGTCAAATTGGTGTATTCAGCAACTTAGAAAACTCTTCTCTACTTTTGGTTATCCTTTTACATTAGTTTCGGACAATGAATCAAATTTCACATCATCTATTTTCAACCAATTTTTACAAGCTTGTGGTATTACTCACAAATTATCAGCTCCCTACCACCCTGCAACTAACGGACAAGCAGAGAGGTTTGTCCAAACTATCAAGAAACAACTAACTGCGATGGAAAATGATGGAGGAGATTTGGCTTTCAAAATCAATCATCTTTTAATGTCACTGAGGAACGCCACAAACGCCACAGGGTCCTCGGCTTATGAGCTCATGTTCGGTAGACGAATACGAACCAGATTGGATCTAATGAAGAAATTTCAAGATCAGAGGCAACGACCAGAAATTCGCAAAAAAATCAAAAGGGTACTGCATGCAGGAGACCGAGTTCAGGTGCGCAATTTTGGAAAAGATGGAAGATGGAAATTTGGAAATATAAGTTGTAAAGATGGCATATTGCACTACCAAATTCACATGGACAATGGTCAGGTTTGGAGAAGACATATTAACCATATTCGGCCATGTAAATTCGAGGGGGAGGAGTGATGTAGAGTTATTGTCAATATCATATGATCTTTATTATTGTTATGATGTTTACATTTTAGTTCAATGTTATTAATGGTTGATTAAAAATGAGTTTCATATTTCTTTATAGTTTATTTTGTTAATTTAAGAACTTAACAATAAACTTTACTGAAGTATATAAAGTAGGCCTACATAAAGTACACATGTAAATTTCCTATATATCTTTTAATGGAATATCTCCCCTTTATCATGTTTAAAACATAAACTTATAGGATATAGAACGGTTTCAGAGAACAGAGCAATCTATGTTAACAAATGATCAGACAAATTCGGCCCTAACATTAACAACAGTTGCTAGCAGTTTCAGGGTCTTTAATTGGTTCAGTCTTAATTGTTTCCTTCCTCCCTCTAGATTACTTCGGGAAATAATAAGAATTATTACGGTTTTTCCATCGCATATTACAATTAAATAAAAAAATAAATAACGTGACTAACCAGCAAAAAAAGTGAAATACTTCTGATTCCTTATCTATCGCTCTCAAGGAACATTAGTAAAAAATGTTTAAACATATATTTCCTGTATACCTAGGTACCACACATAAAATTGTAAAATAAAAACATTAATTTGTGTTTCGAAATCTAAAGTTTAGTAATGATTTAAAATATTAGGTTTAATTTACAAATGTTCAGATGATAATGATAATAATGATCATTCTTGGGACTGATGTTTTTAGGGTAAAATTTACCACGGGGAATGATATTGTAATATCACGAAGTCAATTGTAAGACGTGAAACTAAGTAAACCGTCAACCGAGCGTGACTCATTAATTATATACTGAGACGGAAACCAATACAAAGTAAGTCACTGAAAATAACAATATAAATGTGAGCTGTCATGGTTAGAGGTGAAACTCAATTAAAGCACTGTCGGAAACCACATAAACCACATAAAAAATACTACACTGGCATAGGCATGAAAGGAACACACAGAAAATAAAAAATTAATTGACCAAGAAAAATTTGATGACCTTTAATAATGCAATAGACTCTTATTTATGTATTTACATTACTCTTATCTACGACTGTTGCAATAAGCTCCAATAATGATTTTATAAGTTACATCTTAAATAGTTAAATCATTGAACCAAAATCTTTACCGTGCATTAACGAGATCATATACAGGGCCTTTTGTAATCAGGGTCAAAAATTTTAAGGCGTTATCATGCTTTTAAAATGCAACAAAAATACGCGATTTATACAGTTACCTTCCTGTAACATTCATTTTTTTACTTTTTAAAAATACTTAAGATAATTCATAAAGATCTCGTTTTTCTCACCTTCTATCAAACTTATTCTCACTATTAATGAAAGTTACGGAATGTACACAACATTATCTATTAGAATAAGTAAAGTTTGTCCCAAGAAGCCCTCCTAAAGTTTTTAAAATCTACTTGAAATCCAGTTTTTTTTGGAAAATTAAGATAAAGGGCTATACAACTTGCTGAAGAAAATTTTTTTATTTGTCAAACTACAAAGTGCCAAATGTCAAAAAATCTTTTTTATATGCTAAGCTTTAAAATTATAAACTAAAAGTAAACCATTCTTATTTGTTTAACTAATTGACATAAAAAAATTATTGATCTGTTTTTCATTATCATTACTCAGAACCTGACAGCTTCCTTCATGATTTGTGAAAGTCCATATTTTTATCTGTTGTGGTGTTTAAGTTATTAAATGAGTTCCAAACTTAATTGTCACCCAGTATTGTTTGTGATAATTACTTCATGTAAACCGCTCAATAAATATGTTTAACGTCGATTCTTTCCCCTTAGGCCAAAAGGTAAGGTCACTTATAGTAATATCATTTTAAAAACTTAGAATATGGGAGCATTTTGTGATATTTGACAGTTTGTAGCTTGGAAAAAGAGGGAAAAAATTTCTTCAACAAGTTACAGTGTCCTTTTTCTTAGTTTTCCAAGAATTTGTTTTCAGGTGGTTTTTACAAGGCTTTACGAGGGCTTAAATGGAACAAACTATACTTATTCTCATAGATAACTTTGTCCACTTTCTAAAAATGACAATAGAAATGAGAAAAAGTTTGGTTCAAGGTACTAAAAACGTGATTTTCATGAAGAATGTCAAGAAATTTGAAAAAAAATTAAAAATGACTGTTACTATAAAGTGGAGCAACTGCCTAAATTGCGTACTTTTTTGCTTTTTTAAGCATGACAACCCTTTAAATTGTTTTGACACTGACTACCAAACACTTTTTATTACAGTTTTCACATTAAAATACACTTTACAGTTTAATGAGTGTTCAGCATTTCACGAAAGTAGTATTATATTATAAATTACGCAATTTGCACATGAGCTGATTGTTCCATTACGATTCATTCTTTTGAGGGAGAATTATGAATAGGTCAAGCGTAATCGGGTGTTTATTCGTTTTTAATGGATGGCCGCCTACTGCCTATAAAAACTGCATGCATTACAAAACTATTAACTTATATTCTGAATAAAACAAGTGAAAAGTAAATAATTACTGTATCATAATTTATTCAAATTAAGATTAAAGTTTGTTGTTATTTGTTTAAGTTGAATCACCCAACAATAATGTCACCGCTCATTTTTATTTATTTTAAATTTAACGTCAAGAAAAGACGATTGCAGGGATAAAACACAAGCCTAAAGCTTGAATCAATTGGTACTCCCATAAATAATTGTAATTATAACTTATTTATACGTATTTTGTTGGCAATTTGGAACGTATGAAGTTTTTAAGCAAGAATTACAACTTAAATATACATTAAAATTTCTCTTGAGATTTACAGCCTCTGGTATATCATTCAACATTGTATTATTCTATTTTTACCTTATAATCCAATTTTATATCTATTTTGAAACCTAGGTTTTAGAGCCAAAACTCTACCATCAGACCATTTGTTATTAGGCTCAATAACGGACATATGTGCTAACTCTTCCTTCTAAATTTGAGATTAGGTTGCAAATAACTGAACCATAGTTCCACCGACGAGTGTATATGTTTTATACTGTGCCTTGTGTCGTGTAAATTTTTTTATTGTAAATATTGCATTAATAGACCAAGTCCGAATCAAGAGAGAAAGAAAATGTTGCTTAAGCCTAGTGACAAATGGATTTATAATAGAGTTTCGACTCTGAAACCTAAGTCTCCAAAATAGAGATAAAATTGGATCATAAGGTAAGCCTAGTTGAACTTTTATATGTTGGATCATACAATGTTAAATTTCTGGTTGAAATAACTCGAACTTTACTTGTATTACTAATGTATTTCCAACAACAAAAGAAAACAATGAAATATTTCAACTTGACTAAAAGACTGTTGAATTTATAACTCAAACAATTATAAGTAAGAAAAAAACGTATTTATAAAATACTATACCCATAGTGTTATTGTGTAATAATCGCAAAATGGATTATGATCACGAATTTGTAAAAGGGAGAAAAACATAACAAAATTATTTTAATATTCTGTTAAGCTGAAAAACAACTGTTGCATAGGGAAACGTTTTAATAGTCATTAAATCATTTTGTAACAAGGAACTGACAGACCGGTTGTTAAGACGGTATAAATTACAAGATGAAGATGGTGAAGCTTCGCCTCTACCGGGCCTGGAGAGAGGCACATCATTAATAACCAGACTTGTGGTCTTTTCATTCATCTTGTCACTTGTTCTTCACGTGAGTTAGTTTTCCACTTCAAGACCTAATTCTAAGAAGGGAAAAATTAAATTGCTTTCTTTCTTTGGCAGTTTTTCTTTCTTGCCAACAAAACTACGTTTTACGGTAAGGAAAGTAAAAGAATATAAGGTCTACTTTACGGAAATTATTTAAATAAAAGGTTACAATTGTTTGGGGTTATTTTAACTATTTGTATCAATAAAGACTGCACTCCTTAACAAAATCTAAGTATTGTATATTGAGTACTACCGGAGCAATATGTTAGGTGTCTTAGTTTTTGACCAAAAACGTTTTTGCTATATAATCTAGACATTTATAAATTTTACACATGAATATTTGTTTATGAACCACATACCCCTAAAATGGAATGTTTAAAGGATGCTATTATTTGAAAATCCTCATAGGAGGATGTTTTACAGTGAAATATGAATTTGGTGGTGAACAGATGAATTGTAATTTGGATCCACTAATTCTTTTGCAGAAACTAGTATGTAGTGAAAGCGGAGTGGTCAAACATTTATTTGTTGTTTCAACAAAAGTATCACAGTTTAATTAATTAAACATTGTGCAGTTTGTTACATTTTTATTTCAGTTAAAATAAATATACAAAACATCTGTGACAAAAAAGGCTTAAAAATGTTTCAAGACAATTAAATTTTATGATATTGATGAAAAAATTTAGAAGGATGTGTTTTTGTAATATATATTATGAACATATTTTTTTACAAACACCCTTAGTTTTTGAAAAATTTTTATTTGGGTACTTTGTTAAAAAATATGTTCATAATAATATTCCTAGCAGCCATATGTAACCAATACAATTTATATATATATAATTTTTATATATATATATATATATATTCCCTATATATATAC
This sequence comes from Neoaliturus tenellus, assembly GCA_030545055.2. Lineage (NCBI taxonomy): Eukaryota > Metazoa > Arthropoda > Insecta > Hemiptera > Cicadellidae > Neoaliturus > Neoaliturus tenellus. The sequence continues at coordinate 98,485,310 of CM061534.1, read as the reverse complement.
AGACAAGGAAAAAAGGCAGACAAGGAGAACACCGTATATACAGATTAATAAGTATTCAGCACATCACGAAAGTAGTATTATAAATTACGCAATTTGTACATGAGCTGATTGTTCCATTACGATTCATTCTTTTGAGGAGAGTTATGAATAGGTTATTTCATAGTTATATATATATATATATAGTATATATATATATATATATATATATATATATATATATATATATATATTATATATATATATATATATATATATATATGGTGGGCTCCTTGTCTGCCTTTTTAATATCCCTAGAGTTTCACTCGTAGCGTGGGCGTTATGGTATAATTATATCACCATTAATGCATGCTTGGACATAATTAATTAAACTGTTTGTTAAATGATTCAACAAAAAATTATATAACGGGTTGAAATACGATACAAAATATAACATTTAGTTCGATTCTAAATGAACACTTTGTGAAATATTGTATAAGTTGCAATATATTGTTTGGTATCAAGATTTTTAATCATTACTGAAACACTTTTATGACTTTAAAATAATTTTTAAATTACAATTCTGCCACGCCGAACTAAAAAGTTCGACCAAGTTAAAACCTGAAACAGATTAAAAAGCCAAACGTGTTATTATAGTTTTCTTTATGTAAATCACGTTGTTAAAAAATACTTTAAATTTTTCAACGTATTTTATTGTTTGATGCCTATATTACTAAATACCATAATTAATTAAATGAGTAATAGGTTTTGTTAATAATCATTGCAGGAGATTATCCCATAGTGCACTCATGTTTGTGGACTCACGACTACATGCTTTAAACTTGCGTTGCTCGTAGTAGGCATACTATGGTTTAGAAAACAGTATATAAACGCCTAAAAAGTATAGGAACGCCTAAAAAAGATAAAGAGCGTAATAGTTAAAAGAATAATAAAAAGTAAGGGGTTACAATACCATAGTGCATAATCAATATATCTTGCTCCACCTTTTACAACTGGTGCATGTCCACTTTAACTGTCCACCAAATAAGAACGCTTAACTGGTAATAGAGGTGGTTATGGAGATCATTATAGGAGAATGTTATTAATGACGGCTGCCATCTTTCGGTGACAATTGGAAGCTTTTATTATTTCTCATTTTCATATTAAATAAACTAACTACTTTATTGCAATAATATTTAATATTTATCATTGTAAAATTTCTTTTCTTTCATTTATCATCGTTAATCTGTATTCAATATACGATTGTTAAATGTGTTTAATACATATTACAAATAATACGGAATATTTTGGCATGTGATGGCCATTCTCAACTCTAACAAGCTACGAAGTAACAGACGGTTTTTAGTACCATATCGTTACCTATTTGAATCCATTAGTGTTGTAAGCCAGAGGATATTCCATACTATCTGTAGGATTAGTGTTTTTTCTACAACATCTTATTTTATGTAAATAAAAGAGATATATCGTAGGGTACAAAGCAATGAACTTACCTGACCTAACACACAATAAGAAAATAAAATAAAATATATTTTATTTAAATGTGCTACATTTTTTATAATCAAATGGTTGTAAAAATAGATTTCATAGTATTTATACAAATTTAAATTTAAGAAAAATCCGTGGAATTAGCTTATTGAGGCACTTATCAAGAGTGTAAATATCAACCTCTACATTATAATGGAACATGATAAACCTCCATCAAACCTGGTAAGAGGTATAAAGAGAATTAGCTATAAAGAAATAACTGGACTAGGAGGTTCAAGTTTTCTTTATCTCTACGTCATTATCAACGGAAGTAAAGATCAAGGAAAAGTAAACCTAAGGAACTTTATCCCCTTCTGTATCAAGACTTGGTAGGGATCTTAAAGTCTCATCTTTGTCTTGTTTTTGTCTTCTTCTATTTTTTATAGCTACGTACGATTAAAATAACTTTGCATTTTTATTTTTTTATCTGTTCTATCAAGTCAACAATACGTTTGTTTGCAAAAACATAACACAAAAAAATAAAAAAAATTTTTTAACAATAACTGAAGATTTAGTGAAATTTTGGGTTATTTGGACTAAATAAGAACCACTAAATTTTTGTTTACAATCACCCAAAATATGTAGAATAAAAACCAATTTATCTTAAAACGTTGATAATTGGCAATAATATGAAAATACGCAATTGAAAATAATGTATCTGAAAATACACCAACTATATAAACAACTGAGCAAGTAGTAAAGAAAACATAACTGTAAATTACATTCCCACATAATTATTCAACAAAATATTCGCAATAAAATATTATTATAAAATTAATGATTCAATAAAATAATATCTGTACATCCAATTAAATGTTTTAGTTTTAAAAAGTTATACTTTTTTACTTATTTTTTAATTTTTTTAAGTTATACTTGGAGACATCAGAAAATGATTTGATTAAAATTCAAAGTACATAACTGTCACAGTCTTTATAATTACTAACTCGGTTCTTGAATTTGTTACGGAAATGAAGAAAAACAGTTTTCGTAGAATCATAGAACATTTGACAACAAACGTCCCTTGTCCACAACATTGTCCTCTGTAAAAAGTGCTAACGTGCTCTGTAATAAACAAGACGTTGACTCACGGGTTCTTCGTTACCTCTGTGAAAGGCTGAGGGCCATGCAGAATTTCAGGACTAAAGTCGGCAAAACAATAAATTACATGTGCTTAAAGTTAGTTATGAGCTGGGAGGAAGGGTTTTTTATTATTCCCAACATTCTTTTAACTGAATTCATGGTGGAATTCAGAAAAGTGGGTTAAAAGGGGTTAAAGAAAAAATAAAAGATTTTAGCATTTGAGGAGTAAGCTTTAAGATTAACCATCTTGCTAAGACTTATTGTTTTTAGTATGACGCATTTATTTGTATCAGGTTGTGAAAAGTATATTGTTATGACAAAAGTTGTATATGGAAACCAGTCTTTACTGAGCTAAGGCAAGGTATTTTCTTTCCTCTTTCTTAAAATAAAGGATTTGTCTTTCTTTCTTCATTTTAAGCTGACAGAGAGGAAAAAATTACATATAGTGCCTTTAAGATGACGATAAGTGTGCATAGGGGAAATATTTATTGTAAAACATAGTGATTTATGTTAAGATTACGTAATGCTACTACAGTTTTAATTTTTGATAAACCAAATGGTTTAATGCAAGCGTAATATTTTACCAAGACATTTTCTTAATCAGGCTTTTATTTATTGTTTATTCAAACTGAGAAGGTTAAAGTGTTTGAATTGCATTACATGAATGTTTTAACTATTGTTTGCATTTCAATATTTATTACGTTATTAAACTTAAATAGGCAAATACGTTTTCTAAAAATATATATACTATTTATTTACAATTAAGAACTCAACAAGGCAATGCTGAAAAATGACGACTAAGGAAATTGCAAATTAAGCTGCTATTAAGTCAAGAGCATTCTTGAAGGTTCTACTGTAGCACTTCAGCATCGATGCACTCAAACTTTTATGAGCCACAAAACGTGACATCAAGTAGATCTGGAGTTTGTTTTACACCATGATATTTTAGATATTTTGCAACCTCGGATAAAGAGCATGTCGGATTTCTGATATATAAAAAATACTCTATAATAAATTAATGTTAATTTATAAATAAATCAATATATCAAATCAATATAAAAACTTATATTTATCAAACAATATATTTATCAAATATCCAATATATTTCATTAAAACATACAAATGGAACAATTTTTAAGATATAATGAAATAAAATTACCTTATCCAATCACAAACCACAATGTAATAATACATTGGATTATGTGGTAGTTGCATACTATAGACCTGAAGATGTTCTAAGGAACGAAACATGTTGTCTTTTGATAACCAGTGATTGGATAAGGTAATTTTATTTCATTATAATATATTTCCAATCCAGGGTCACAATGAATACTATAATTTTTAAGACTGCTTAAATCTTATCGTGAGAGCCGTTACAACAAAAACTGGGTATTTATCACGACTGGGAAAACTGTTCTAATGTAAGAGACAAGGGGTATTAGCTGGTTAAACAATGTATTTTTATACCCATCACTAGCCTGATAGTAAAAAACAGTTGGTGAATGTTACTCTTATGGACATCAGATCGATTACGTCCCCAGCCGATATCAAAAGCGGCATTTTCTAATATCAAAGGAAAGAAACATCCTTATTTTTAATATTTTACCCTAAGTCCTGGTACATCTCATCTATTTTGTACACTACCTTGTACAACAAAGTTATTTAAAGGCTATGTACAGCCACTAATCAAAAACGTAGCCACACACATGTCGCTTGCCCAAATCATTGCACTCTCATCAGCACACTCTTTTGAGTTTTGATGCATATGGCAACTCATGCACTTGATGTACACGCACGAGCCGTAATGGAGCAATCAGTGCGAATTGTTTGGTTTTTATTAAAACACACTTTAATCAAAGGCAAGAGCTCCTTTAGCCTAGAATCTAAATTTTAGTGTGAGGCCTGAAATTTTAAGACTTCATTATGCAACAGCATAATAATGTACATCATAACATCAGTACTTATTTCAACTGTCGTAGATAAAATAAATAAAAAAATCATAAAATAATATCTCAATTTAGCATTGATAAATAATTTAATAACATGACTTAGTTTGTTGGCAAGAAACTATATTTTGCTTGACTTTCACACATAAATGGATTCAATTTATTATTTTTTTTTTAATTGTTTTCGTATAAAGTCCAACAACGTTGCCAATAAAGACTAGAGTTAAATTGTTCATTGAAACAAATAAAATTATATATTCGAAGCAAATTCAATTCAAATCATTGTCTAAGCCAACAAGGTTTCTTCCTGGCTCTCACGAACAAAAACCGCTAATGAATCAACTGTAAATCTAAACTTTGTTGAAGTAGAAACGTTGTCTCCGAACTTCCTTTCACTCCCAGTAATTTATGAGTTTTTATTTTTTATCCAAACTATTCAAACGGTTTCCCACTTTTTAAGCAACATAAAAATTTCATTTTAATTTTAAGGTGATTGTAAATATCAGATTTCTCACAGTAAAAATAAATACCTAAAACAGCTTTGCAAATAGTTAAAGAATGTGTTGAATTCCAAATTAATGACAATTAAAATACAATAGGCATTACTGCAATTAATAAATTTTATGCTATAAGCAATTAATTACTTATTAACACACAGTATGAATATGTATTAATATAGACAAAGGTTTCTTTTGTTTTAAACTACACTTTAGGTAAATAGTGTGACGACTTTTCAGAACGTTTTAAAGTTGGAAATTATTAAACCGGGACTAACATGAATCAAACTCTGTGTTTGAGATTCTCTGTTCTGATTCAATCATTTTAAAGTTCAACTATCAATTTTTTTTTGTTTCTTAAATTTTCTATTTGTTAGAGAGATATTTGTAAGATAAATGTTACAAAACGGGGTCTTGTATTAGTAAACTTTATGGAAATATTATTAATTTGTATATTTTGTATGGTACACAACATATTTTAAAATATTTTTCATCCACTGTAACTTTGATGTTCGAGCTAAATTTAAATTAAGACATAACTATAAGTAATAAGTATCTTGAAAATTAGAATACAGTATCGGGAATATTAGTTTATTAAGTTACTATTTAGATTATTAATGAGGTAAAATTACATTATATTAAATATGTATAGCCCTTTAAATATAGTTATAGATATACAAAAAAATTAATTTTCGAACTCTAACTTTAATTTTAAATACCTTCTTCGGCATAAATGCAAACTATTATATTATTTATGTATTTCTCTTCAGTTACTGATTGAGTTCTTTAAATGTATAACTTATCGATCTATTTGCTCGAAAATTAATATCACAATAAGTTATTACACACAGTTTTGTAAAATCCATCAAGAACTCACAAATCCATAAAAATATTTCATATATGAATTTTTCTAGTGAAAAATGTCTTTTAGGTGAGAAAAGAAAAACATTTTTTATCACACATTAAATTAAGTTATCTAGATTTTCATCAATGTAGTTTGTGGTAAAGTCTCGTTATACATAATTTATGCTTCATTTACGACTAATGCGACAATGGAGTTTTCAATAGTCGTTAAGTATTTGTCTTTTTAAATTAAATAGCTAGCCATTTCATATAATTTAAACTTGAGAATGTTAAGAAGGATTTAAAGAAGGAAACAACTAGTAATGGTACTTTAAATGTTACGGAAATTGTGTCATTGAAACTCATTCCATTGTACTACATAATTGTAGTTAAAGCAATGATTGTATTATAAAGGACGCTGTGATAAACAATTCTAGGTTAGAATCCTAAAAAGTAGAATATGTTTTTTTTTTGTGAGTGAATTTATTTTTAAGGGAGCCCCACAGTATAGGCTGGCCACCTGTGTGCGTAATGCACTTTTCCCGCCTCTCCCTCAAAATAAAAAAAAATAATTATAAAGGCCCCTAAGCCATGGTTGAGATGTAAGTTTGAACATGAGCAAAGCGCGTATTTCAAACATCGCGCGAGTTTCCAAAGGCTTATTACAATTGTTGAATGCACTACTTTGTCTACGACCAACTTAAATTTAGTGAATCATTGTAATTATTAACATGTCGAAAATGTATGTTCGACCACCCATTATATACCCAAAATATCTATAGCCACACATATTTAGCTCGACCAAATAGTCCTTCTCGTTCACACAATATGATAACACTCTTTGAAGATTACACGTATAAAGAAAATAAATCCTAAATCGTAATGAAACAATCAGGTAATTTGCAAATTGCGTTTAATAGGCTACACGGATTTTTACAATGAACAATTAATTCAGTTAGATTTGAATGATTTTGGTGTCATTCAATATACTCGTAGTTAAGTTGTTTCGTAAATTTAAATAAATGACTCGTAAAGTAAAAATTTGTAAATATGCATCCAAATATTAGTGCTCGACGAGCATTAAAAGTTTGTCATTCCTCCATTTGATTAACGCTGGTAAAGATATTAATTAATTTTCTAGTTTAACGAGTCGTTGCCAGTCGATACTTTACGAATACAGCTCCAGTCTGAGCGCTAGGCAGAAGGGTTCTAAGGCCCATTCTATACGGACCGATTGTCGGCGGCGGATCTGCCCACGCGAAATCTGCCGTCCGCCGGCCATTCTATACGAGCGGTTAATCGGCGCAACAGTGTTGCCAACCATCCATATACTTGCAAAAATACCACATAAAGTAGAACTTATCTCTGACCTTGCTAAAATTGTTTCCACTTATATTATCACGCTTTACAAGTAATGCAACGTAAGAAAATTCACAATAGAAATCAATTAAAATAAATTATAAATTATTATAAAATTACAAAACTTAAATAATTGTATAAAAATACGACATAATAATTTAAATTAGAGGAGGGAAAAGGTATTTTTCAATTAAGTGATGATGTTTATATAAATGTATAAAAAAACATTATATGATTTTGATATTTTGGGAATATTGAAAAGATAAAAAAAATTATAATAAAATGGGCGGATGGCGAATGTATGGCCACAAACTCCTACGAAACTTGTATGCTAAAATACACGATTAATAAATATTCGAGCATTACTTTTTTTTTAGAGAGAAAAATAAGGGTAGAGGTGACAAAATAATATTACTAACTTTAAGAAAGAAAACAATAGATATAGGTAGGCCTTTATACCTATAAATAATAGATAGGGTCTGATACCTTTTGCCTAATATTATGTAACAACTTCACATGGCCTAAGAACCGTGTAATCATCACGTCGGTCGAGGCCTAGGCCTAGTAACTTTTAAAACTTCTTTTGTCATGTAATCGGTTTAAGTAACAAATTACACCAAAGTATTGGTATGTAATTTAAAAGAATAACCTCTATCATTATGAGAAATAGTTTTATTGGTTTATTTTCGTGAATAGTCAATGCAGGCAACAATTAGTTAACTTTACATTGCATTTTCACCTAAATCTAAATTGGATTTTTAAAATGTTCTCTGCGTAATCATTAGAGTCACTTCGTATAATTTAGGATATTTTTCAACTTCTATAAAATGAGTTTTTCCATGTCGAATATGTTTTGTAAAAACAAAAACAAACTGGAGAAGTTTGATGACAAAAAGGATCATCAGGAAAAGCAGTGGACGAGAAATGGCGAGAACAAAAGAGAGAATTGCGAGATTTGGCGAGACTTGGCGTGAGGTTGCGAGATCGGCGGCGGAAGCAGAATATACCGCGTCATAGCGCGTTTAAAATCTTCCGTATAGAAGCTCCCATTTAAACTCCATTGTCGGTAAAATATCAGCTGATCGACGCCGACAATCGGCGGCAGACAATCGGTCCGTATAGAATGGGCCTAAATAATAAAACTAAATAAATTTAAATGACAGAAGGGGTACAGGTTGCTTTTATGAAAACAGCTGTTTGTTTTCATGAAATGAATCATATGTTATAGGTAAACATACTAAATTGTGTGTTATATTTCAAATACATAGAAACTTTTAAGTCCAATGGGGTGAAGTACATTGAACTGAGGCGAAAAAATCATTCATGACGTCTACAGAGAATTCCCTTTAATTTGACACATCAATCATCAAAATCGGTTCATAAATAAAAGAGTTTTGCTGCTCACACGAAATTCCTTTTGGAATTAATAAGAATTTAGTAAGCCTGTTAAGAGTAAATACACAACAGAGAGTGGATCTGTCTATTCATATCAAAGAGGTTATGTTAAACAATGGAGAATACACTGGTTAACACATTCTATTAAGCGTGCATAAATAAACGTTAATACTTATTTTCAACAATACAAAACTAAATTATTTGCTTGATTTCGATCAACTTTTACACTAGTTTCTATTAAAATACTACTTTCGTCAAATTTTTAACTCTCATTGGTATATAACTTGTATTTTAGGTGAAACCTACACGCTCAAGACCCCTTTAAGCAATAAAATTGAATTTGATTGAATAATGTGCCTTATTATGATACTACTTTTAATATAATTATTTGTGATCCTTACTCAGATCTGAGATGCCAGACGGGATAGTTACGCCCATGATGTCGCATGCAGCACTCATCGAAGCACGCAATGTTGCTCTCGCCCAGCTGAGAATGAATCAAGCGATCCTCGTTCGAATGGATGGGTGACAACAGACTGTGAGCAACCTTGACAAAACTTGATCAAGACAGAGATTGTGGTCCTAACGAATAAGCAAGCGGTTTAACACCATAATTCTGTTGAACGCTTGAAATTAAGTGGCCCAGACCAGACACGTTGGACACGGAACTCAGCTGGAAGGATCAGATATTCCGCACGGCGGATAGGGCTGCTAAGAGGGTTGCTCACCTTAGCAGGTTATGTCTAATGTAATGGGGCACCTGTCAAGTAGAAGAAAACTCATAATACCCACAGTTCAGTATTTAGTATTTCTCTACGGCTCCGAAGTGTGGGCAGATGCTCTCATTAAGGAAGTTATATGCAGTGTTTCACAAATCAACAATGTGACTATTAAAGTAAGTCTATTAATACTGTAAAGACATGCATTGAATCCTTTCTATATTGGAACTAATGAGACATGTATTTTAATTTTATTATTGTTTTATATCATTTTTTCTGTGCAAGTAAAAAGCATTAGGTACATTTCCAATACTGTCTTGCATTTTTACTACGTATTATGTATTTTAAGAAGAAAATATCTGAAAGGTGAATGTGATGCGTGTGATGAATTAGATTATTTTCATTTTGTTAATAACAAATACCAGCTGATTTACTTGTTTGGATCTCAATTAATAGACCAATAAACAAAGGTAGCTGGACCCAGTTTTTAAAGTTCATAAAGCTAACGTTTCTTAGAATCGACATTTGGATTGGAAATTAAGCGTTGTAACCAATCAAGCTTTTGGCTAAGAGTGGTTTAATTGAGCTTTAGAACCCACTCTATATCCCTCTTTACCTCAACTTTTGGGATAAGGTGTAGTGTTAGATAGGTCAGAGAAGTCGTTTCAGAAGTTCGTGAAATTCAAGTTTCACTTAGGACAAAGTTTACATAGCTGGAAACCTCAAGTTTCGCCGGACAAAGTTAAACATTTCAGATACATATTTGCATAATTTTGAGACCAAGTTCCCCAACAGTATATAAACTTTATTTACTTAGTATATAAACCTAAGAGTTCATTTATTTGATTTCAATAGTAAAAACCTATTTCTTACGAAATTTTGAAAACTATTACACAACGGCTCGCTTAAATATTGCAATTTTAAGTGGATAGAGGAAGAAACACTTATAAACTATAATGTTATGAAGAAAAAAAATTAATCAGTGCTGTATTTGTTGTGCTTCCTTGTCAAATAAATTTAATATATCGTATTACTCTAAACTTAAATTTTAAAGACTCAGAGCTACATATTTAAAATGTGGTGAAATAAAAGAACCTACTTAGGCTACCCAGAAATTCAGATAAAATATAATTCAAAACTTGCTTTGCTTCTCAAAGTGGAGAAACGCTTTCCTGCGGGTCCAACTAAGTTAAGATTTATCTCTGTGTCATTATCAGTAGAAGTAAGTCTCAAGTGGAAGTGACTTACTTAAATGTGGTGATTTCAACTTTCAACTGCCTTATTTTTGCAGTAAAACTCTTAGAAATATCTAATTGAATTATGTGATCAACAGTTGGTCTTTTATATTATACACTTTATTATCTTAGGGATGAATTAAGCCATTTCTTATGTAATGAATAATGCATGTCACTTAGAAAAATAAATGTTTAGAAATACAATTTGTTAGAGTATTTTACGAACGCTATATCAAGCCTATGATTAATGAAAGCCCTATGTGTTTTCAACGTGATTCTCTGATTACAAATTTCACCATCTTCTTTGACATACTTCATCGAAGATGTTCAAGTTTTGTGACGATACGCTTTGAGCAAAGGGAAGCGATGGGAGACGTTTAGCTTAATCCATTTATCGAGTGAGTTTCGATCAAATTTTATTTTATTTCAAGTATTTAAACTTCTTTTTTTCTTCTCTACACAACACTTAGGTTTTATACCTATTGCATTGGCATCTTTGTAAAACAGTTATAATAATTGTTTACATAAATAATGGTTTTATTTTCTACGAACGTTATTTAAGGTATATTTATTTATAGTTTCATAATAAATCTAGTGAATAGTCAACACCAAACTCATATTTAATACTGTCGAGCTATGGACTTTTTTTTAAATATATAGCAAAATGTGATCCAAATATAAATAAGAATGTGACATATTATTTGAAGATTAAACAAACACTCGAAATAAAGATTTCTATTTTCATTAGAGAGAAATTTAAAATGGTTCGAAAGTATAATATTTAAACCGATATGAATCTTCCAGATATTTAAGCACATAAAGAAAAAGTATAAATTATGTAATGATTATAGTAAAAATGATGTTTAATATATATATATATATATATATATATATATATATATATATATATATATATATAAGTAGTGTCAAATTGTTGGTGCTGGCTCAGTCAAGGTCACCTGAGGGATGACGTCATCGAGGTCAATGACATCACCGATGACGTCATCGATGACGTCATCGATTGCGTCATCGATGACGTCATCACCAATGACGTCATTTCTATGACGTCACACCCATGACGTCACAGAAATGACGTGCTGATGACGTCATCACCCCTTACGTCATCAAAATGACGTCACCGACGCCACTGAGGTCAAGGTCACGCCCGAAACTTAAAATTTTTTGGCACTTTTGCCGTTTCTCGCACTACGCTCCGAGTTTCAGTCAGAGTCCTCGTGACCTTGACCACTTGGAGCGAATTTTCGACGAGAAACGGCAAAAGTGCCAAGTTAAACTCGAGTTTCTGACATGACCCTGCCTAAATGGGCAATCGGTTATCCCTCAGGTGACCTTGAACCAGCACAACACCAACAATTTGATATTACTGTGACCTTGAAAACCTAACAACGGAGCGCCGACACCGATGCGCACCCCACGACAGCCACCGAGTGACTGACTGTCAGGCTCTGTGGATGCTAGGTATATCGGCTTGAGAGACTAAGACTCTAAACTGTCAGGAATGGGGGTAACTAACTGAATTTTGCAAGGAAAAGTCATTTCATCCAATATTTTAAACAAATCCTCATCAGTAAAACTGACATTAGTCTGTTTTGTATAAAACTTAGGGTGTCCGCGCAACAGTTTGCGCCACTTAGCTAAAGTTGAAACTCTCTTAACTTTGAGTGGTGGACAGTGAGCAACTAATAAAGTCTTAACACGGCTAAGTTTCTTACCTAAAGTGTCCTGCGACATGGCTTCACCTCACAAAAGTCCGCACAATTACTGAGAGACTGCTTGTAGCGCATGAGTCAAGGGAAAAGAGGTGGGGGAAACAGCAGGAGTGGGGAAGGTCACAGTGGCGGGGAAGGTGAGGTGGTACGCTGGAGTATCGCATCACTTCACCATGAGGTGTCCTACAGTCAACACACTGTTCTCTTGGC
>CM061534.1:98385251-98472675 GCA_030545055.2 Neoaliturus tenellus | reverse complement strand
GCAAAAAAGTTCCTATAAACATATGTCCTAAAATGCTTCGTTAACCCGCTAGCCGCCATTTTGTTTTTTACACAAAATAATTTGTATTTCCGTAATGAATCATTGTATTAAATTAATATTTGGCATGCACCTTCATCATAGCAATACCCATTTTTAAGAAAAAAATTATTTTTTTCCAATGTGTATTTTCAAAATGGCGGCCATTTAAAATTTTAAACTAAAATATCTCAAAACCGGTAAATTTTATGAAAATTTTATTAGACACAAAAAAGTTGACGAATTTAATTATCTAACCAATGATACCAAGTTTGTAAGGATCTGACAACAAATAACGGAGTTATTGAGATTTTTCTGCATAAAAACATTGATTTTGCATTGTAATTAATGCAAATTAAGGTAATTTTAATTGAAAAATCTCAATAACTACGTTATTTGTTGTCAGATCCTTACAAACTTGGTACCATTGGTTAGATAATTAAATTTGTCAACTTTTTTGTGTCTAGTAAAATTTTTATAAAATTTACCCGTTTTGAGATATTTTGGTTTAAAATTTTAAAATGGCCGCCATTTTGAAAATACACATTGGAAAAAAATAACTTTTTTCTTGAAAATGGGCATTGCTATGATGAAGGTTCATGCCAAATATTAACTTGATACAATGATCCATTACGGAAATAAAAATTTTTTAGTGTAAAAAACAAAATGGCGGCTAGCGGGTTAACGAGGCATTTTAGGACATATGTTTACAGGGACTTTTTTGCTTATTTTTATGTGGCCAATAACCTCCTGAATTCCTGAAACGTTTTTTCTGAACACCCTGTATACAGGGTGTCCAGCTTCCACCTTTACAAACTTTTCCAGGTTATTAAGCATGCCAAAACAAACAGAAAAATCATATAAACATATGTCCGGAAATGCTTCGTTAAGCCGCTAGCCGCCATTTTGTTTTTTACACTTAAGAAATTTTATTTCCCTAACGGGTTGTTGTATGGAGTTCATATTTGGCATGTACCTTAATCACACCAATGCGCATTTTTAGAAAAAATATTATTTTTTTCCGATCTATATTTTCAAAATGGCGGCCATTTTAAGTTTTTAAACTCAAATATCTCAAAAACCGTAAATTTTATAAAAATTTTACTAGACACAAAAAAGTTGCCAAATTAAATTATCTAAACAGTGATACCAAGTTTGTAAGGATCCGGCAACAAATAACGGAGTTAGGGTGGTTTTCCTGTAGAAAAACACTGATTTTGCACTATGATTAATGCCAATTTAGGTTATTTTAAGAGAAAAATCTCAATAACTCCGTCATTTGTTGTCGGATCCTTACAAACTTGGTATCAATGTTTAGATAATTTAATTTGTCAACTTTTTTGTGTCTAGTAAAATTTTTATAAAATTTACGGTTTTTTAGATATTTGAGTTTAAAAATTTAAAATGGCCGCCATTTTGAAAATATTGATCGGAAAAAAATAATATTTTTTCTAAAAATGAGCATTGGTGTGATTAAGGTATATGCCAAATATGAACTCCATACAACAACCCGTTACGGAAATAAAAATTCTTAAGTGTAAAAAACAAAATGGCGGCTAGCGGCTTAACGAAGCATTTCCGGACATATGTTTATATGATTTTTCTGTTTGTTTTGGCATGCTTAATAACCTGAAAAAGTTTGTAAAGGTGGAAGCTGGACACCCTGTATATATACGAGTATATAAAAGAAAAACTTTATAAACTTTACTGAAGTATACAGGGTGTCCAAAAAAAACCTTTACAGACTTTGGGATGTGATTCCTGATACAAAAGTAAAGAAAAAAGTTCCTATGAAGGTATGTCCGAAAATGCATATTTACCCAGATATCCGCCATTTTGTTTTTTCCACTTAATAATTTTTATTTCGGTGACGGACTGATCTAGGTACTTCATATTTGGCATGGATCTTTATAATACTAATGTCCATTTCCACAATAAAAATTATTTTTTTCCGATGCATATTTTCAAAATGGCGGCCATTTTAAATTTTTAAACTCAAATATCTCAAAAACGGTAAAACTTATAAAAATATTACAAGACACAAAAAAGTTGACAAATTAAATTATCTAAACAACAAAACCAAGTTTGTAAGGATCCGCTAACAAATAACGGAGTTATTAAGATTTTTCTCTTAAAATACCCTAAATTGGCATTAATCATAGTGGAAAATCAGTGTTTTTCTGCAGAAAAACCACAATAACTCCGTTATTTGTTGCCGGTTCCTTACAAACTTGGTATCACTGTTTAGATAATTTAATTTGTCAACTTTTTGTGTCTTGTAATATTTTTATAAATTTTACCTATTTTGAGATATTTGAGTTTAAAAATTTAAAATGGCCGCCATTTTGAAAATATGCATCGGAAAAAATAATTTTTATTGTGGAAATGGACATTAGTATTATAAAGATCCATGCCAAATATGAAGTTCCTAGATCAATCCGTCACCGAAATAAAAATTATTAAGTGGAAAAAACAAAATTGCGGATATCTGGGTAAATATGCATTTTCGGACATACCTTCATAGGAACTTTTTTCTTTACTTTTGTATCAGGAATCACATCCCAAAGTCTGTAAACGTTTTTTTTGGACACCCTGTATAAATTAGGCCTACATAAAGTACACATGTAAATTTCCTATACATGTATATCTTTTAATTGAATATCTCCCCTTTATCATGTTTAAAACATAAACTTATAGGATTTCGAATAATTTCAGAGAACAGAGCAATCTATGTTAACAAATGATCAGACAAATTCGGCCCTAACATTAACAACAGTTGCTAGCAGTTTCAGGGCTTTAATTAGTTCAGTCTTAACTGTTTCCTCCCTCCCGCTAAATTACTTCCGGGAATAATAAGAATTATTACTGTTTTTCTATCGCATATTAGAATTAAATAAAAAATAACGTGACTAACCAGCAAAATAAAGTGAAATACTTCTGATTCCTTATCTATCGCTCTCAAGGAACATTAGTAAAAAATGTTTAAACCCATATTTCCTGTATACCTAGGTACCACACATAAAATTGTCTAATAAAAACATTTATTTGTGTTTCAAATCTAAAGTTTAATAATGATTGAAAATATTAGGTTTAATTTACAAATGTTCAGATGATAATGATAATAAAGATCATTCTTGGGACTGATGTTTTTAGGGCAACATTTACCATGGGAATGATATTGTAATTTCACGAAGTCAATTGTAAGACGTGAGACTAAGTAAACCGTCAACCGAGCGTGACTCATTAATTATACAGGGTGGTTATAAAGTCCCTTCCCCCCTAGTATTTTTCTACAATTTTTTTTAAAAGTTATTTTTAATGACGGGATTCATTGTATAGGTACATACTCTAACTTTTGTAATGATTTAAAATTTTGAGAGTTACCTGAGGTCTAAGATGTAGGAGTCAACTTCAAAATTCCTTATGAGAAGCTAGTCATGCGACATGTCAAATAACACTGCCTTTTCCCCCTGAAAACAGGGGTGCAATCTAAATTTAAAAGGGTTTTGCCGTTTTCAAGATATCTGTAGGTCTAAGATGTAGGAATCGACTTAAAAATTGTAACTAGAACCTAGTCATGCGACATGTCAAATAACACTGCCTTTGCCCCCTGAAAACAGTAGTGCAATCTAAATTCAAAAGGGTTATACCGTTTTCAAGATATCTGTAGGTCTAAGATGTAGGAGTCGACTTAAAAATTTTAACTAGAGGCTAGTCATGCGGCACGTCAAATAAAACTGCCTCTTCCCCCTGAAAACAGTGGTGCAATCTAAATTCAAAAGGGTTATACCGTTTTCAAGATATCTGTAGGTCTAAGATGTTGGAATCGACTTAAAAATTTTAAATAGAAGCTAGTCATGCGATATGTCAAATAACACTGCCTTTTACCCCTGAAAACAGTGGTGCAATCTAAATTTAAAAGGTTTGTACGGAATATTTTGTCTGAGTATGCAAGGTCTTACGCAATGTTCGGGCAGAATTTAAAACAGATTGCATTACTGCCAAGAGGTAAATGGAGAACACTTCGAACAGTTACTGTAGCAGTCAAGGTAGGTGGTTAATAATTTATTGTTCATATTTATGCAAAAAATTATTATTAGTTAATTTTCTAATGTTTTTTTTATTTCTTGTAAGTTTTAATTTGTCTATCAAAATTAACTTTAATTAAACTTCAATTAGGATAATAATTTTTAAAGTAAGAAACCAGTAAAACTTACCTTCTAATTTAATGAAGTACTACAGTACAAAAATACTGACCTTTTGCACTATCATTGCACCACTGTTTTCAGGGGGAAAAGGCAGTGTTATTTGACATGTCGCATGACTAGCTTCTAGTTAAAATTTTTAAGTCGACTCCTACATATTAGACCTACAGATATCCTGAAAACGGTATAACCCTTTTGAATTTAGATTGCACCACTGTTTTCAGGGGGGAAAGGCAGTGTTATTTGACATGTCGCATGACTAGCTTCTAGTTAAAATTTTTAAGTCGATTCCTGCATCTTAGACCTACAGATATCTTGAAAATGGTATAACCCTTTTGAATTTAGATTGCACCACTGTTTTCAGGGGGAAAAGGCAGTGTTCTTTGACATGCCGCATGACTAGCTTCTAGTTAAAATTTTTAAGTCGACTCCTACATCTTAGACCCACAGATATCTTGAAAACGGTATGACCCTTTTGAATTTAGATTGCACCACTGTTTTCAGGGGGGAAAGGCAGTGTTATTTGACATGTAGCATGACTAGCTTCTAGATAAAATTTTTAAGTCGACTCCTACATCTTAGACCTACAGATATCTTGAAAACGGAATAACCCTTTTAAATTTAGATTGCACCACTGTTTTCAGGGGGAAAAGGCAGTGTTATTTGACATGTCGCATGACTAGCTTCTCATAAGGAATTTTGAAGTTGACTCCTACATCTTAGACCTCAGGTAACCCCATAGTTTTAAATTACTACAAAAGTTAGAGTATGGACCAAGACAATGAATCCCGTCATTGAAAATCACTTTTAATATAAATTGTAGAAAAATACTAGGGGGGAAGGGACTTTATAACCACCCGTATATTTATTATTATGTTATTATAATGATTTATTATTATGTCTACGGTTTTCAATATCTGAAATGTTGTTTGATGAAATGAGGTGACACAAGTTCTACATTAGCCCGGCATATAGGACTATGTGGAAAGAAATTGCGTTTGATGATATGGATCTAAGATTTTGAATACAAGTACTATACAGGGTGGTTATAAAGTCCCTTCCCCCTAGTATTTTTCTACAATTTACATTTAAAGTGATTTTCAATGATGGGATTCATTGTATAGGTACATACTCTAACTTTTGTAGTGATTTAAAATTTTGGGAGTTACCTGAGGTTTAAGATGTAGGAGTCAACTTCAAAATTCCTTATGAGAAGCTAGTGATGCGACAAGTCAAATAACACTGCCTTTCCCCCCTGAAAACAGTGGTACAATCTAAATTCAAAAGGGTTATACCGTTTTAAAGATATCTGTAGGTCTAAGATGTAGGAGTCGACTTAAAAATTTTAACTAGAAGCTAGTCATGCGACATGTCAAATAACACTGCCTTTTCTCCCTGAAAACAATGATGCAATCTTAATTCAAAAGGGTTATGCAGTTTTCAAGATATCTGAAGGTCTAAGATGTAGGAGTCGACATAAAATTTTTAACTAGAAGCTAGTCATGCGACATGTCAAATAACACTGCCTTTCCCTCCTGAAAACAGTGGTGCAATCTAATTTCGAAAGGGTTATACCGTTTTCAAGATATCTGAAGGTCTAAGATGTAGGAGTCGATTTAAAAAATTTTAACTAGAAGCTAGTCATACGACATGTCGAATAACACTGCCTTTTCCCCCTGAAAACAGTGGTACAATATAAATTTAAATGGAGAACACTTTGAACAGTTATTATATTGTAGGTGGTTAATAATTTATTATTGCTATTTTATGCAAAAAAAACATTATTGGTTAATTTTCTAATTCTTTTTTTTATTTCTTGTAATTTTTTATTTGTATACCAAAATTACCTTTAATTAAACTTCAATTAGAATAATAATTTTTCAAGTAAGAAACCAGTAAAAAATTAACTTTTAATTTAATGAATTAATGAAGTATTACAGTACAAAAATACTGCCCTTTTGCACTATCATTGCACCACTGTTTTCAGGAGGAAAAGGCAGTGTTATTTGACATGTCGCATGACTAGCTTCTAGTTAAAATTTTTAAGTCAACTCCTACATCTTAGACCTACAGATATCTTGAAAATGGTATAACCCTTTTGAATTTAGATTGCACCACTGTTTTCAGGGGGGAAAGGCAGTGTTATTTGACACGTCGCATTACTAGCTTCTCATAAGGAATTTTGAAGTTGACTCCTACATCTTAAACCTACAGATATCTTGAAAACGGTATAACCCTTTTGAATTTAGATTGCACCACTGTTTTCAGGGGGAAAGGCAGTGTTATTTGACATGTCGCATGGCTAGCTTCTAGTTAAAATTTTTAAGTCGACTCCTACATCTTAGACCTACAGATTTCTTGAAAACGGTATTACCCTTTTGAATTTAGATTGCACCATTGTTTTCAGGGGGGAAAGGCAGTGTTATTTGACATGTCGCATGACTAGCTTCCAGTTAAAATTTTTAAGTCGACTCCTACATCTTAGACCTACAGATATCTTGAAAACGGTATTACCCTATTGAATTTAGATTGCACCACTGTTTTCAGGGGGAAAAGGCAGTGTTATTTGACATGTCGCATGACTAGCTTCTCATAAGGAATTTTGAAGTTGACTCCTACATCTTAGACCTCAGGTAACTCCCAAAATTTTAATTTACTACAAAAGTTAGAGTATGTACCTATTCAATGAATTCCGTCATTGAAAACCACTTTAAATTAAAATTGTAGACAAATACTAGGGGGGAAGGGACTTTATAACCACCCTGTATACTGAGACGGAAACCAATACAAAGTAAGTCACTGAAAATAACAATATAAATGTGAGCTGTCATGGTTAGAGGTGAAACTCAATTAAAGCACTGTCGGAAACCACATAAACCACATAAAAAATACTACACTGGCATAGGCATGAAAGTAACACACATAGAAAATAACAAATTAATAGACCAAGCAAAATTGCATGGCCTTTATTAATGAAATAGACTCATATTTATTTACTTACATTACCCTTATCTACGATGGTTGCAATAAGCTCCAATAATGATTTTATAAGTTACATCTTAAATATTTAATTTATTGAACCAAAATCTTTACCGTGCATTAACGAGGTCATATACAGGGCGTTTGGTAATCAGGGTCAAAAATTTTAAGGGGTTATCATGCTTGTAAAATGCAACAAAAATACTCGATTTATACAGTTACCTTCCAGTAACACTCATTTTTTACTTGTAAAAAATACTTAAAATAATTCATAAAGATATCGTTTTTCTCACCTTCTATCAAACTTATTCTCACTATTAATGAAAGTTACGGAATGTACACAACATTATCTATTAGAATAAGTAAAGTTTGTCCCAAGAAGCCGTCGTAAAGTTTTTAAAATCTACTTGAAATCCAGTTTTTTGGAAAATTTAAGATAAAGGGCTGTACAACTTGCTGAAGAAAATTTTTTTATTTGTCAAACTACAAAGTGCCAAATGTCAAAAAAATCTTTTTTATATGCTAAGCTTTAAAATGATAAACTAAAAGTAAACCATACCTATTTGTTTAAGGGGTGGGAATTGACATAAAAAAATATTGATCTGTTTTTCATTATCATTACTCAGAACCTGACAGCTTCCTCCAGGATTTGTGAAAGATCATATTTTTATCTGTTGTGGTGTTTCAGTTATTAAATGAGTTCTAGACTTAATTGTCACCCAGTATTGTTTGTAATAATTACTTCATGTAAACCGCTTAATAAATATGTTTAACGTCGATTCTTTCCCCTTAGGCCAAAAGGTAAGGTCACTTATAGTAATATCATTTTAAAACTTAGAATATGGGAACATTTTGTGGTATTTGACAGTTTGTAGCTTGGAAAAAGAGGAAAAATTTCTTCAACAAGTGTCCTTTTCCTTGATTTTCCAAGAATTTGTTTTCAGGTGGTTTTTATAAGGCTTTACAAGGGCTTAAATGGAACAAACTTTACTTATTCTCATAGACAACTTTGTTTACTTTCTAAAAATGACAATAAAAATAAGAATAAGTTTGGTTGAAGGTACTAAAAACGAGATTTTCATGAATGTCATGAAATTTGAAAGAAAGTTAAAAAATGATTGTTACTGGAAAGTGGAGCAACTGCCTGAATTGCGTATTTTTTTTCTTTTTTTAAGCATGATAACCCTTTAAATTGTTTTGACACTGACCACCAAACACCATTTATTACAGGTTTTCACATTCAAATACAGGTTACAGATTAATAAGTATTCAGCACATCACGAAAGTAGTATTATAAATTACGCAATTTGTACATGAGCTGATTGTTCCCTTACGATTCATTCTTTTGAGGGAGAGTTATGAATAGGTGAAGCGTAATCGTGGGTTTCTTTGTTTTGGATGGATGGCCGCTTACTGCCTATAAAAACTGCATACATTACAAAACTATTAACTAATATTCTGAATAAAACAATTGAAAAATAAATAATTACTATATCACAATTTATTCAAATTAAGATTAAAGTTTGTTGTTATATGTTTGAGTTGAATCACCCTACAATAATGTCACCGCTCATTTTGATTTATTTTAAATTTAACGTCAAGAAAAGACGAGTGCAGGGATAAAACAAAAGCCTACAGCTTGAATCAATTGGTACACCCATAAATATTTGTAATTGATAAATGATGATAAATGATTTATTTCCATTATTTAAAAATACAGAAGTGACAATAATGTAAATGCTTGGAAATTAAGTGGCCACTCGTCCAGTAGTGTGGCCAGTGCAGTAATACTAAATACAGTCTCTTATCGTTTCTTATCAGTCAGTCTAGCTCACTTGATAATATGTCCCTGTGGTGTCTCAGTAGCTACTCACTTCAAATTAACTACACAGTAAATTATACAGTCAGATAAGTTTGTATTCTTCAATTATTTAATTTTCTTTTTCTTTTTTGGATAACCTCAAGTTTTTTCAATAATCTAGAAAAACTTATTATAATTTATTTATACGTATTTTGTTGGCAATTTGGAACGTATAAACTTTTTAAGCAAGAATTACAACTTAAATATAAATTAAAATTTCTCTTGAGATTTACAGCCTCTGGTATATCATTCAACATTGTATTATTCTATTTTTACCTTATAATCCAATTTTATATCTATTTTTGAAACCTAGGTTTTAGAGCCAAAACTCTACCATCAGACCATTTGTTATTAGTCTCAATAACGGATATATGTGCTAACTCTTCCTTCTAAATTTGAGAGTAGGTTGCAAATAACTGAACCATAGTTCCACCGACGAGTGTATATGTTTTATACTGTGCCTTGTGTCGTGTAAATTTTTTTATTGTAAATATTGCATTAATAGACGAAGTCCGAATCAAGAGAGAAAGCAAATGTTGCTTAAGCCTAGTGACAAATGGATTTATATTAGAGTTTCGACTCTGAAACCTAAGTCTCCAAAATAGAGATAAAATTGGATCATAAGGTAAGCCTAGTTGAACTTTTATATGTTGGATCATACAATGTTAAATTTCTGGTTGAAATAACTCGAACTTTACTTGTATTACTAATGTATTTCCAACAACAAAAGAAAACATTGAAATATTTCAACTTGACTAAAAGACTGTTGAATTTATAACTCAAACAATTATAAGTAAGAAAAAAAACGTATTTATAAAATACTATACCCATAGTGTTATTGTGTAATAATCGCAAAATGGATTATGATCACAAATTTGTAAAAGGGAGAAAAACATAACAAAATTATTTTAATATTCTGTTAAGCTGAAAAACAACTGTTGCATAGGGAAACGTTTTAATAGTCATTAAATCATCTTGTAACAAGGAACTGACGGACCAGTTGTTAAGACGGTATAAATTACAAGATGAAGATGGTGAAGCTTCGCCTCTACCGGGCCTGGAGAGAGGCACATCATTAATAACCAGACTTGTGGTCTTTTCATTCATCTTGTCACTTGTTCTTCACGTGAGTTAGTTTTCCACTTCAAGACCTAATTCTAAGAAGGAACAAATTAAATTGCTTTCTTTCTTTGGCAGTTTTTTTTTCTTTCCAACAAAACTACGTTTAATGTTAAAAAAATAAAAGAATATAAGGTCTACTTTACGGACATGATTTAAATAAAATGTTACCATTTTTTGGGTTATTATAAATATTTGTATCAATAAAGACTGTACTCCCTAACAACATTTAAGTATTGTATGTTGTGTAGTACCGGAGCAATATGTTGTGTCTAGTTTTTTATCAAAAACGTTTTTGCTGGATAATTTAGACTTTATTGCTTTCAAACATGAATAGTTGTTTATGAAGCACATAACCCTAAAATGGAATGTTTAAAGGATGTTTTTTATTGAAAATCCTTAGATGAAAATGTTTTAACAGTGAAATATGAATTTGGTAGTTTACGGTTGAATTGTAGTTTGGATCCTCTTCATCCTTTACAGAACCTGTATGTAGAATCCTACATACCGAACTCTTACCTGTATGTAGTGAAAGAGGAGTGGTCAAAAATTTATTTGTTGTCCCAACAAAAGTATCACGGTTTTAATTATTCAAAATTATGCAGTTTGTTTACATTTTTATTACAGTTAAAATTAATATATAAAACACCTATGACAAAAAGGCATTAAAAACTTTTTAAGACAATTAAATTTGCTGTTATAGATGAATAATTCAGAAAGATGTGTATATAATGTATATATATATATATATATAACAAACAATAATATTATATTGTTATAAACAATTATATATATATATACGTTAAAAATTATATATATAATAGGTATTATATATATATAATAGGTATTATATATATAATAGGTATTATATATATATATAATATAAGGTGTGCTCCTTGTCTTCCTTTTATAATATACATAGATTTTTAACCCGTAGCGTGTGCGTTATGGTAAAATGGTATCATAATTAATGCAAGCTTATACACAATTACACTGTTTGTGGGACATACGACTACATTCTTTAAACTTACTTGCGTTACTCGTAGTGTGGTTTAGAATACAGTATATAAACGCCTAAAAGGTATAGGAACGCCTAAAAAAGGTAAATTGCGTAATAATTAAAAAAATAAATAAATAAAAATAAGTAAGGGTTACAATACCATAGCGCATAATCAGGTATCTTGCTGCACCTTTTACAACTGGTGCAATTCCACTTCAATTGTTCACCAAATAAGAATACTTAACTGGTAATAGAGGTAATTATAGAGTTGAGATCATTATAATAGGATGCTATTAACGACTGCTACCATATTTCGGCGACAAGGGGAAGCTTTTACAATTTCTCATTTTCATATTAACAAAACTAACTACTTTATTGTAATAATATTGAATATTTATTATTTGTAAATTTTCTTTCCTTTCATTAATCATTGTTAATCTCTGTATGAAATACATGATTGGAAAATGTGTTTAATACATATTACAGATAACACGCAATATTTTGGCATGTGATGGCCATTCGCAACTCCAACAATTGGAGTTACGAAGTAACTGACGGTTTTTAGTACCATATAGTTACCTATTGAAATCCAGTAGTGTAGTATGCCAGAGGAAAAGATATTCCGTACTATCTATACATATATTTTTTTTACTACAACACCTTTATTCTATGTAAATAAAAGAGAGATATCGTAGGCTACAAAGCAAAGAACTTACCTGACCTAACACACAATAAGAAAATAAAATAAATTCTATTTAAATGTGTTAAATTTTTATATTACTAAGAGGTTGTAAAAATAGATTGCATACTATTTATACAAATATAAATTTAAGAAAAATCTGTGGAATTAGCTTATTAAGGCACCTATCAAGAGTTTATTTACTTTATTTAAATATCAACCTCTACATTATAATGGGGTATGATAAACCTTCATCAAACCTGGTTAGAGGGATAAAGAGAATTATCTATAAAGAAATAACTAGACTAGGAGGTTCAAGTTTGCTTTTATCTCTACGTCATTATCAACGGAAGTGAAGATCAAGGAAAAGTAAACCTAAGGAACTTTAACCACTTCTGTCTCCAGACTGGTAGGGATCTTAAAGTCTTATCTTTGTCTCGTTCTCGTCTTATTATATTTTTTTTATCGCTACGTACGATAAAAATAACTTTGCAATTTTCTTAACTCTATCAAGGCGCCCTTAGTTTGCAATAACATAACACAAAAATAAAATATATTTTTTAATAATAACTGCAGATTCGGTGAAATTTTAGGTTATTTCGAGATAATAAGAATCACTAAAATGTTTTTTTTACAATCAACCAAAAAATTTAGAGTAAAACCAATGTAGGCCTATCTTAAAACGTTGATAATTGGCAAATTATGAAAATACGTAATTGAAAATAATGTATCTGAAAATATACCAACTATGTAAGCAACTAAGAAAGTAGTGAAGGAAACATAACCGTAAGTTACATTCCCAGATGGTTATTCAACAAAATATTCTCAATAAAATATACCAACTATGTAAACAACTGAGAAAGTAGTAAAGAAAACATAACTGTAAGTTACATTCCCACATAATTATTCAACAAAATATTCGCAATAAAATACTATTATAAAATAAATTATTCAATAAAATAATATCTGTACATCCGATTAAATGTTTTAATTTTAAAAAAGTATAAGTTATATTTGGAGGCATCAGAAAATGATTTGAGTAAAATTCAAAGTAGATAACTGTCACAGTCTTTATAATTACTAACTCGGTTCTTGAACTTGTTACGGAAATGAAGAAAACAGTTTTCGTAGAATCATAGAACATTTGACAACAAACGTCCCTTGTCCACAACATTGTCCACTGTAAAGTGCTAACGTGCTCTGTAATAAACAAGACGTTGACTCACGGGGTTCTTCGATACCTCTGTGAAAGGCTGAGGGCCATGCAGAATTTCAGGACGAAAAGTCGGCAAAACAATAAAAAGTCAGTTATGAGCTGGGGAGGAAAGGGTTTTTATTATTCTTAACATTTTTTAACTGAATTCATGGTGGAATTCAGAAAATTGGGTTAAAAGGGGTTAAAGAAAAAATAAAAGATTTTAACACTTGAGGAGTTAGCTTTTAAGATTACCCATCTTGCTAAGACTTATTGTTTGTAGTATGACACATTTAGTTGTATCAAGTTGTAAAAAGTATATTGTTATGACAAAAGTTGTATCTGGAAACCAGTCTTTACTGAGATAAGGCAAGGTATTTTCTTTCCTCTTTCTTAAAATAAAGGATTTGTCTTTCTTTCTTCATTTTAAGAGAGGAAAAAAATTACATATAATGCCTTTAAGATGATGATAAGTGTGCATAGGGGAAATATTTATTGTAAAACATAGTGATTTATGTTAAGATTACGTAATGCTACAGTTTTACTTTTTTGATAAACCAAATGGTTTAATGCTAGTTTAATATTTTTACCAAGACATTTTCTTAATCAGGCTTTTAGTTATTGTTTATTCAAACTGAGAGGGTTAAGTGTTTGAATTACATTACATGAATGTTTTAACTATTGTTTGCATTTCAATTTTTATTACGTTATTAAACTTAAATAGGCAAATACGTTTTCTAAAAATATATACTATTTATTTACAATTAAGAACTCAACAAGGCAATGCTGAAAAATGACGACTAAGGAAATTGCAAATTAAGCTGCTATTAAGTCAAGAGCATTCTTGAAGGTTCTACTGTAGCACTTCAGCATCGATGCACTCAAACTTTTATGAGCCACAAAACGTGACATCAAGTAGATCTGGAGTTTGTTTTACACCATGGTATTTTAGATATTTTGCAACCTCGGATAAAGAGGATGTAGGATTTCTGATAGATAAAAAATACTCATACTTAAGTTTTGTAATATTTAGTGCCCTAATTTTTAGTACTGTGCTTTATTATAAATACACAATTGATTTTTACAGTGTCAAAAAGATTATTGTATTTAGATTATGTCTAAAAGTTGAATTTTTCGGGAATACCAATTTAATATCAAATATCCAATATAGTTCATTAAAACATAAAAATGGAACCATTTTTAAGACTGCTTAAATCTTATCGTGAGAGCCGCTACAACAAAAACTGGTTATTTATCACGACTGGGAAAACTGTTCTAATGTAAAAGACAAGGGCTATCTCATTAAAAAGATGGCAAAACGATGTATTTTTATACCCAATCCGTCACTAGCCTGATAGTAAAATAACAGTTGTTGCATGTTTTTCTTATAGACATCAGATAGATTACATCCCCAGCCGGAATCAAAAGCGGCATTTTCTAATTAATATCAAAGGAACAAAATAGCCTTTCTTTTTTTCTCCGCAGTCCTGGTATTGATCTACTTTGTACTCTTATTTTGTACACTATTTTGTACAACTAATTTATAGGTTACGTACAGCCACTAATCTAAAACGTAGCCACCCACACACACAAGTCGCTTGCGCAAATCGTTGCACTCTCATCTCTTTTGAGTTTTGATGCATATGGCAACTAAAACATGAAACGTAATGGAATAATCAATGCGAATTGCTTAGTTTTTATTAAAACACACTTTGTCAAATGCCGGGCTCTTATTAGCCTAGAATATGAATTTTAATGTGAAACCTGAAAATTTAAGACTTCATTATGCAACGGCATAGAAATGTGCATCAAAAACTTTATTTTTACATATTTCAACTGTCGTAGATAAAAGAAATAAAAAAATTATAAAAGAATATCTCAATGTAGCATTGATAACTAATTTAATAACAATAGTTTGTTGGCAAGAAACTATATTTTGCTTGACTTTCACAACATAAATGGATTCAATTTGAAATTTATTTGAATTGTTTTCGTATAAAAACCAACAACGTTGCCAATAAAGACTAGAGTTAAATTGTTCATTGAAACAAATAAAATTATATATTCGAAGCAAATTCAATTCAAATCATTGTCTAAACCAACAAGGTTTCTTCCTGGCTCTCACGAACAAAAACCGCTAATGAATCAACTGTAAATCTAAACTTTGTTGAAGTAGAAACGTTGTCTCCGAACTTCCTTTCCACTCCCAGTAATTTATGAGATTTTATTTTTTATCCAAACTATTCAAACGGTTTCTCACTTTTTAAGCAACATAAAAATTTCATTTTAATGTTAAGGTGATTGTAAAGATCAGATTTCTCACAGTAAAAATAAATACCTAAAACAGCTTTGCAAATAGTTAAAGAATGTGTTGAATTCCAAACTAATGACAATTAAAATACAATAGGCATTACTGCAATTAATAAATTTTAT
Organism: Neoaliturus tenellus; assembly: GCA_030545055.2. NCBI lineage: Eukaryota > Metazoa > Arthropoda > Insecta > Hemiptera > Cicadellidae > Neoaliturus > Neoaliturus tenellus. The sequence continues at coordinate 98,457,168 of CM061534.1, read as the reverse complement.
GCTATAAGCAATTAATTACTTAGTACCGGCTAGCCGAGCTTCGCTCTATAATTATGTTGTAAAATGTTACAAAATGTTTAAAGTTACATTTTAAGTTTATAAAGTGAGGGTGAGATGTCAGAGCACGCCTTCAGTCTTCCCTTTTCTATAAATCTTTTTTACTTCCTCCTCGAGAATATTGGGGTGGGAAAAAAGTATTTAAAATGTAAACAAAGAACTTAAACTTACGATAGAGGTTTTTTAGTAACATTTTCCTAAAATAACATTTTCAATCTATCTATTAAAATGAAAGTATGTATTTTTTAAAACGAAAGGTTTGTGTGTCTTGAATAGGCGCAAAGACTTCTGGACCGATTGCCTGAGGTTTTGCAAAACTATACTTTATTTATCTAGATTGATAGGCCTATTCCTGTTATTTATAAGCTTCTGGGCTTTGCCCTTTGGCCCTGCATATGTATTGTAGAAATTTAAATGTGTATACAATATAATTATAAAACTTGAAACTGGGCAAGTTTTGTTTAAATTTATTTATTCTTTAGTTCAATTTATTAATACAAATAAACAGATCTTAAAATTTATTCTTCACGGCACTGGATTATTTTGTCATTTTTTGGTAATTTTACTTTTGCAAAATTATTAGACCATCTCTTTCCATTCAACCAATCTGCAGCATCTATACTTATTTAATACGCTAAGGTTTTTTTTGTTTAGAACTCCTCCTGCATTTTTAACCAATATTCAAGTTTATGGTGTCGTTGGATAGGGCTTGTTCTGTGGTTGTTTCTGCTAAAAATCAATGAAAATCAGACACAAAATAAGGGCGCTTTACACAAATTAAATTAGAGATTTTCCCATTAGAATAACATTGATGGGTTTGGGTTGAAAATTTTAAACATCTGTTAATGTATAGCTGTAAACACGTGCAGTTTTTTGTGATTACTGATATTCACAATATTGGATTGGTCGGTTGTCGTTAATTTAGAACTAAATGTTACTTTGTATTGTATCAAAATAAATTGCTCGATTCCAAGCAACAAGTAGACTAGTAATTCGTAAATAAAAATTACATGTGGCGTTCTTACACCATTTACCATTTTTACCATTTACCATCGAAGTCATCTCTGCAGTCCTTGAAGAGAGGGAGAGTCGTCAATTCTTGCATGAATGTGTTTGTGTGTGTGTGCGTCATGTGTGGAGCATTTTATTTTTTATGGGAGTGTTCTTCTATGAACTCACTTAGTTTGTAGTAAGGTCTTTCCAATAGATATTTTTTAGTTGCTTTTTAAACATGGGGGCCTTATTAATTTCTTTGAGACTAGTTTTGGTAACAAATTAAACATTTTTACCCCCATGTAATTGGGTGTTTTGCTGGTTTTGGTTAACCTATGGTGGTTTAAGTTAAGATTAGTTTGATTTCTCAAAATAAGATTGTGACAATTTATTCTTAGTTAAGGGGAATTGTATTTAATGTAAACTATTATTTCAAAGAGGAATAAGGAAATAAAGGAATAAGGAAACGGTCCTTGTTTGTTAATGTTCTGATTCGTTTGAGAGCGTAAAGCACTTGAGATAATTTCTTTTGTAGTTTGTCAATGTGAGGCTTGCAGGTTAAATTATTGTCAACTATTAATCCTATAATATTTGTGGTCGATTGATCTGGAGCATGTTTGATGGCAATTTTTAGCAGGTAAGAAGTCCGATGTTACAGTTTTTTCTCGGTTTATTTTCAGTCTCAGGTAGTTGTAGGCAGTTTCGGATGATTGTAGGAGAAGGTCTACTGCTTGTTCATGGGAGTTAGGATTGGCTTTATCATTGGGAGATATAACTGTCGTGTCATCAGCGAACATAATACATTTTGACTGGTCTGTGAGGTGGTTAGGAAAGGAATTTATGTGTATGAGAAAAAACAGTGGGCCGAAAAAACAGTGAGGATGGATCCTTGGGGAATTCCTTGCGTAGTGGTCTGGAGTGACGATCTTACTTTGACTTCATAGTTGTTGTTGAGGTGTTCTATTTCCACTATTTGTTTCCGGTTTGTGAGATTGGAATTCAACACATTCTTTAACTATTTGCAAAGCTGTTTTAGGTATTTATTTTTACTGTGAGAAATCTGATCTTTACAATCACCTTAACATTAAAATGAAATTTTTATGTTGCTTAAAAAGTGAGAAACCGTTTGAATAGTTTGGATAAAAAATAAAATCTCATAAATTGATGTTGATTTTCCTTTTCGGATCCCATGTTGCAAACCTGATATTAAACATTTCTCTAATTGGTTGTGGATTGCTTTTTCAATGTATTTGGGCAGCACTGATACGGGTCGGTAATGTGATGCTTTGGATTTTTCTCCTTTTTTTCATTTAGGGTAAACTAATTAATTCTATGTTGGCTGCTTCAGGAAGTTCATTTTGGTCTATGGATGAGTTAATAATGTTTAATATGGGAAAAATTATTACTGTTTGACAATAACTGATTATTTTGTTGGATATTTGGTCGATCCTGCAGAGTTTTTGGGTTTGAAGCTTTTAAACATATCTTGAAGATCTTTGATGCTGACTTTGTTAAACTGGGTCAGGCTTAGTGTTTAAGCATTAATTTCCCATAAGGATGTCTCTGCTTATTCGTTTATGTATAGGCCTACATGGAGGCTACTTACATTTTTTAAAATTTTTTTAATGATCAGTATATCAATTTTTTGCAGACGATTTTTTCCTAAGTCCACAATGTAGCTCGCTAAATGATGTCAATGATGTTGTTATTTCTAAGTCAACCCTTATTACTGAGTGGTGCAGTACAAAGAAACCCTGCATGAATGCTGAGAAGGTTCAGGATGTAACACTGTGTCTGGGCAGTAGATGCAGCAATGCCAAATCACTTAAGCTCTTGGGGTTTCATTTGCAGTCCAATATTAAGTGGCAAACACGCATTGATTATTTGGCTTCAAAAATTACGACGGATATTCATGATAAGATCACTAAGTGCTAGTGTTTCTCCTGATGCCTTTCTCTGTATTATTCCGCATACATCCATAGTTTAAGTCATATGGAACCTCAGTGCGGGCTAACTGTTCTTATGACATTGACATAGACAGAATTTTTATGTTGCAGAAAAAGGCCGTAAGATTAATGTGTGGCTTTAATAACCAAACACATTGCAAACCACTCTAGATTGCTCTTAAATTACTTACCATCATTGTTTGTCATGTCATGCTTTTTGTCAAGGACAATCTGCCAAATTTAACCAAAATATCAAATGTTCACAGCTACTCCACAAGGTTAAGAGGTAATATTTCCACGTCAAGGTGCATGTTTTCAGCCACTGAACATAGCCTTTGCTATCAAGGCAAAAAAATATATAATGATTTGCCTGTTAACATAAGAAATTTATCTAGAGCTAATTTTAAGAATGTTATAAAAACTGGTTTAACAAAAGTCTCATTGTATAAACCTGAAGAGTTTTTTGAGGTTAAGTTCCTATGTAACAAACTAACCTAAGTTTGATTTTTTGACGATTGATTGTCATAAACATTGTTATTGTTTCAATTGACTTTAAAGCATTTCATTTTATTATAATCATATGATTTGCACCTATACTTTTCTTAAGGGCAAAAATTTGATTCATTATCTTACTATGTAATCCAAGGTTTTTCGTGTTTTGATGAATTAAACTACCTGTTATTTTATACCCTAGAATTTATCGCTCAATACTGGGTTTCCACTCGTGCTTTTGAAGATTATGCCCAACCCCCAACACAACTAAGAAATTTTCTCATTATTAATACACAAACTGGCTACATGGTTAAAACATGGGACTTACGTTTCGGAAAAAATTTTATAATCAGGTGATCGCTCCAATACTTTTCTTATGGAGAAAAATGATTTTTATTAACGATTTTACTAAATAATTCGAGCGTTTTGAGCGTTTTGATGAATTAAACTACCATTATTTTGTACCCAAGAATAGTTATTTTCCATCCGGAACGGTCTCCCGCTTGTACTTCGCGAGATAATTTCCAACCACAAACCCCACTACAAAACTTTCTCGTTTAATGTAATAGGATTAACACACAGTATGAATATGTATTAATAGAGACAAAGGTTTCTTTTGTTTTAAACTACACTTTAGGTAAATAGTGTGACGACTTTTCAGAACGTTTTAAAGTTGGAAAATATTAAACCCGGGACTAACATTAATCAAACTCTGTGTTTGAGATTCTCTGTTCTGATTCAATCATTTTAAAAATCAACTATTTTTTATCACACATTAAATTAAGTTATCTAGATTTTTAATCAATGTAGTTTGTGGTAAAGTATCGTTATACATTAATTTATGCTTCATTTACGACTAATGGGACAATAGAGTTTTCAATAGTCGTTAAGTATTTGTCTTTTTAAATTAAATAGCTAGCCATTTCATATAATTTAAACTTGAGAATTTTAAGAAGGATTTAAAGAAGGAGACAACTAGTAATGGTACTTTAAGTGTTACGGAAATTGTGTCATTGAAACTCATTCCATTGTACTACATAATTGTAGTTAAAGCAACGATTGTTTGATTCTAGGTTAGAATCCAAAAAAGTAGAATATGTTTTTTTTTTGTGAGTGAACTTATTTTTAGGGGAGCCCCACACTATAGGCTGGCCACCTGTGTGCGTAATGCACTTTTCCCGCCTCTCCCTCAAAATAAAAAATAAAAAAAATTATAAAGACCCCTAAGCCATGGTTGAGATGTAAGTTTGAACATGAGCAAAGCGCGTATTTCAAACATCGCGCGAGTTGCCAAAAGGCTTATTACAATTGTTGAATGCACTACTTTGTCTACGACCAACTTAAATTTAGTGAATCATTGTAATTATTAACATGTCGAAAATGTATAGGTTATGTTCGATTACCCATTATATAGGCTACCCAAAATATGTATAGCCACACATATTTAGCTTCACCAAATAGTCCTTCTCGTTCACACAATATGATAACACTCTTTGAAGGTTACACGTATAAAGAAAATAAAACCTAAATCGTAATGAAACAATCAGGTAATTTGCAAATTGCGTTTAATAGGCTACACGGATTTTTACAATGAACAAGTAATTCAGTTAGATTTGAATGATTTTGGTGTCATTCGATATCCTCGTAGTTAAGTTGTTTCGTAAATTTAAATTAATGAATCGTAAAGTAAAAATTTGTAAATATGCATCCAAATGATAGGGCTCGACGAGCATTAAAAGTTTGTCATTCCTCCATTTGATTAACGCTGGTAAAGATATTAATTAATTTTCTAGTTTAACGAGTCGTTGCCAGTCGATACTTTACGAATACAGCTCCAGTCTGAGCGCTAGGCAAAAGGGTTCTAAATAATAAAACTAAATAAATTTAAATGACAGAAGGGGTACAGGTTGCTTTTATGAAGACAGCTGTTTGTTTTCATGAAATGAATCATATGTTATAGGTAAACATACTAAATTGTGTGTTATATTTCAAATACATAGAAACTTTTAAGTCCAATGGGGTGAAGTACATTGAACTGAGGGCGAAAAAATCATTCCATAACGTCTACAGAGAATTCCCTTTAATTTGACACATCAATCATCAAAATCGGTTCATAAATAAAAGAGTTTTGCTGCTCACACGAAATTCCTTTTGGAATTAATAAGAATTTAGTAAGCCTGTTAAGAGTAAATACACAACAGAGAGTGGATCTGTCTATTCATATCAAAGAGGTTATGTTAAACAATGGAGAATACACTGGTTAACACATTCTATTTAGCGTGCATAAATAAACGTTAATACTTATTTTCAACAATACAAAACTAAATTATTTGCTTGATTTCGATCAACTTTTACACTAGTTTCTATTAAAATACTACTTTCGTCAAATTTTTAACTCTCATTGGTATATAACTTGTATTTTAGGTGAAACCTACACGCTCAAGACCTTTTTAAGCAATAAAATTGAATTTGATTGAATAATGTGCCTTATTATGATACTACTTTTAATATAATTATTTGTGATCCTTACTCAGATCTGAGATGCCAGACGGGATGGTTACGCCCATGATGTCGCATGCAGCACTCATCGAAGCACGCAATGTTGCTCTCGCCCAGCTGAGAGTGAATCAAGTGATCCTCGTTCGAATGGATGGGTGACAACAGACTGTGAGCAACCTTGACAAAACTTGATCAAGACAGAGATTGTGGTCCTAACGAATAAGCAAGCGGTTTAACACCATAATTCTGTTGAACGCTTGAAATTAATTCGAGCGTTTTGAGCGTTTTGATGAATTAAACTACCATTATTTTGTACCCAAGAATAGTTATTTTCCATCCGGAACGGTCTCCCGCTTGTACTTCGCGAGATAATTTCCAACCACAAACCCCACTACAAAACTTTCTCGTTTAATATAATAGGATTAACACACAGTATGAATATGTATTAATAGAGACAAAGGTTTCTTTTGTTTTAAACTACACTTTAGGTAAATAGTGTGACGACTTTTCAGAACGTTTTAAAGTTGGAAAATATTAAACCCGGGACTAACATTAATCAAACTCTGTGTTTGAGATTCTCTGTTCTGATTCAATCATTTTAAAGTTCAACTATCAATTTTTTTTTGTTTCTTAAATTTTCTATTTGTTAGAGAGATATTTGTAAAATAAATGTTACAAAACGGGGTCTTGTATTAGTAAACTTTATGGAAACATTATTAATTTGTATATTTTGTATGGCATACAACATACAGGGTGAGTTTCTTAAAGTGATCCAATAGCTAACTTTTTTATTTTAAATTTGACAGTATACTTCTTATGGGGGACCCCTTTACTTTTTTATTCTGGTTTCAGATATGTATTTCACTTTTCAAAAATTCCCGCCATTTTTCCAATATGGCGGCCAACTTTAAAATTTCTTATAGAACACCCTACATTTTATGGTGTTTTTGAAATTTCCATGTTATTTTAAGACTTTTTTTTTTTAAGACCATGTTATTTTAGAAAGTCATTTTTCTCTAAACCTAACGGTTAGGAAGCTAGAGGCAATTGAAGTTCATTTTTAGTTCCATAAGAATAACATGGGGCAAACTTTATCTGCCCATATCTCTGAAACCATTGATAAAAATAAAAAATACTCAAGAATAAAAATGTCTTAAATTGATGTTTTAAAAACAATTTTTTTCATAATAACAAAAACTTTTTTTGCAAATTTTATATTTTGTCCGCCATATTGGAAAGAAGTTAATTTATGCGTAAATGATCATTTTTATTCGTGAAATGTTCTTAAAACATCAATTTAAGACATTTTTATTCTTGAGTATTTTTTATTTTTATCAATAGTTTCGGAGATATGGGCAGATAAAGTTTGCCCCATGTTATTCTTATGAAACTAAAAATGAACTTTAATTGCCTCTAGCTCCTTAACTGTTAGGTTTAGAGAAAAATGATAAAGAATAAAAAAGCCTTAAAATAACATGAAAATTTCGAAAACACCATAAAATGTAGGGTGTTCCATAAGAGATTTTAAAGTTGGCCGCCATATTGGAAAAATGGCGGGAATTTTTGAAAAGTGAAATACATATCTGAAACCAGAATAAAAAAGTAAAGGGGGTCCCCCATAAGAAGTATACTGTCAAATTTAAAATAAAAAAGTTAGCTATTGGATCACTTTAAGAAACTCACCCTGTATTTTAAAATATTTTTTATCCACTGTAACTTTGATGTTCGAGCTAAATTTAAATTAAGACATAACCATAAGTATCTTGAAAATTAGAATACAGTATCGGGAATATTAGTTTATTAAGTTACTATTTAGATTATTAATGGGGTAAAATTACATTATATCAAATATGTATATTCCCCTTAGCCCTTTAAATATAGTTATATATACACAAAGAATTTAATTTTCGAGCTCTAATTTTAATTTTAAATACCTTCTTTGGGCATAAATGCAAACTATTACATTATTTATGTATTTCTCTTCAGTTACTGATTGAGTTCTTGTATAACTTATCGATCTATTTGCTCGAAAATTAATATCACAATAAGTTATCACACACAGTTTTGTAAAATCCATCACGAACTCACAAATCCATAAAAATATTTCATATATAAATTTTTCTAGTGAAAAATGTTTTTTAGGTGAGAAAAGAAAAACATTTTTTATCACACATTAAATTAAGTTATCTAGATTTTTCATCAATGTAGTTTGTGGTAAAGTATCGTTATACATTAATTTATGCTTCATTTACGACTAATGGGACAATAGAGTTTTCAATAGTCGTTAAGTATTTGTCTTTTTAAATTAAATAGCTAGCCATTTCATATAATTTAAACTTGAGAATTTTAAGAAGGATTTAAAGAAGGAGACAACTAGTAATGGTACTTTAAGTGTTACGGAAATTGTGTCATTGAAACTCATTCCATTGTACTACATAATTGTAGTTAAAGCAATGATTGTATTATAAAGGACGCTGTGATAAACAATTCTAGGTTAGAATCCTAAAAAGTAGAATATGTTTTTTTTTTTTTTTTTGTGAGTGAATTTATTTTTAGGGGAGCCCCACAGTATAGGCTGGCCACCTAGTGTGCGTAATGCACTTTTCCCGCCTCTCCCTCAAAATAAAAAAAAAAATAATTTTAAAGGCCCCTAAGCCATGGTTGAGATGTAAGTTTGAACATGAGCAAAGCGCGTATTTCAAACATCGCGCGAATTGCCAAAAGGCTTATTACAATTGTTGAATGCACTACTTTGTCTACGACCAACTTAAATTTAGTGAATCATTGTAATTATTAACATGTCGAAAATGTATGTTCGACCACCCATTATATACCCAAAATATGTATAGCCACACATATTTAGCTCGACCAAATAGCCCTTCTCGTTCACACAATATGATAACACTCTTTGAAGATTACACGTATAAAGAAAATAAATAATAAATCGTAATGAAACAATCAGGTAATTTGCAAATTGCGTTTAATAGGCTACACGGATTTTTACAATGAACAATTAATTCAGTTAGATTTGAATGATTTTGGTGTCATTCAATATACTCGTAGTTAAGTTGTTTCGTAAATTTAAATAAATGACTCGTAAAATAAAAATTTGTAAATATGCATCCAAATATTAGTGCTCGACGAGCATTAAAAGTTTGTCATTCCTCCATTTGATTAACGCTGGTAAAGATATTAATTAATTTTCTAGTTTAACGAGTCGTTGCCAGTCGATACTTTACGAATACAGCTCCAGTCTGAGCGCTAGACAGAAGGGTTCTAAATAATAAAACTAAATAAATTTAAATGACAGAAGAGGGACAGGTTGCTTTTATGAAGACAGCTGTTTGTTTTAATGAAATGAATCATATGTTATAGGTAAACATACTAAATTGTGTGTTATATTTAAAATACATAGAAACTTTTAAGTCCAATGGGGTGAAGCACATTGAACTGAAGGCGAAAAAAATTATTCCATGACGTCTACAAAGAATTCCCTTTAATTTGACACATCAATCATCAAAATCGGTTCATAAATAAAAGAGTTTTGCTGCTCACACGAAATTCCTTTTGGAATTAATAAGAACTAGTGGCATGTAGGGGCAAAGGCCCCTAACATGAAAAAGGGGAGATTGTCTAAAAAAATAAGTTTCAATTTATCACCTCCTTGCAGCATTACTGTATTTTTTCAAGCCGTAGTGTGAAATTACACGTTTGGGGTTTCTAATAAAATATTTCTTAATCTTGAGTTAACTTTTTGGCGGTATCAAATCAGTAATTCACCAATAATTTCTTCTATATTAAAATGCAATAGTCTATTTTATGAAAAAAATATAACACTATTAGACTAACGAACGCGGTTTAAATAGTTTTAAACTTAAACATGATCATGATGAGTTTGTAACTCGAATAAATAAAATAGTTCAATACAACACAAAACCATTAATACTGTACACTCCTTCACCCTGGACCCCTGTGCCCCCATTCCCCCACACTCGCCGTGATCCCATGACTCCACTTGCCCCCGTTCACCTCTCCTGATCTGTGTTTCCTGTACCCCCATGTCCAAAGGGTCCGAGCACCCCCCCCCCCCACCCTCCCCCCGTACACCCTTGCCCCCTCATGCCCCTGTGCCCCCATTCTCCTGTGCCCTTCATTAAAAGCTCTCCTCCTTAATGGCCCACCCTTCCTCCCTGTGCACCTTATATCCCCATGAGCCCTAACTCCAGTGACCCCGACAACCCTCGTGCCCTCGGCACCCACGGTACCCCGTGCCCACATGCCCGCCGTTCTTCTCCGTGGTCCCCATTCTCACTATGTCCCTTAAGCCTCCCCCGTGCCCCCATGTCCATCTGCCCCCCGTGCCTCGTGCCACCGACGCCCCTAGTGTCCATTGTGCCTTCCCACCCCCGCACTATCACGTGCCCCGGGCACCCTATGATTCCGTACCCCTTTGCTCGACATTGCACCCGTGGCAACCGTGCCCCCCATTCCCATCCACCCCTTTTGCCACTGACGCTCCTAGTGCTCCTTGTGCCCCCGCACCCTCGCCACCACATGTCCGAGTGCATCCCCAAGCCTTCCCAGAGTGCCCCCTATGCCTCTGCATCCCCGTACCCTCCATGGTTTCGTGTCCTTAAGCTCGCCATTCCTCCCTGTTGCTTTCGCCCTTATGTTGCCCATGCTTCTACTGTGCTCCTCATGCCCCCCTTCTCCAGTACCACCCACACCCCTTGTGCGTTTCGTGCCCCCATATCCCCTAAACCCCTGTGCTTCCTAATAGTCCCGTGCCGCCATCTCCGCCGTCCCTCCCCGTACTTCCGTGCCCTTCTGTGCCCCCGCCGTTTCCCTTATTTCCCCCATGTCTCCCCCGTGCCCATGTCCCCTTACCCTCCGTGCCACCGACGTCCCTCGTACTTTGATTGTAGTCTATTTTGTCTGTTCGTCAATGAAATAGAACACTGATTGATATATTATTAGTTTTCGCACACTATCATTTACATGAAAAGCTCGTCGTCTTTATGGATTAACGGGCATTTATTGTTCACCTACGACCTACGTAAAGAAAAAAGCAGAGAACTGATAAAACCAAAATAAAATATTGTTCATATGGAGGTTATCCAATGTTTGTAGTTTACATATAATGTTCGGTCAAAAATAAAAAAACACTCAATTAAACGATTTAACTCTTCAACTCTCTAAAAATAGGCTCTACTAAATAGCCGATATATAAAGCAGTAACGTAATAACTAAACTGCATTCAATGAGTAAAGACAATTCAACAACCATTATATCAACCATGCCATGTCTAATCGAAATTTAACTTAAAAAAAATTATAATAAAGATATCAATATTCTACTCCTGTCTCCTTAATGACATAGATGGGGTCACGAAGATGAAATCTCCTGTGGATCCGTAATTGTTCATGACTTTTATAGTGTTCTCCTTTTTTATAGTACATTGCCAATTTTAAAAAGTTATAACTATGCAGTTAACTTAACAACTCAAAATATCTCCCCAGCTACCAATCAAACCAGCTGAGTTTATCATAAAACACTGGAACATCTGCTTAATCACACGTGTAGATCTAAAAATCGTCTTTCCATTAGATTAACATTGGAACTTCAAGGTCCAAGGGGCGAAGCCCAGGTAACTTTTGATAATTCTGGTATTTTTCCTTGCGTCCTTGGCCCTCAAGCTTTAAAATGAGCCATCATACGTTACCCTATCTTTCTTCTAGCCCGAGATATTTCATGGGGACCGATTCGCTTACGGAATTATATATATAATATATAGATAGATAGATTTAGTAAGCCTGTTAAGAGTAAACACACAACAGAGAGAGAATCTGTCTATTCATATCAAAGAGGTTATGTTAAACAATGGAGAATACACTCTTTAACACATTCTATTAAGAGTGCATAAATAAACGTTAATACTTATTTTCAACAATACAAAACTAAATTATTTGCTTGATTTCGATCAACTTGTACACTAGTTACTATTAAAATACTACTTTCGTCAAAATTTTAACTCTCATTGGTATATAACTTGTATTTTAGGTGAAACCTACACGCTCAAGACCTCTTTAAGCAATAAAATTGAATTTGATTGAATAATGTGCCTTATTATGATACTACTTTTAATATAATTATTTGTGATCCTTACTCAGATCTGAGATGCCAGACGGGATAGTTACGCCCATGATGTCGCATGCAGCACTCATAGAAGCACGCAATGTTGCTCTCGCCCAGCTGAGAGTGAATCAAATGATCCTCGTTCGAATGGATGGGTGACAACAGACTGTGAGCAACCTTGACAAAACTTGATCAAGACAGAGATTGTGGTCCTAACGAATAAGCAAGCGGTTTAACACCATAATTCTGTTGAATGCTTGAAATTAAGTGGCCCAGACCAGACACGGTGGACACGGAACTCAGCTGGAAGGATCAGATATTCCGCACGGCGGATAGGGCTGCTAAGAGGGTTGCTCACCTTAGCAGGTTATGTCTAATGTAATGGGGCACCTGTCAAGTAGAAGAAAACTCATAATACCCACAGTTCAATATTTAGTATTCCTCTACGGCTCCGAAGTGTGGGCAGATGCTCTCATTAAGGAAGTTATATGCAGTGTTTCACAAATCAACAATGTGACTATTAAAGTAAGTCTATTAATACTGTAAAGACATGCATTGAATCCTTTCTATATTGGAACTAATGAGACATGTATTTTAATTTTATTATTGTTTTATATAATTTTTTCTGTGCAAGTAAAAAGCATTAGGTACATTTCCAATACTGTCTTGCATTTTTACTACGTATTATGTATTTTAAGAAGAAAATATCTGATAGCTGAATGTGATGCGTGTGATGAATTAGATTATTTTTAATTTTGTTAATAACAAATACCAGCTGATTTACTTGTTTTGATCTCAATTAATAGACCAATAAACAAAGGTAACTGGACCCAGTTTTTAAAGTTCATAAAGCTAACGTTTCTTAGAATCGACATTTGGATTGGAAATTAAGCTTTGTAACCAATCAAGCTTTTGGCTAAGAGTGGTTTAATTGAGCTTTAGAACCCACTCTATATCCCTCTTTACCTCAACTTTTGGGAATAAGGTGTAGTGTTAGATAGGTCAGAGAAGTCGTTTCAGAAGTTCGTGAAATTCAAGTTTCACTTAGGACAAAGTTTACATAGCTGCAAACCTCAAGTTTCACCGGACAAAGTTAAACATTTCAGATACATATTTGCATAATTTTGAGACCAAGTTCCCCAACAGTGTATAAACTTTATTTACTTAGTATATAAACCTAAGAGTTCATTTATTTGATTTCAATAGTAAAAACCTATTTCTTACGAAATTTTGAAAACTATTACACAATGGCTCGCTTAAATATTGCAATTTTAAGTGGATAGAGGAAGAAAACACTTATAAACTATAATGTTATGAAGAAAAAAAATTAATCAGTGCTGTATTTGTTGTGCTTCCTTGTCAAATAAATTTAATATATCGTATTACTCTAAACTTAAATTTTAAAGACATCAGAGCTACATATTTAAAATGTGGTGAAATAAAAGAACCTACTTAGGCTACCCAGAAATTCAGATAAAATATAATTCAAAACTTGCTTTGCTTCTCAAAGTGGAGAAACGCTTTCCTGCGGGTCCAACTAAGTTAAGATTTATCTCTGTGTCATTATCAGTAGAAGTAAGTCTCAAGTGGAAGTGACTTACTTAAATGTGGTGATTTCAACTTTCAACTGCCTTATTAAGCTTTTTGCAGTAAAACTCTTAGAAATATCTAATTGAATTATGTGATCAACAGTTGGTCTTTTATATTATACACTTTTTTATCTTAGGGTTGAATTAAGCAATTTCTTATGTAATGAATAATGCATGTCACTTAGAAAAATAAATGTTTAGCAATACAATTTGTTAGAGTATTTCACGAACGATATATCAAGCCTATGATTAATGAAAGCTCTATGTGCTTCCAACGTGATTCTCTGATTACAAATTTCACCATCTCCTTTGACATACTTCATCGAAGATGTTCAAGTTTTGTGACGATACGCTTTAATCAAAGGGAAGCGATGGGAGACGTTTAGCTTAATCCATTTATCGAGTGTTTCGATCAAATTTTATTTTATTTCAAGTATTTAAACTTCTATTTTCTTCTCTACACAACACTTAGGTCTTATACCTATTGCATTGGCATCTTCGTAAAACATTTATAATAATTGTTTACAAAAATAATGGTTTTATTTTCTACGAACGTTATTTAAGGTATATTTATTTATAGTTTCATAATAAATCTAGTGAATAGTCAACACCAAACTCATTAATACTAATGATCTATGGAATTTTTTTTTAATATATAGCAAAATGTGGTCCAAATATAAATGAGAATGTGACATATTATTTGAAGTTCAAACAAACACTCGAAATAAAAATTTCTATTTTCATCAGAGAGAAAGTTCAAATGGTTCTAAAGTATAATATTTAAACCGATATGAATCTCCCAGATTTTTAAGCACATAAGGAATGAACGGTATCAGCAAACTGACACAAACTTTCTCCCAACAATATAAAAAAGGTGTTAAAAGCTTCAAACATTAATGTCTTGATGAATCAGTCGGATAGCTACCAGCTGTACAGCGCGACTTCCACCCTACGCGTGTCTGTGACTTTTAACAACGTACTGCGTTTACCGCTAAACGAAAAATTGAATTTTCTACGCAACCACTTGACGTAAAGCAATAATTTAAAATACTGGATTATTTAGTTCTTTGAGCTTGATTAATAATAAAGGTAATCAGTAAAATTTATTTCAGGATAACAGAAATTTTGAAAATCAAAAAATTGACTTTTTAAACATTTTTTACTGTATAACTTTTGAACGGGCATTTTCTCGGAAATGCGGGTGGTGTCATTTTATTCACCATTTTAATCTTAATAAACCACAAAATTTTAATCAAAATCGTTTGATCCGTTTTTGAGAAATTATGATTTTTCACGTTTTTTTAGGGTTTTTGTGGGTAAACTACCCCTAAAAATCAAAAATTCTAAAAAATGAAAATAACGCCTGGAATTATTGTGGGTTTGGACCTAAATACCAAATTTCATACAAATCGGACCATTGGGGCATTCTCCGGCTCTGTTTACATCCAGACACACACACATCCACACACACACACACACACACATACACACAGACATCACTCTGAAAACCACTTTTTTGGACTCAGGGGGCACCAAAATGGATAAATCCACCAACAACTCAAATTCGAAAATTTTGACGAAAACAATACTTTCTGCATATAATATGGTATAGGGGGAGAAAGTAAAAAGTATAATTTAATATAATGACTATAGTAAAAATTATGTTTAATATTTATATACAGGGTGAACAACTTAACTGTGCCACCATTGGCATATCCTAAACTATGAGATTTAGAGAAAACTTTAAATGGGGAACATCACCTATTTTTTTAAGGCAATAAAAAATATGAATTTCATTTTCTTCTAAATGGCCACCATTTTCCAATATGGCGGCCAACTTTAAAATTTCTTATGGGACACCCTATATTTTATGGTGTTTATAAAATGTACATGTAATTTTAAAACATTTTTATTCTTTAACATTTTTCTCTAAACCTAACGGTTAGGGAGCTACAGGTAATTAAAGTTCATTTTTAGATCCATAAGAATAACATGGGCCAAACTTTAACTGTCCATAACTCCGAAACCATTTAGTAAAATAAAAAATACTCAGGAATAAAAATGTCTTAAAATTATGTTTGAATACCATTTTTTCATAATAACATTAATTTTTATCAACTTTCATTTTTTGGCCGCCATATTGGAAGTAAGTTAATTTATGCGTAAATGATAATTTTTATGTGTGAAATGTTCTTCAAACATAATTTTAAGACATTTTTATTCTTGGGAATTTTTTTACTTTACTGAATGGTTTCGGAGTTATGGACAGTTAAAGTTTGGCCCATGTTATTCTTATGGAACTAAAAATAAACTTTAATTACCTGTAGCTGTAGCTCCCTAACCGTTAGATTTAGAGATCAATGTTAAAGAATAAAAATGTTTTAAAATTACATGTACATTTTAAAAACACCATAAAATATAGGGTGTCCCATAAGAAATTTTAAAGTTGGCCGCCATATTGGAAAATGGCGGCCATTTAAAAGAAAATGAAATTCATATTTTTTATCGCCTTAAAAAAATAGGTGATGTTCCCCATTTAAAGTTTTCTCTAAATCTCATAGTTTAGGATATGCCAATGGTGGCACAGTTAAGTTGTTCACCCTGTATATTTAATTAATATGAATGGTAAGTTGAGTATTTACACTGTTAGAATCGCTTGGTTTGATGATTACCTGTGTTTGTCTGGTTTTAGGCAATCGAATTTGATGAATCTAGAAAGTTTTAATTGAACATGAAGCTCCCAAAGACACGCGCTTTCAGCTATCGGCTTACAACCTAGATTAAACGTAATCGGATTTAATGCGGAGAAGTGATTGAGTTCGTTTGATTGCTTGGTCTATAGACTATAAATATAATCATAGCCAATAATTTATTAAATTGTACTTTGTTGTATGAGAATTGTTTGTTAATTTTCTGTAGAAGGTGAAGCATCGTTTACACATAAATTATGTGTTTCGCTTATAATGTGAAGCAAAATTTATAATTAAAATACAAATTAGGGTTAATTACTTTTTTGAGCTATGCAGTATTTTTTATATTTCATTATGATGGTATAATACTATATGTAAAACCAATAATTATTTGTCAATGTTTCGCTAAATGCAGTGAAAATAAATATTGTTTTATATTTAAATATCACTGTAGTGGTTGGGCAACTGAAAATGCTCATGAAAATTTCCAAACAGAAAATGGAAAATGTTATAGATTCAAGAAGCTTATCGAGCTGATGCATTGTCTATTTTCAATCACTATCCACTATCAACCATGGTACAATCAGTTTGTATTAAGACTTATTTTATAGTAGATAGTGGATAGTAATTAGCCAATACATCAGCACCATACGTTTCTTGAAACTATAAAACTTTCCGTTTTCTGTTTGAAAATTTTCATGAACGAATTCAGCTGCCAAACCACCACAATTATATTCAAATATGAAATTTATTGTCTCTGTATTTTAGCATAACATACACTAACTATTTGTTTTATATATAGTTTTATGTCATAGGTCTGAATGAATATGCTGAAGGGTGAGGACAACTGGGATTGCTTGTCTCATTTAGTCCAGAAAGTTCTCCAATCCAAGAAGACAGATTTAGACAGGATTGCTAACTAAACCTTTGGATAAATGAGATGATTCGAATTGAGCCCTAAAGATCGAAAGCCAAAGTAAGTCTAATTCTGATGAAATGTGATAAGCTATGTCATTGTCCAAATGTGAAAGGGGAGTATTTTTAGTGGAAAGTCTACTAGTTTTTCTTTACAAATCATGCATTACATATTGGCCACCTTTGTGATCAAAAGCATCATTTCTCCTCTCCCCAAAAAGTACATAGGACCCAAGGAATTTTGTGTCTTTTATCATTTAAATTTAGTTTTATTATTTTAGGATGTAAACTATGATTTATGATCAAATTTTGCTTTAGGTACCATATTTCGCCGTAACAAACAACATCATTGAATACCAGAATTATTTTCAATAAAATATTATTACAAAATTATTTGAAAATATTACCTGTTTAAACTTTTGTTACCGTATCTTTTATCAGATATTAATAAAACACTTTTTTTAATGGTACTTACGTCCTAAAATTGGCATAATTTCAGCATTAGAACAAAAAAGATTTAGTAGAAGAGCCTGATCAAGATCTATTACTTAAATGTTGTCATCATCTGCAAGACGTATTTACATTTATAAAATGTAAAATTTAACCAACCACGTTGGTATGAATATTCACATTTTATTTTACTTGAGTTGGGCAATCCTTTTAATGATCTACTTACGTTATATTGTTACAATACTGATATGAAATATATTAGTTTATATTGCTAATCTACGACCACTGTAATACATTTATACAATTATGATATTACAAGTAACATCATACATTATTCAATCATATTCAAAGCCGTTACATAATTCGGTCGTAACCGTACAGTCTTCACATTAAAATACAAAGGTCTAGTGTTTTAATAGAAAATACGCAATTCGTACATCAGCTGAATGTTCACTTTTAATTCAGGTTTTAGTTGCTTTATGCGTATAATGATCAATAGACCTCAAAATAGTATGATCATATGTCAGTGAACGACGATTTGGTCAAGCGACATCTGTGTGGTTACGTTTTGGATTGGTGGCTGACCATTGGCTAAAAATTTTCTTTTTGGGTATTACAGTAACTTATTAAGTTAGTCGTAGATAATGTATGCAGTGATGTATTCAGCCAGCCCCTCGTAAAATATTTATAATATTTATTGACAATCTTGTTTTATTTTTTTTTTATTTCAATCGTTGGCTGTTTTTATTGGATTAAAAAACCTGTACGATCGTTGTATTAAATAATAAATTAAAACTTTATACATTTTCCATTCAACTTTAAAATAATGATACGTTTTAACTTTTAGAACCGTGATCTATGAAATATTTTAATCTTAGATATGAAAACTTAGAGAGTAAGGCATCCACTCTCTGTCGGTGGATGAAGCTGTAATTAATACACCTCAAGGGGAGGACCCCGTCTCTTGACATCAGACAAATACATCTTTACTGTAGTAAAGTACCCTCCTAAGTTTGGCATAAGCCAATATTAGAATTAATTATTAAAAACTAAACAAACATAAATTAAAAGGTAAAAAATGGAGTGAAAAAATTATTACTTAACGAATATGTAATAAAGTGTTCTAACAAAATCTAAATATCTCAAGTTTATACGAGTAGATTCAAGGGAAATATTATGGGGTCAAAGCAAATGTAATCTGATGTGATAAAAAATGTAAATACACTCGATTCATATGTAAAATTTAAGTAAAGTTTTGTATTTTTATACAAAATGACTTTTGTTAATAGTCAATTTTTGAAAATTTATTTATAATAAAATTTGTATTAACAGTGCTTTGTAAATTTGCCTTTTGCTTTGTTACTTGCGTTTAAATAGAAGAATAATTCATTGTCAGAGCACCAATAAATTCAATGTACAATTCAATATCGCTCCACTTGCTCTCCTCTCAAGACAGTAATGTCCTGGTAATATCTATATTTATCCAATGTAATATTAATCAACCAACTATGAGTGCTGAATTACTTTGTTTACCAATATTGTATAAACAATATTGATTAAGTTAATATTCAAAAGGAATCACCTTGTTTGTAATAAAAAAATAAAAATAAAAAAAGAATAATAATAATAATTAATAATTAATTTTTACCTTGCTTGTGAATAAAACGCACGTATGAATAAGATGATAAACTTCAACGAAGTAGAACCATGAGATATGACATAAACACCACCACTTTTGTTTTGTGCGCAAAAATGTGTTTTCTTTGTTTCAGTAACCTAGGTAAATGAATAGGAAAATATTGAAAATATTGAACGCTCTAGTGAGTCAGCGAGAGCTTAGCATTTCATAATATGTGTAGAATTATTTCACGAGAATTTTACCGAAGAAACTATTTACATTTTTTCTACTAAACCGTTATAAGCAAAAACTTTTAAGTTTTTTAATAGATAAAAACAAGATTGGAGCTGGTGCTTTGAATTTAACTGTTACACCTTATTCTTTAGAGAAAAATAGAAAAGAAATATCCCATTCATCGATGAAGGAATAAATATACAGTTATGATAATATTTTAACAATCTCAACTTTGCGACTATTCATCACTAATAAGGAATAATTTAAAGAACATTTCATGACATTTTCTACTTTTTCAGTGTAGAGTAAGCAGATAAAAAGTATCTAGCTCAAATATACAATAACCCATTTAACTTATCTAAACATTATTGGTTGAAAACAAAATAAATCCTAAATTGTACAGAAAACAAAGACTAAATTCATATTATTTTGTATTTGAGTGTTTTCTAACATAAAAATTTTATTATATATTAAAAGTGCCTTTCAGATAGGCCTTTTAATTTTGTATGAAATCAACTACAATAAAAGTCAGATAGCCATAAAATAAAGGTTACTTATTATTGTAATTTACTCTTGATTTTTAAATAAATGAATAATTATTATACAAATGTTAAAGGCAATTTAAACTATGAAACTAAGTTTTTAATTAAAATTTTCTTTAGAATATCCAGGTACTATTCCTAAGATCCAAACAAAGAAAAGTTTCTGTTACTTGACAAAATCTTCACCCAAGCATTCACCTCCCGTATTCGATAAAACAAGGGGCGATCGATTCATCTCTCTTTGACAGTTGTGTTATCCCAATATACAAAACATGACATATTGTAGAGCTTTCATGTTGATCCAAACAATTTCAACCATTATAATGAATTATGCACAATTCCAATTAAAGGAATGAAAACCAAACTATTGCTTTAAAAGGTTGAAAAAATAATTTAAGAAGCGTATTCATTATAGGGATATTCGGTAAAATACCACACATTAAAAAAATTGAGGAAAGTTCAAATAATACGTATAGATAAGTTCGAGAGTAACATTTGTTGTACTCTGCAATAAACATTTCAACAATTAAAGATTAAAATTTAAAATAATGAATTTTTTCTTAACATTTTGTCAAATGGTAATTTTTAGAAAGCCATTAGATAAGTGCCATGGATCATTTTTGTACATTTAGATTACAAGTCGTTTATTTATCTATTAAATTAATATTCACAATGGTTATCAAATTTTTTCCTTCACATTTCCCGAAACGCTTACATTTAATACATTACATATAATACTTCATATAACCCACATACTGCATAATTGAGCCACGAATTTCTCCTGTAGCAAAAACCAAACAAAAGATGAATTATGAACGAAAAGCCAGAATAAGAAGAAGCACTCGTGGAACGTTACCGATCATCATTTATTCAAAGCTTTGCGGATATTGGCACATAACCGCTTCTGAATTGCATTTATATTTGTCTCATACAGACTATACAGGGATATGATTGAAAAATATTTATTCTGAAGTGTCCGTTACAGTTCTCAAAAACAACAAGTCTTCACACATATCAAATTAACACCATTATTATGTGAGTATAATGTTAAACTATATTACTATATTTTGAAATAAATTTATTGTACAGCTTCACATTACTTTTCATTTTAGAGTCGAAACAATACTAAAAAAATTGACAATTTAGTTTTAATTCTGTAAATTTATAAATTAAAATTATGTTTTATTATTTATTAATTAGTATTATAAGACAAATGCAAGTTTAAAAAATGCCTAACAAGAATAAAACTGCGATATGATTATTGCTATCTGAAAACTAAAATAACTAAATACTATACACTAAACATCGTTAAAAAAGTAATACATTACTTAGTACTTGTATATTTATACATTTATTTTATGTCTGCATTGTTGAGACTATTAAAAAAATAAATTTTTGTTTTACATTAATGATTCGTTGATTTTAAAATAGAAAAAAAATTATATAACTTAATGAACAACAGTGAAATGTTCATACATTTTTTATTCCGGTATGGAATATAACATCTATACAGTTTTGTTACACAAAATACAAGACACTTAAGAAATTTTGTATAGGTAATGAAATCATGTAAGTTTGTCATTTTAGTTTTACCTGAAAAACTTCAGTTTAGTTAAAGTAAGCAAGTAAAGTTCAGCATTTTAAGGGTTTAAGATTACAAGTTTTGTGTTTTCAAGCAGAAGAGTAGGCTAATCTACATTTAAGGGTTTATGCATTAAGGCCTATTTTATTTTTTGATTAAGACGAAGAAGAGTAGGCCTAACAAGAACAATTGTTATTATTATATTGTTTTATTGGATTTACTTATTATTTTATT
This sequence comes from Neoaliturus tenellus, assembly GCA_030545055.2. Taxonomy (NCBI): domain Eukaryota; kingdom Metazoa; phylum Arthropoda; class Insecta; order Hemiptera; family Cicadellidae; genus Neoaliturus; species Neoaliturus tenellus. Next base: position 98,435,192 of record CM061534.1, on the reverse strand, counting down.
ATTATTATATTGTGCAAAGTTCTGACTCACTACTGCAAGTTAAATATTAGCTTTTAGTTTGTACGAATTGTAGAAAGGCTTGAATACGTTGTCATAGTAAAAGTTCATTTAAAAAGGTGAATTTAAAATCTATATTTTATGGTTTAAATAAAATCAAAACATGCAAGACCCATTTAATGAATACATTTATACTTATTTTATAAATGCAACATTATACAACATTGCTAGGATAATTGGACTATACATTTGTAAATGTATTTATCATCCGTAGATGATATTATTGTGTGGTTACATAATAATACTGGTCATAATATTTATTGAAATTAAATAATAATAAGAATTTATTGGTATACCTTTCTTTGAAATACTATTGTAATAGCATTGGTCAAGGCAATCATTAAAGACCACAAATATCAATTTTTATTATTCCCTGATTTGTAACAAATATTACTACTGAGTACATACACGTACACTACATACAGTGACCTACTAGTTATCTCTAACTCGTAAAAGGGCCAATTCTATACTCTTAATCGTTACATATGAATATTTGTTTGATTACAATGTTGTATTAATTGGTCATTTTACGAATTTCTAAGAAAAATTATGTTTATTTCCCCTTTAAATGACTTTAAGGGCGTATTTATACAATCTACACGTAATTTGGAATTAGTGTAGATGTAACCTGTTGCACACTCCGTCGTAATGTAGTCTGAAGCGGGACTTTTTCAATTTCTTTTTAAGAACATTTGATTTAAATCTCACCTATATCATGTTGACCTATAATATGAAAGTAAAAACTCTCATTAAAATTACAACAGTCGTGCAATAGACGTTTCTAGTACAGAGTTCACTTTTCAATAAATTAAAATTTCATTGCTATTGTCATTTGGATTAACTTAGACTTTTTCAATATTTTCATTAATATTTATCAATATTTTGAGCTTTAAAGAAAGGTAGTTAGGTAAGAACTTTTTTACATATTATTTTTCCATGAAATTAGATAGTTAAATATACATTTTTTCTCGGATAGGCCATTTACAACAATTAATATACATTAAAATGTAACTTACCTGCTAGATAAAACAGTAGTTTACAACTGGTCAAGTACACAAGCAAATCAACCTCTAATAATGTCTGAATGGCAATCGTAAAACTATTTTAACCGTTGGATATCCCTGAATGAGTCCTTGATTAAATACGACTTGTGGAACTGCGAGAGCGAGCGTGAAGGATCACCGGAGCGATGGGAGGGCGCGCCGAGCCGGGACCCGTCATACTGGAGAAACTTCCACCCTCGGACGCGCAGCTGCGAGCGCCACCTCGCCCTACCACCACCACCACCTACCCCCACACACACCCACACACACACAAACACACACACGAGGAGGGGCGTCTAGAAATCATATTTACATTTGTTCTCCGTTAACATATTTCCGAGACCCACTCTGACTCCGAAAATGCATAATAGACTTCCACCGAAATTTTCATTTGTGGAAGTAATGAAAGCACATTGGACCACATTGGCTTTCATTCAAGTGATAATTTTTCACATGAAATGATTTAACGTTAGTAGGAATGCGAAGACGTTACTGCGTTCATGTATTTAAAATAATACATAGAGGAGAAGCTGTATTATATAACAACGCGTATTTACACATGTGTACCTACATGTATTGAAGGACAAAATGTTATAGTATGAAACATGTTTTTTCTGTTTTGCATATTTTAACAGGTAGAAATTTTTCTAACAACAAAATAATATGTTTTACTCCATAAGCAGAATTATCAAGGTTAAGATAGCACGAAAATGTGCTCGAGTTAAAAGATAAACAATCTAAACGGGAATATCATTTTTACACTTATAACTATGCTTTTTATATCCATTTTATCCATCTGTCATGTTATAGGAGCCCCATCAATTCACGAGAAAAAACTTTAAAGACGGAAATTTTAGGCAATCAATCTATCCATTAAAATTAAATAGGCCTAGATAAAACGTAAAATTCCAGTATCAGTCGTAATCATTTTGAGGACCGGTTTGTTTGTATATTGTCTAGATTCGAAGTTGTTATAGTTATTTATCAAAGGCCGATATGACAAAGGCCGAAAAATATTTCATAAAGAGAATATTCAGATTACACATATGGAAAACCTAATTAGCAACTTTTGAATTTTGAGTAATAATCCTCAAACCCCAACTCAGAAGGTCGAGGATTGCGAAAGTTGTTACAATTTAAAGTCGTGCCCTTATGAGTATAAAGACAAGTTTAATTACTTGACATTCGCCCATCCATTTGAAATGCGTTTTGCGGCGTTGTATTCTTCTATCTAGGAAATTTAATGTAATGTGTGGAGTGTAATAGCCGATTATATTTAAGATTTTTTTTCAACTCCCGGGGGGCGTTCCACCTGACACGAGAGAAAACCTAAAATGCCTATAAAAGTAAGTTCAAGTGTAAAAGTGATGTAATAAGTGTAGTATGTAAGTATGTATATAAGTATGTATGTAAGTATGTAAGTAATCATACTTATTACATCACTTTTACACTTGAACTTACTTTTATAGGCATTTTAGGTTTTCTCTATAAACATTCATACAAATATTACGGTAAACTCCATGAGAAACTTATGTTTCTCAATGTAGATCGTAAACATGATTATTTCGTGTGTTGCTGTTCAGTTCTACACATTGTGCTGAACATGTAAAGTTCATAATTTAGAATTGTACGCACTCTGTAAAAAAATCTATTTTAAGTATTATACCAACAAAAACAAAGTAGATTCGAATGCATACTGAGCAACATCCAAGGTATCAATCATCTCATTGGATTCTGTGGAATGAACAAAATTTTTCCACAATAACATGTTCATCGCCTTTCAAAGAAAGCAAAAATCTGTAAAAGAACTGCATGAGAAACTTTTAAATAAATAAAATTAAAAAATAACCTCTTAGAATTTTACGTCATAGTTATAAATACTTTTAAGATGCGTTTTATTTGCATATTCTGCTTTCTAGATCCAAGGATCAGAATTTCCCATCTGTTGTTTGTTTTTAAGTTGATAAATATTCTTGTTATAGAAAACTAAGTGTGAAAAGAAGTAGGTCAGCAAGAAATGGTATGGTAGTAACAACCACCGCAGTGGGGGATATTTGCCTTTTACAGACATATCATAAAGTTGAGCTTCCTTATAACTGTATAGAGATTAAAGTAAAACTATGCCCAACGAATATTAAATTCTTAAAAAGAGTTATAAAATGTAATGTATTGGCTTCTTACTTCATTCGATACTACTTTTTCCAAAACACTAGCAATGCAAAAAATGTGTTAACAGCTTTAATAGGTTTATTTTCGGTATATGTTTCCTATAAATAAAATTACACTAAGAGTTTATTTATTTAAAACTAACTGTAAATCACTCACGATAGAGGTAGAAACACCATAAGATTATTAAAACTAAAAAAATGTTTGGCAAATAGGCCTACTATTTAAAATAGTTTCAACGAATTAATTACCTTTGTAAAATGTTTACAAAAACTTTTAAGGATATAGGCCTACATGTTGAAAAAAATCTGTGTACTACAAAACTGTTTTGTAACATTAAAATGTTAAAATACAAAAAAATAAAAAAGATGTTTTTTTTATTTTTTGACGGTAGGTCTAAGGTGATGTTTACAACTACATTTAATTATTTTACTTTAATTTACAAGAGCATATCATTTGTTATTGAACTGACCGTTAAAAAGTAGTTATGAAAATATTTAGGTTACAAACATGGCGACCAGAACTGGGTCATGTCAGGTTACCGCTAATACTCCCGTGAAGGGGTCGCGCGGTCCGTGGTTAAATAGACTAGTAGCGCTTCCTGTCACCGGGACCCAACCTCGATCGTTCGCGAGGAATAAACTGAACTAGTAATTAATTGCATTTTCATTCCCTATCAGGCCTTAGCTACGACACAACCGTTACCATATCTGCCTTAGGTAATATACGATTTTATGGGAATATTTAAAAAAAAAGAGGTTAAAATACTTCCTTTGAATTACCTTGCCTTATCCATAAGCAGAGTAATTAAAAAGTTAAAAAAAATTATCAAATGAAAAACTAACAGTAATAGTAAAATTTAATTTAATTTAACTTAACTAAAGTTTTATGCCATTAAACAATTACATGAATTAAAATCCAAAATTAAAACTTCATAGTTTCGGTACATTTGAGTAACTTCGTCGAGACATATTCAACGGCTCTCCTTATAATTTGACATGGCATGTGCTTAAACGGCTGTTCCGTTAGTTTAAATTTTAAAGTTATGTTTGGCTTCAAAAGTTGACATAGTATTCAAACCATAGCTTCCAGAAAAAAAACCATAGCTTCATGAAATTGAGATGATTTTTTTATGAAAACATTTTGAGTGGATAAATAAACTAAGCAAGGTTTTAAAATCAAATAAAATATGTTATGCTAACGTGTCAAAAATACTAGATGTTATTCTGAAGTTCAATTCGTGTGTATAAGTTTATGATGCGTCGTTTACTTAAATTTCACAAGATTGGAATTGTAGGTCATTTGAATACATTTCCGTGACATTCAACACATTTTTTTATACTACTGACAGTTTGGTCAATTGAGCTCAAAAAAGACGGTGATCATAATAAAATATGAAAATAGGTTTTTAATGTTTACGGAAGAGCAAAACATGATGGGGCCAAGATTAAAATTCACTTAGAGTTATTGTCTAAGCATCACATAGTTTCTCACCTCACTTCCACAATTTCATAATTCTGTAACTGTGTTTTTTTTAGATGTACAGGGTGAGCCGTCACTATACATGAGTATATAACGGATTATGTTTGTTTTCTGTGTTTGACAAGCACCCGAGCAACGACCATCAATGCCCAATGCCCAGCCCGCCATGCTAACCAAGGATCCGACTAAAAATTCCACTAAAAATATTTCACTCTTTTTGATAAAAACTTTTTAAGGATAAGAAAATTTTCCAATTGCAATATTTTCCAAGTAGGAGTTTATTAATGTTAAATGTAAATGAACGTAATCCAAACCAACCAATTAGGGCAAACATTAGAGACTTTTGCCGCTTCTATATTTAAAGAAAAAATTTTTGAAAAAACATTTTATTACTTTTGTTTTGCTACTTGGTATATTTTGGATAAATTTTGACAAGATCGGTTTAACATCTATGTGAAGTAACATTGACGTCAGAGTTAATCAATGTATTGGCATCAATTTTACACAAATTTTCCGAACATTTTTACTTCACGTTGACATAAAAATGATGTTTTTTTTTATGAGAGTTGAAGTCAATATTACATCAACAATATCAATGACATTGACATATTTTACATCAATTTTACATCAAATTTACGTACTTATGGGTAATCTTTTTATAAGGGATCCAAAATTGTAAACCAAAAATATGGTACACCATACACTCGAATCCACCTACAAGAGAATTAAAAATTTCACCTAAATACTAAACACTGATAATTAAAATGTCAAAATACGAGTATTATTAAGAATGGTTAAATATGGTCAGAAAAGTTTTGTTATACATATCGTTGTACAAAAAGTGGTTAATTGTATAAGACGTAATTGATTTCAAAATAAAGTATGTGATGTGCTTACAGAGTTTTTCAATTGGCAAATAAAAATCAAACCAATTTATTTTTCAAAATTCGAAAATAAATACAAACAGCATACATTGTTTGGAAACCATTTTTTGTACAGAATAAAAAAATGCAGGGGGGAAAGTTTTGCACTGTTTTTTTTATACAATTTACGGCAAAGTTTTTTAAGGGGGCACAGTTGTACATGATGAAAGTAAAAACACTCACACAAATTCTACAAAATTAATCAGCAATATTGTGTGATAACAGGGGCCGGGGTGGAGGCGCAACGTGGGACGAGGAGAGGCGAGGGTCGGGTTGATTGTGTTAGCTTATTGAAACAGTCCATTAGGCGAGCCAATCAAGAAAATACAAACCCTAAGCTAAGAGTCCATACTTTAGAGTACTACACTTGATGAAATGCTCTATTGTTGAATATTTAATTTAATCATGTATACAGGGTGAGTTTCTTAAAGTGATCCAATAGCTAACTTTTTTATTTTACATGTGACAGTATACTTTTATGGGGGACCCAATTCACTTTTTTTATTCTGGTTTCAGATATGTATTTCAATTTTCAAAAATTTCCGCCATTTTTCCAATATGGCGGCCAACTTTAAAATTTCTTATGGAACACCCTACATTTTATGGTGTTTTTGAAATTGCCTTGTTATTTGAAGACTTTTTTATTCTTTGTCATTTTTCTCTAAACCTAGCGGTTAGGGAGCTAGAGCCAATTAAAGTCCATTGTTAGTTCCATAAGAATAACATGGGGCAAACTTTATCTGCCCATATCTCCGAAACCATTGATAAAAAAAATATTCAAGAATAAAAATGTCCTAAATTGATGTTTTAAAAACATTTTTCATAATAACAAAAACTTTTTAGAAAATTTTATATTTTGTCCACTATATTGAAAAGAAGTTAATTTATGCGTAAATGATAATTTTTATTAGGGAAATAATAAATGTTCTTAAAACATCAATTTAAGACGTTTTTATTCTTGAGTATTTTTATTTTTATCAATGGTTTCGGAGATATGGGCAGATAAAGTTTGCCCCATGTTATTCTTATGGAACTAAAAATGAACTTTAATTGCCTCTAGATCCCTAACCGTTAGGATTAGAGAAAAATGACAAACCTAAAAAAATCTTAAAATAACATGGAAATTTCAAAAACACCATAAAATGTAGGGTGTTCCATAAGAACTTTTAAAGTTGGCCGCCATATTGGTAAAATGGCGGAAACTTTTGAAAAGTGAAATACATATCTAAAACCTTCTGTATAAGAAGTATACTGTCAAATTTAAAATAAAAAAGTTAGCTATTGGATCACTTTAAGAAACTCGCCCTGTATAATGAAAAAAGTACCGACAGCCAGCTTTTTTAAAATTGTTTCCGTGCGAAACCTTCCATTCCAACTGTATGTTATAACAACTTTTTACGTTCTAAAAGTACATATTATCCAAATTTATAAAATATCTAATATATTTTAACAACTGTTTTTCATCCAGTCATTATTTCGTCCGTGACATTGGAGTTTGTTGCCGTCCTGCAATATCAAATATTAAAAGTGACTGATACTGCGAGCAAACTACAAAAATTGTGATTCTCTCAACAAGGATGATTTCCAATTTGAATAAAAAAGGAATTAAGGCTCCGCTCTACCTAAGCCCGAAAGCCGCCTCGCAGCCGCGGCCGTAGCGCTGGGCAAGTTTTTTGGCTGCAGAGGTTAACAAGAATCGTGTTTCAAAATGAACTAATAAAGATAGAAATTGAATTTTATTTTTCAAGGGTAGATGGACGGATCTGGTATTCCGGGTTCTTAGAATTTTTTAATGAAATTTTTAATGAAACTGTCAAAATCATCGGTTTTTCTCTAGTGGCGAGTTTTATAGATGCAGAGGTTTAAGGGAATCGTGTTTTAATATCATCTGTTTTTCTCGATTTTTAACTAAAGTTTTCTATTAGTTTTGATGAAATAATTACCAAAGTGTATCAAAGGAAATTTAGTACCGTTATTCTTTTTTAATATTACACCTTATTTATAGCTCTACACTTCGTTTAGCAGAATACATGTTTCTAAAAAACCCTTGCATTTGGGTGGCGCGCCAGGGGTGGATCGGAGCTTTAAGTACAAAATTTCTTATAGACTATTTTACAAATGAAAGATTACATTAGACTTATGGGAAAAGTTTTAGTTTTAAGTGATAACATTGAAAGGAATCTACATTCATATGGTTCACAAAACTCTGTATGTGCCTTCGAATGGTTAGAACTAATTGTTGTTTGAACAAAATATTTCCTTCGTGGCAATTCTACGTACTCATCAAGTTAGTATTCATGTTAGTTAGTAGATCACAAACTGATCTACTCTAATACAAAAATACTCACTTACCAACATTTTTTAAAGTTTTTTTGATTGTCCTTTTGCCTCAAATGTAACTATATCTTTAGAAACCCCAAGTAAAATCGCAGTAATTGTGTATTAATTTAAAATAGTCATAAATAAGTAAATTTTGATATATTTATTAATAATGAAAATTCTAGTAACAGTTTTTTATCTAATTAATATTAATTAAATAGTTCAACTTGGTTGTTTGTAATCAAATTTAAGTTTATTTAACCAGCAACGCTTACAAACAGTAGGCCTATCTGTTTCAATCATTGAGTAATATAATGATATTACTCCAGCTGAAGGTTGTGAATAAAAGAAACTTCTGTATAAAATAAAGTAAAAGTCTTATAAATTGTTTTATTAATTACTAAAGCAAAGAAAAAGCTTATGAATAACAGCAATATCTATGTGTCTCCTAGATAAATAAAGTATAGTTTTAGAAAATTTCAGGTCAATCAGTCCATGATAACACTTAGCAACAGATGTGGTATGTGGTAATGTAACATGTATTGTATAAAATGATAAAACTATTATAATCCGCTTAAAATTGTCTTTCAAAGGCCAATATAAAATTCAAATTAAACTGGTTTTCATGTTTTCAATTTCAGGATATTATTTTTAAGTATAGGTTAAGTAACGTAATGTGAATTGGATTAAGAATATAGTCACAAAATATAATCAACAAAGTAACCAAACTTATAAAATAAACTATAAAAATGTTTAGCCTATAGTTCATTGATTTTAATAAAATGGATGAAGAGTTATTAAACAGAAAAATTCCCCTTTCTGAATCTTTATTGCAAAGAATCCTGGAGGATCAAATGAAAAGATCCTAAGAATCCTCCAGCAAATCGCGCGGGTCAGTTAAACCCCTATATCCTTATTATTACAAGGTGAGGTAGATTTGTTTTCTCATTCAGTACATATTTCTAAAACCATTGTGTTTATCATTAACCATATAAAGTAACTTGGTACAGTCATGAAACATTTATTAATCATAAAATTAAAAAACAATAGAGGTAACAGTAACATTATATTTGTTTTTAACTTAATCATGATTTTATGAGACTGTTTTATCAAAACGCTGAACTTTAATCTTATCATAAACTATTGTTTATAAATAAGATTTTGTCTAACTGTATAGTATGCATAAAAAATGCAAATATATAAAATTTCACTTTGGGGTGGAAATATAGTTCTTTGTAAAATTTTTCTGGTAACAATTATAACAACACACCATTAATTTGGGTATTACATTATAATACTTTTAACGTCGCTTTTTTACTTTTATGACATAATTTGATGATTTAATTTTGAAGAAAAATGCATTTTAGCAAACATTATTATCATTATTATTATTATCAATTTACATCAAAATTGTACTTTATTTAATTTAATTTAGACATTAAAATTTTTTAAATGTTAAAAGGTTTGGTTTTTTATTAGTTAATAGAATTATAATTATTAATAAGTATTATTCATAGTAATAAGTAATTAACATAATTCACAAGTGTTTAAGCTGATGTCAATACGTTTCCAATCATTTTTTTTATATATACATTTTTAACAAAACATTATCGATTTGTAATTACTTAATAATTTTAATGGAAAGAATACCGGTACTGAAGAACTCAGAAATATAACCTAATGCGAAGGGAAAGATTATTTTCATTGCAAAGCATCAAAGGAAATTTGGTCTCTTTCCAGGGTTAATCCAAGAAAAAAAAAAAAAACAATTTGACCCTATAAGTGTAAAGGCTGATTTTTTACGCTATTTTGTGCGATGCGGAGTTTCTATTCAATAAGGTTTATTTTGTTTAACTTCATCTGGGTTCTAAAATAAAATATCATTTTTGAAAAAATGATAATGGAACTTATTATCGATTAATATTGAGAGCGTTAGATTTAAAGTAAAATAATACTCTGAGGACAGATATTTTACACCTAATTGTGTAATAAACCAACCATCTCAATAATGTGTTGATTCACTAACATAGGATAAACAATACCAAACAAATAAATGACTTTTATTCATTTTATTTTTATTACAATATTTTATAATCATTTGTCTCAATGATGTTAACAAGATTCAAAAAATCTTTTTTGCAAGTCAACATTCCTTGTAAGTTCTACGAATGTATTATTTTCTCATTAAAATTAATCTATTGCTAAAATATTATTCTTAAACTAGTATGATAGCAATAAAAATTTTAAGATAAAAAAATTCAGCTTTTTGCAGGTGAATTACCACCTTATTGAATAAAAACTTTATGATGATGTTTTATAGTTATATATTTAAGAGTCATCTTCATCCCTGAGCCAGTTTCCCATTGTTGCGCTTAACCATACGGCTTTTAATGCAAAACATGGTATATGATTCCAATGTTCCGGACGCCGTTTTCATCCGATTCCTTAGTTGAATAGTTATACTAGGTCTCTCATACCCTTAAATTTTGAAAAATTTACAAAATATTACTCTCTATGTCGCAAAGTAACTCAATTTTCTTTAGTGATATTTCCAAATTTAGTCAAAATTTCAAAATTTTGAGGTATGAGGGACCTAATAAAACCATTCAACAAAACACCTACCTAGTTGAAAGAAATTTCTAGTTGAAAAATTTAACTGTATCGGCGTCCGAAGCAGTGGAATCAAATACCATGTTTTGCATTAAAATCCGTATGATTAACATTGCCGACTGCGCAGCAATGGGCTAGTGGATCAGAGGTGAAGATGACTCTTAACGGAATGCCAACACATGTTATGTGAACATTTCTCTTTTTTCTAGGAGCGCACATTTGTGGTGATAAGTGCAATACCAACAATAATAATTCTAAATTTTATAAACATACACATGGATCATGATAATATTAACCAGAAGAAATAGTCCAAGAAGTTTTACGTGGAGTCGTACAAGTTAGCCTACCATATTTTATAAGTTAATTAGTGGAATTAAATGCTCGAGTTCTTCAGCAGATGGATTGAATGCTATTCCGATGATTTAATATTGTTCTATTTGACGCCCTTCTAGATACATGGGAAAAACCAATTTTATAATCGGATAAAATGTCTCAGAAGGAACATTACTTATCACTTGTGGTGTAATTAGTCACTCTCACAGACGTGGTTTCTACTGGTTGAAAATTTGGATTACAGTTTTTACGAGTTTTTTGTAGCTAATAGGGCACTCATAAAATTCAATAAAATGTAAAAAATTATACATTTTATATGAGTTTTTTTGTTAATTTTAATTCTAATTCTAATTCAGTGGTTAACCTAAAATCATAAGTTATTTTATGGACAAATGGCATTTTGCATTGATGTCTTAATGGTACAACTGATTTTAAAATATGTCTTAGTAGCGTTTTAAAATATACTTTTATTAAGATTTGTGTATCAGATTAAGTGAAACATAAACAAAAGCTGAAGAGATTCTTAAGAGAGATAAGATGCTGTTTCAAGCAGCCATTATCACTCTAATAAGCAGCAGCGGGTACAATAAATCAAACCATCAGCTGTGGCCTGGATCATCAGCCAACTTGGTAACTCGGCTAACTCGCTGCTCAACTCTCCTATTACAAATGATAATTACCTTCCTCCCTCACTCCAGAAAATGTAAATTGATAAGTTTGTAATATGATAACCTACGTAACATACACATAACTTAATTAATTTGTTCTGTCATAGGTTCATCGAATGTACAGTATTTTGCGAGATAGATAAATATATTTAAATGTAAAACATAACAATGGATATAAGATAAAATAAACGGTATCAGATAACTGACACATACTTTCTCCCAAGAATACGTAAAGGTGTTAAGAGCCTCAAAACATTAATGTATTGGTGGCTCACTCGGATAGCCACCAGGTGACCAGCACGAGTTTTTGCAAATCCAAAAAATTGAGTTTTTTTTAAACACATTTCGCTCTGTAAATTTTGAACGCGCATTTTATCGGAGATGCGGTTGGTGTCATTTTATTCAGAATTTTAATCTTAATAAACCACAAAATCGTTAGAGCTGTTTTTAAAAATTTTGATTTTTCACGTTTTTGGGGGGTAAACTACCCTTAAAAATAAAGAATTAAAAAAAATAAATGATAAAACGCCTGGAATTATTGTTTGTTTGGACCTACATACCAAAATCGGACCATCGGGGCATTCTCTCGATCTGTTAACATTCAGACACATACACACAAGGACACACGGACACGGACACACACACACACACACACACACACACACACACACACACACATATCCTGGTTTATATATCCTGGTTTGAAAGTGTATTAAAATATGGTATTATACATTTTGGTGGCGCTTACAAAACCCTTTTGAGGCCAGTGATCATGTGTCAGCGACACGCTCTAAGGACGATATTTAATTTAAAGCGGTCAGATAGCATGTCTCATCTATTTTTGGAAAATAATTTATTGACTTTTGATTAGTTGCATGTATATAGCATTTTAATGTACATAAAAAATATTGTAGTTTGTTTGATGTAAAACCTGTCAGTAAAGTAACACGGTCAGCACAATACACTCTTCTAAAAGAAAACTTTTTTGCCAAAGAAATAAGCTTACATCAATTTTGTGCAATTGGACCAAAGTATTTTAATTTATTTATTCAGTCGTATGGAAACCAAGTGTTGTTTGATAGCAGAGCAACATTTAAACATAAAGCACGTCAGCATGTTTTAAATTACAATGCTTGAATTATTATAAATAGGCTACAGTAAATATTTATTGCATGGTTTTTGTGCATTGTATAAGTTAGGAAATTCTGGATAGTTTATGTATGTAACTGAAATTTTTCCTCCAACATTTGTGTCACAGAAGTATTTATTAATGTGCATGCATTGTGAGCTATGTATTATTTATTTATCAGTGCATGTTTTATTTATACGCATTCGTGCGTGGAATAAATTTTTCATATGTCTTAGCCACACAATGTGATTGTAATGTACTGTTATGTGTGTGATGCAAACTTGGTGAAACGAAGTAAGGAGAAGCATGAACAATTTCTAGGTTGCCAGATAGTATTTTCTGTATTAAAAAAATATGCATTTTTTCCCGCACGTGCCCTATGAGGCACATGGGAACTTGTAATTACAAAAATTTTTGAGAAAATAAAGATGTTTTGAACTTGAACTTGAACTTGAACACACACACACACACACACACACACACATCACTCTGAAACCCCTTTTTCGGACTCTGAGGGCACCAAAACGGATAAATTTACCAACAACTCAAATTTTAAAATTTTGACAAAACCAATACTTTCTCCATATATACATTTATAGGGGGAAAGGGGGCTCCAAAATGGATATATACATCATCAAACTAATGCGAAGATTATTAGGAAAACAATACTTTCTCCATATACTATGGTATAGGGGGAGAAAGTAAAATCACTCAAGTAAATTACTATTCTTTTGTTTATTTCATAATATTAAATATTCTGGCGGCCACTCATAAAAAAAATTCAGAAAATACTTCTTGATTAGAACGATAAATTGTTTAACATGGGATGTCCTTATTTATTCGGTTCTGTATACTTTGGCAATACACGAGGGTTTAGTAAATCTAAATCCAGAAGTAAATTTAATCTAAACACAAAAAATTTAATTAAGTACACCAAATATCTTCTTAAAAATAAACATGTCTATTATGGTGCGGTGTCTACGTTATTGACAGGCGTTGCTTTGTTTTACTTGGGGTTGGGTTTCCAAATTTTAAGTAATTATTAATTCGGATAAAATGTTCTACATATCTGTATATTTGTTTTTCAAGGGTAAAAGAAGAAATACAGGGGTAGGGCACATTGGATTTGGATTTGTTATTGTCAAATCCAATCAAGGGTTCAATATTAGATTTCATAAAAATATATATATTCATATTCTTGACAAGTCCGTATTTTCTTTAATTACCTGTGAATAATGGTAGGTATACTTACAGAACCATAAAACTAATCACTATACGAATAATAATGTTTCACCATATTGCAACAAAAACATTAAATACAATAGAAATAACTTCCAACCCAAATGGGAAATGGATATAACCAGATGTTGACAAATGTACCTGAGTCATTTAGTATAAAACTTGCTATCAAACAAACGAGATACGTTGGAAAAAACCAACTGAAACTTACATATTGAATTTGTGAAAGGATTTATATAGCTCGTTTAATGAACCGCACATACAACCCTTGCGAAGAACGAGTACACAGCTAGTTAAGAAATCTGTGGATATCACTAGTGACATGTTGGAAGCTAATAGTAGTATATGCAGAAGAGCTGCTCCACCTGGAGGAGGGAGCTGGGGCTGCAGGAATAGTTTGTTGATAAGCCAGCGGATGCCGCGGTAGATGGCGTACACCATGACTCCTCCCTCCAGAAGTGCCAGCACTGCGTAGACTTTGTTTTGTCTGAAACAGAAATCAGATTTTATTAGCTGGACTAATAGTTGGCGAATATGGTCAGTAGTGTGTTTATGGGAAGGCTGGGCCATGACGTCATCACGATGACGTCAGCAGTGATGACGTCATCAATGACGTCACGAATGACGTCACTAATGATGTCATATGACGTCACACGACGTCACATAAATAACGTCATGGTGACGTCATTACCGCTGACGTCATCATGATGACGTCACTGACGTTAATTAGGTCAAGGTCACGCAAGAATACAAAAAAAAAATTTTTTTTGCACTTTTGCGATTCCTCAAATTTTGTTGAGAAAATGAAATTTCTCGAGGAATCACAAAAGTGCAAAAAAATATTTTTTTTTATTCCCTAGCGATCAGACTCTTGACCTAATATATCCGTCAGGGGTCATTGACCTGTCCCAGCAGCCCCACTTGAAAAAAAAAATAATTTTTATATTTTACTTACCCACTGAGAGACTGAGAGCCGAAGAATAATTTCTTCAAACACTCGACAGTGCGAGAAACGACACGCGATCCGAACAGCACCGCGTCCGAAGACGTACTGACTTGTACACAGACGGTATCCCAGGTACCCGGCTCAGTGGTGGGGATAAGGAGGTGGTGGGGGTAAAGTGGTCAGAAGGAGGAAAAAAATTAAAATTTTTGCAACAACTCATCCGAGTCTGTCTTTTACCGTAACTTGGATTGAAAATATTTCCTGAGAAATATTTATTTTTTATTCTTTCTCAGGTGATGTTGGAACTTGGTCGGGAATTGGAGTCACCAACGTAACCTTACTGGCAAAAGTTAGCTCGTCTAAAAGTTTCTGAAACATTTTATCATCCATAGTGATATTTGTGTCCCTTGAGTAAAATTTTGGATTATTTTTGAAGCAACGTTTCATTTTTGTTAAAGTGGAAGTCTTGGACACCTTAACAGAATTATTTTGCTTGGCCAGCAAAAATTTTACTCTTAATAATTTTTCTCGCAAAGTTTCAGCCATAGGTGTGTCTCACAGTAAGGTTTGGATAAAACTGAAACACTTAGTCCAGTGTTGTACCTTAGCTGGAAGTAGTGGGGGAACAGGGCTATAGTGGGGGAATGAGTAGTGGAGGGGGTAATGCGGACTGTTGTTGACAAGTGTAGAAACAGTTTGCTGGGAACTGTCCAAGGAGTAACACGTACTGTGCAGAAAAATTAACCGAGAGACTTGTGTAAAATTTAACTCCAAGAAATATTTAATGTAAGACTAAAAGAGGTAGAGCCAAATGAAAAATAATTTTGTAGGAGACGGGTATGGATTAGTTTTGTAGTAAAGTTCAAAATCCACTTGTGTGGAATAAAATTAAATTGTGAGCGAAAAATATTTAGCCACGCCTGCAAAATACAAGTGTAGGAAAATATTAGGAGACCTGTATAGCTAAATAAAAATTAATTTTGTATGAAACAGTCTTCCAGCATTTTAGTTTCTAAGTCCTAACAAGTAAGGAATAAAATATTAAATAAGGAGTGGAAAATAATTCGTTAAGTAAACGTAAGTGTAGCAGTGTAACAAAAATTAATTTCGTGCAAAACAGGCTAGGTTTTGTTTTGCTAAGTTTATTAAGAAGGAAAAATAAAAATTTACTCACAGAAAAGTCCCGCAGCAGCGAGGTGTGGCGTGTTTGTTGGCTTGCAATAAACTGACTTACTTCTGTTGAGCTACATTTAGCCAGTTGGCCAAGAAACCAGTCTGTTATATAAGCATTATGTAACCGTCTCTGCCGGCTGTGCTGAATCCGGCAAGCTAAAATATTATTCTATAGTACACCTGACTTGGACTGAAAATATTCTAAGTCCCAAGACCCCTCCCCCTCCCCCCCCCTCGGCTCCGGACGAGAAGTGAGCCCCCCCCAGGGGAGGAGGAGGTGGCATAGCCCGAGGTGTTGCCATACCTTGACACGTGTTGTATAATGAGATCCGGTTAGTAATGTATTCAGGTGTGGCTCTTGGAGATTGTCCAATGCCGCAAACAAGTACGTGTCGAGGTCTGGCTGTTTACGTAACCAGATCCGGTTCCCCCACTCCTGACCGGCTCAGCTTCGGTTCTCTGATGCTTTGCTTCCTCGCAGTTGGTTTCAAACACTTCAGCTGAGTGGTTGAAGCTCTGCCCTACAGGATTCGCAATGTAATGTTGGCGCCGCATTATATTGGGAATTCTTTTAGTCTAAGGCATGGCATGTGTAGTGTTAAGAAATATTTTATTTTGCGCTTGCTGCTTCTGCTAGGTCTTGGTGTTGGATTTATTTAGTCTAAGTGTTGTGTGTTGAAAAATATTTCTTTGTACTAATCTTCACAGGTTGTCCCCAAGTAGAAATTTTTCTAAATTCGCATCTTGGAGGTACTCCTTCGTAAATTGGCAGCTTAAGTGTTAGGCTTTTGAGACTTAACAGTCTCTGTAAAATAAAATTTTTTTCGAGGTTCAGAACCTCAAGAATTATTTGTTACCAACAATAGCATGGCGCCTAACGAGCCCGGGGGTAGGCCCCTGGGGATCCACCCTTAGGCCTCTTTCGGTCAGGGGCGCTACTGGACCTCATCACTCTAGATGGGTGGTTGGCATCCTTTAGCACGAGGCATCGGATCCTGACACTGACCGGTGTGCTAGGCAAAAGTCAGTACCTACGGGTTAAGACGGGATCCTCGGTCATGGTTAGCATGGCCTCTTCCATATTATTGTAGCATGTTTCCCTTAAGGAAACTCCAAATTAAATAAATAATTTTTTATTAAATCACCTCCCCCTAAATGTTGAGATCCCCCCGATGCCTCTGACCGCCGGCGGTCTTAGGCATCGGGGGGATTTCTTTTTTAACTTTTGGATGACCTTGACCCATATTTGTGTGTGAATAAAATAATATTTTGTTCCACACGATATGTAGGTCAGCCATGACTTAGGCGGATTTTTGCCTGAGTTCTGAGGACTCCTCAGGACTTAGAGCGAGATGCGACTAAGTGTTGGCTGTCCAAACTGTGGTGGAACAAAATATTATTTGTTGTTGACACATGAGTAAGGGTAGCAGGTATCCAAGAGTTAAAGTCCTAGGGGTAGGTGACCCCCCCCCCGAGCCCCGGACGGCAAGTGAGCCCCTCCCCGAAATTTTTTTTTGGGATTTTGACCTTGACCAAAAATTTTTTGCTCCTGACGAAAACTGCGCCCCCCCCCCGATTTTTTTTTTTGGGATTTTGACCTTGACCAAAAATTTTTTGCTCCGGACAAAAACTGCGCCCCCCCCCGAATTTTTTTTTGGGATTTTGACCTTGACCAAAAATTTTTTGCTCCGGACGAAAACTGCGCCCCCCCCCGAATTTTTTTTTTGGGATTTTGACCTTGACCAAACATTTTTTGCTCCGGACGAAAACTGCGCCCCCCCCCCGGGGAGGTGGAGCTGCCAAGCCAGTAGTGTGAAATTGTTACTCCTACAACAAGTTAAAAATAGTAGTGGTATACTGTTCCCCCCACCAGTCTACCACTGAGGTACCTCTGAAGCAAGTTTGACTCATCTCATTCTCTTTCGAGCCGCCAATGGGTTGACATGGATGTTCCACTGTTTTAGATGTAGCGTAAGAAAGGTAATATTTTGCACAGTGGTGTCATGTATGTTTTTTAGTAATGGTTAGATTAGAAAAAAAATTGTTTCAGTTTGTTTGTCTCTGACAAGTTTTAAACTGTGAAATTTTAAGGATGGAAAAAGTATTTGTAATTATTTAAAAAATATAGGTAGCACCGTTTTAGTGCTACCTTAAATATAAATTTTAAAGATCTGAATTTTGAAATTTTTTATGCTGGTATTAATTATATATTGTTTTTGGGCTAAATTGAATATGCAGGTAGCACTTTAGTATTTTTCCGTGGAAATATTCTTAATTCTGTACATTTTTGAGTGTTGTCATGTGGTAAGTGTGTCTAAAAGCATCTGATGAAACAAATATATTTAAAAGTATTAAACTGTGAAATTTTAAGGATGGAAAAAATATTTGTAATTATTTCAAAATATAGGTAGCACCGTTTTAGTGCTACCTTAAATATAAATTGTAAGGATCTGAATTTTCAAATTTTTTAGAAACTTGTTTGTAAATAATTTTTTGTTTCGCATTTTAGACAAATTGAAAAAAATTTATAAAACTGTAAAAAAAGAGAAAAAAAATATTAGCGGGAGATAGGGCAGCAGATGCTCTATCCCCCGCTCAAAATAATAATTTCCGATGGAATTGACCCACTTTTGAGAATTGATTGTGGTGGGGGAGAGCATTAGTGGTGGGGGAAACGTCATATATACGGGTAGTCAAGCCTCAGTCTCATTTGGTAAGAAAGAGGGAACGCTGGATCGGAGGTGATGGTAAGATTGACTAAATAGCAAATACTTTAACACTGCAATATGTTAACAGGTTGTCAATGGTTAGGAAATATTTTTATTTTTATACTCGCCAGTTTGTTTAAGCTTAAAATTTTAAATATATTTTGTTTTGATCAAATGCTTTTGCCAGACTTCCTACACGCTAAGACTCATATAAAGTACAGGATTTAAGCTGATCTCTCGGGGAAATACTATGTAGCCACCTCACATTGGTTATCTAAATCGCATAGTATTGGTGATTCCAGATGGGCAAATTACCAGTAGGACCAAATATCAGCTGCATAAACCAAACAGTTTTTATCTGTTATTAAAATCCTCACTTTTTGAAGACCACTTATGAAATTTTGGTTTATGCAGCTGATATTTGGTCCTACTGGTAATTTCCCCATCTGGAATTACCAATTCTTATTCGAGTCAGATGACCAATGATAGGTAGCACATCAGTATTTCCCCGCAAGATCAGTCTTAATTCTGTACATTTTTTGAGTTTTGGCGTGTGGTAAGTGTGCCAAAAGCATTTGTTCAAACAAATATATTTAAAAGTTTTAATTTTGAACAAGTTGGGCAGTAAATAATAAAAAATATTTAACTTTTGAACCAGTTGACATATTATTGAAAGTATTTGTTAGAAAGTCAATCTTACTACCATCTCTTATCCAGTGTTCCCTCTTTTTTACCACATTTAAGGTGGCCTTGACCTATATATTTGTCCTAAATAGTAAATTCTAAATAAATATATTACATTTTGTTCTTCGCATGTGCAGATTTGTTCTGCGCATGCGCAGAACAAGTTTTCCCAAGATCACCCCCCACCACCCGCTATAAAAGGAGGTCGGTCAAGAGCGTCTCTCATTCTTTGGTGAACTTTTGTTGAGGTAACATCTAAAGACGCTAGTGGTAAAAAGTGTTAAAATGCTTCTTTGCCATATTTGTGGGGAATTTTTCCCAGATGAAGACATTTTAGCTATACATCAAGAATTACATATGGAAGACCCGGCAAGTTTAACGGCTAATGAAATGGACTGCGATTGGATTGACGAATTTTTGGATGAATTTAATCAACGGCTCGACAACTGGGAGAGTTATTTGCAACAAATGCAGCAGGGACGACCCAGCGTGATCCAATTTGGAGGTGCTGGACCGTCAGGACTTAGAAGAGGAATTGTTGCGGAACGAGAAGATGAAGAAACAGACACTGATACAGATTTAGACACGAACATGGATTTGAATATAGAAACAGAACAAGAAGGAACCAGACACTTACGCACAACTGCTTTTCCCGGACGCACGGTAATACATAACAAAATAAATAATGTGCAACTAGATTTAGAAAATTTTGTAACCGAGGCAAAATCATTGATTTGTGAAACTTTAACTAAAGAATTGGCAAGATTAAATGTTATTAAATTTGGTTTAGTGTTAGACGCAAAATTTAGTAAATCTGATGGTGAAACCACACTTCGAGGTTTCATAACAAAAACCGTACTTTGATGTTTGGCTCGGATATAAATCAAATTGTAAATGAATGTATAGAAGAATTGATGGTAAAACTGCAGGAACATGAGGGGAGAGGGTCAGGTTGGATGTTTACATCTGTAGAGGGTTTAGATTTAAGAGTACATAAGCATGGATTTGGTATGAGAGGAAGCAGCTACGTCCCTCTACCAAAAACCATTGAGAAAACGAAAGCATGTATAAATGTACAAAATGTAGATAATGAATGTTTTAAGTATGCTATGTTATGTAAATATATTTTGCCAGAGCAGCACCCTTGTAGAGTAAGTGGACATTATATAAATGTAAATAATAGGTATAATTTTGTAGGACTATCTTACCCTGTAAAAATTTCAGATATTTCTAAGTTTGAGAAACACAATCCTGGTGTTAGTGTAAATATTTTTGGTTTGGATGATGCAAATAATGTGTACCCCTTAAGGGTAACTAAAACTGAACTTAGGAACCATACTGATTTGTTATTAATAACTAAAGGTGAAATTTCACACTATGTATATATAAAGAATTTTGAACAACTTGTCAGAAGTCAAGTTACTAAGCATCATGGTCATATAACGATTTGTAAGCGATGTTTTTGTTTTGTGTCAAAAGAAGTAAGGAGAGGAGGTGCGGAATGGCTACAAGAACACCAAAGACTCTGTAATGAAAATTTTGAATGCAAAATTAGTTTGCCTGCACCTACTCGCTCTATTGTAAAATTTGAAAAGATTAGCCATCAATATAGGGTACCATTTGTAATTTATGCAGACTTTGAGTCCACACTGGTACCCCAAGAACATCCAGAAGGGGAAATTACCAGTAGGACGAAATATCAGCTCCATAAACCTAACAGTTTTTGTTTGCTTGTTAAATCCACACTGTCAGAAGAACATTTGAAAAATTTTGGTTTAAGTTCAACCCCAATTTTGTACAGAGGTGAGGATGCTGCTAAACATTTTGTAGATAACTTGTATTATATAGCTGGTAAGGTTGAAGAAGTGTACAGTAATATTATTCCAATGTTACCTCTTAATGAAGAGGAGGAAATTCAATATATCAATGCCACTAATTGTTACTTGTGTAAAAAAGAATTTACTCTTGACAACCATAAAGTCCATGATCACGATCACCTTACTGGTTATTACAGAGGGGCTGCTTGCAATGCTTGTAATATTAATTATAAACTTCCGAAATTCATTCCAGTTGTTTTGCATAACCTTAGTGGTTATGATTCACATTTTATTATTCCGGAATTGGGCAGGGATGATGGGAAAATTGATGTTTTGGCCAACAGTACAGAAAATTACATTAGTTTTTCCAAGACTGTTGGCAATATGAAGCTTCGATTCGTGGACTCTTTTCGATTCATGTCATCTAGCCTTGCCAACCTAACTAAAAATTTATGACGACAGGATTTAAAAGAAACCAGAAAAATTGTGCCAGAAGATAAACTGGACTTGGTGCTAAGGAAAGGAGTGTTTCCTTATGATTATATTACAGGAATGGAAAAATTTGAAGAAACAAGACTACCACCTATCGAAGCGTTTAAAAGTAAATTAACTGAAACTGAAATTTCAATTGAAGATTATAATCATGCTCAGAAAGTCTGGAATGAATTAGGAATAAATACCTTGGGTGATTATTCCGACTTTTATGTAAAACTAGATGTAACATTATTGTGTGACATAATGGAAGAATTTAGGAACACCTGTTTCACCGCTTACGGACTGGACCCCCTTCATTCGTTTACATCTCCCGGCTTAGCATGGCAGGCCATGTTAAAATCCACCGAGTACAAGTTGGAGCTGTTAACCGACATCGATATGGTTTTGATGATCGAATCAGGTGTACGCGGTGGATTAACTCAGGCCGTTACAATACATGTTAAAGCTAATAATAAATTTCTACCAAACTATGATGAAACTAAAGATTCGATTTTTCTTGGCTATTTTGATTCGAATAATTTGTACGGTTGGGCGATGTCCAAACCCCTTCCGTATGGCAACTTCCAATGGGTAGACCCTGATTCAATTGGAAATATTATGGATATTCCCAAAGAAGGTGACGCCGGCTACATCTTAGACTGCGACTTTGAGTATCCAGGACACCTACACGATCATCATTACGACTTGCCACTGTTGGCTAAAACTGAAGTATCACCGACGGGAAAATGGCCCAAATTAATGATGACATTAAACAACAAAAACCGTTATGTCGCGCACTATTGGGTTGTACAACAAGCGTTGGAATTAGGATTGATTATTACCAAAATTCATAGAGTTTTAAAATTTTCACAATCTTGTTATTTAAAACCATACATTGATTCAAACACTGCAAGGAGAGCAGCAGCAACATCAGCTTTTGAAAAAGATTTTTACAAGCTCATGAACAATGCAATATTTGGAAAAACTTTAGAAAACAAAAGGAAACACAAAATTGTAAAATTAGTAACAAACCCAAGACAGATGCAGAAACTTGTACAGAAACCGAATTTTGGAACAAGTATGATAATTAATGAAAACTTGGTAGCAGTCAGCATGAAGAAAACCAAGATAGTAATGGATAGACCGTTGTACATAGGAATGTCAATATTGGATATAAGTAAAACGCACATGTATGACTTTCATTACAACAAAATGGTTCAACATTATGGAAGAGAAAATATTGGAGTAGCCTACATGGACACGGACGCACTAATTTATTGGATTAAGACACAACACATGTATGAAGATCTTCGGACGTTCATACACAAAAATGATTTTGATTTTTCCGACTACCCAAGAAATCACCCGAACTTTAATGAAAATAATAAGAAAGTTTTAGGCAAATTCAAAGATGAATGCAATGGAGCAAGCATGGAAGAAATCGTTGCACTAATGTCCAAATTATATTCTTTTAAAGTATATAAAGGACATCAAGAAGAAACATCTACCACCAAAAAAGCAAAAGGTGTGAAGACAAGTTATTTGAAGAAAAATGTAAACTTTGAACAATACAAAAACTGTTTATTTAACGACACCACCTTGACTGCTAAATTTAACACCATAAGGAGTGAAAAACACAAAGTGTACAGTGTTACAGAAGTTAAGAAAGCACTCTCGAACAAGGATGACAAAAGACACATTATGGATGACAAAATCAACACTCTTCCTTTCGGCCACTACTCCCTTAACCCCATCAACAACTAACCTATTCTTCGTCCTCTTCGTCCTTTTTTTTGACCTAAATTCCTTTTTCGGCCACTACTCTCTTAACCCTATCAACAATTAACCTATTCTTCGTCCCTCTTCGTCCTTCTTCGACCTAAATTCCTTTTCCTTCCGTAAAAAAATGGGGAACACGGCAAGTCCAACGCCTTGTTCCCCTTTTTTTTACATTAATTTGAATGACCTTGACACATTTAAAATCAGTTTTTAATTAGAAACAAATTTTTATTTCCACTTTATTGGTAATATAACAACCTAAACATAATTAATAAATTGTTTATAAAATTATTTTCTTAACCCTCTTAAAATAAGGGAGGGGGGTATCATATAAATGAACATTATTTTTTAAATATCATTTATATAATACCTTAACCTGGGGGTAATGTGATAAAAAACCATTACTCGGACATTTCCCAAACCATGTCCTTGAGGGTTAAGGAAATATATTTAAATAGTATTTCTTACCAATTTAGAATACCTTAACAGACTTAAATAGGGTTTAATACATACATAAAGTTCATTTCTATTTCAACCGTAATAACGGTAGGATTAAAAAATGGATTTAAAACAAAAAATTGTTAATGAACTTCATAAACCTGCTAGAAGAAAATTTCCCCGTAGAAATACCGTTATAAAAGGAATGAACGACTTATATCAAGCGGACTTAATAGAAATGATTCCTTATAGTAAACAAAATAAAGGATTTAAATATATATTGACGATTATCAATTGTTTTACAAAAATGGCAGATGCTTTACCGCTAAAAGATAAAACCGGCAAGAGTGTAACAAAAGCCATGGAAACTGCGATACAGAGAGACAAAAATACCATAAAACATTTACAAACCGATGATGGTAAAGAATATTTCAATAAAGAATTTTCAAATTTAATAAAGAAACACAATATAAACCATTATTCCACTAATTCAGAGGTAAAAGCATCAATCATAGAAAGATTCAATCGAACTTTAAAAGGTGCGATGTACAAGATGTTTTCAAACAGAGGATCGCACGTATGGATTGATATGTTACCAAAACTAATAAAAGATTATAATAACAAGTTCCATAGAACAATTGGCATGAAACCGAACCAAGTGACTAGGAAAAATGAAAAACTCGTATTAAAACGTATAAAAATGAATACTAAACCAAAAGTTGAAAACTAAAGCCTAAAGTGTTTAATGTTGGTGATAAAGTGCGAATAAGCAAATACAAAGGTGTATTCAGTAAAAGATATCTGCCAAATTGGACAAATGAGGTTTTTACCGTATTTAAGGTGCAACCTACAGTACCAGAAACTTACATTTTAAAAGATAATAAAGGGCAATTGCTTGAAGGAGGGTTTTATGGACATGAAATGTTAAAATCCACAGTAGGTGATGTATATCTCGTTGAAAAGGTGTTGCAACGGAAAAAAGATAAAGTTAAAGTGCGATGGTTAGGATTTAATAAGAGTGAAGATTCTTGGATACCTAAAAAGGATCTCATATAATGATGGAGCATCATTTTAGGTTGAACCTTTACAAAGGAGGGAGATAATACAGCAAAAGGATAGTTTTACTATTAATAATATTGATGAACTCACGGTGGACAATTCGGAATTAAACAGCGGCAAACATGGTGTTTTGTTACCAAACACGGTGCGTTGTCTTGTAACCGGTCCATCCAATTGCGGTAAAACAAATGTAGTATTCAATTTGATTACAAACCCTAAAGGATTGCGTTTCAATAACTTGTATGTATTTTCCAAATCATTACAACAACCCAAATACCAATTATTAGAAAAAATATTTAATAATGTTCCAGAAGTGAAATATTACAAGTTTGATGCAAGTGAAAGTGTAATGCAACCGCATGAAGCTAAACCAGTTTTTATATTTGATGATGTATCCTGTGAAAACCAAAACACTATCAGGAGTTATTTCGCTATGGGGCGACATAACAATATAGATAGCATTTACATAGGCCAGACTTATAGTAAAATACCAAAACAACTGATAAGAGACAACGCAAATGTGTTAATTGTATTCAAACAGGATGAAACTAACTTAAAACACATATATTACGATCATGTCAATGCGGATATGTCATATGAACGGTTTAAAGACATATGTGGTAAGGCTTGGGCTGAAAATTATGGATTTTTGACAATTATGAAGGAACAACCACTAAATAACGGCCGATACAGGATAGGTTTTGATAAATTTATATTAATTCACTAACCATTATATCACACAATCATTCTTATGCAGCACGTCTTGCTACAAACATGGTTAACCAAGAAAAGTTAGTAAAGGAAATTAAATCACTTAGTGATTCTATTCGGGCTAAAAACAGAGCGTTAAAGTTAGGTATCAGCGAAAGGGAGAAATTTCTGGAATCTACTTTTAAACCTATTACAGAGCCTTTGAAACAATTGAATAAAAAATTGACTAAACCTTCTTTTCAAGGTGATATTATTGCTCCGATAACAGAATATGAAAGGGAAAGTGTAATATCAGAAGATATTAGCGAGGAGGACCCGGAAGCCTCCATATTTAGTGATACAACGGCAGAAAGAGAAGATGTATATGCTGGTAGTGAAGAGGAAGTGATATCTATAGCGAGTGAAGAAGAAAAAACAGAAGGAGAACCATCAAACATAAGCTTATTGGGTGAAAATATTCATACGAAAGGACCTTTAGGAAGGAAATACTTGTTAAAACTGTTAATTGGAACTAATTCTACTAAAAAATACCACAGTTATGGAGCAAGAATGTCCAAAGAAGGTGTAATGATTGGTAATAGCAAATTAGATGTCGATGAACATGATAATATTCGCGTAGGTGATCAAATATATAAGGGAACAAGGGGACTATTTGAATTATTATTTCAAAATAAACCTTTAAAAGCATTGTCAAAAAATGATGATTTGGAAGTGTATAGCAAAATTTTGGAACAAACTAATGCATATAGAAGAAATTATTTACCTGAAGCACCCATATATAGAAATAAATCTGTAAAATATAAAGATTTTGTTTCCAAATTAATACCGATTATAAGAAGAAAACCTGTAAAAAGAAGATTAGTAGCATCCACTTTAGATTTAAGTTCCCCAGAACCGAGAAAAAGAAGCAAATCAGTCACCGGTAAAGGATTGATGAAGAAACTATACAATACAAACGTAATTTATTACAATAATATCAATAAATTGGTAGATAGAATGAAACTAATACATGAAGCCAAAGAAGCGGGTCATACTGGATTGGAAAACGAATGGGTGGCTTTAGTGGATGAACTTAGAAACCGCGGGGTAATCTCATAAAAATGCATTACTCCCTAAAATGCTATTCAGTTGCACCATGAGTGTCGAAAAATTCGGACGATAATCCTCGGATGGATTATATTACGCGAATAACTTAAAAAGAGGTGCTGGTTTACCACAAACACCTGAAGGAGATTATGATATTAGTAATAAAAGGTTAAAAAACATAAAAGATCCCACGGATGAAAACGATGCAGTAAATTTAAAAATAGTAAAGGAAAAGATATCACCAACATTAAGACTACACAATAACACATATGATGCAGAAAATCATAGAATTATCAACGTTGGTAAACCAAATGAAAACGGTTATGCAATAAACAAAGGTTATTTGTCATCTGAATTAAAAAATACGTTAAACTTCAATGGAAAAACGTATAGTGCTAACAATAAACGTATATCCAACGTAGATGACCCTAAAGATGCAAAAGACAGCGTGAATAGACGCTATTTACATTCCTTGATACCTGAAAAGACAAAAGATGGATTTTCTTTTTATAAATTTGTTATTAATGATATAGGTTATCCGAAAACTGAAAACGATGCTGTAAATCTAAAATATATTAAAGATCATTGTATCATACGTGATGTAGGGGTTATAGATTGTTTTGGTAATTGTTTAGCAAATGTTAAAGATGGTTCTGCGCCATCAGATGGTGCAACAGTGGGTCAAATGATGGAAACCTTAAAGCAAGAAACAACCTCTTTTGTAAAACAAGATCAAGTAGTATCGAAGCAAGGGGATGAATTTGTTCAAGGTAATGAAAAATTTAATTTATTAACATACAAAAATAATGCTTGGGATTGCATGGATAAAAAGTTATCAAATATGGGATGGGGCTATGAGGATCATGATGCAGCTGCTTTATCACAAACGGTACATTTAGATCCAAATAATCACTTTGTATTTTTTACATGTAATAATAAATTGATAAGGAACTTGAAACAAGGAAGAGAAGCAAATGATGCTGCAACTGTAGGACAGACCATCACAACATCATTAAACGATAGTAAAGTGTATACTTGTAATAATAAACGTATAACAGACTTTAAAGACCCTGAACATGTAGATGATGCCGTCACTGTTAATTTTCTTGTAAAAGTTTTAGGTAATGCGTTATTTGATTTACACAATCATTTCACACCGGAAGTTCTTCGAGGAGGACCAGGTCATAAAATTTGGGATGAAGCCGCGAGAGGTGGTTGGATTAAACGGGAAATTTTTAAACAATACTTTATTAACCCTAAAACGCAAAAGTTTAGATCATCAGATTGGGGTGATATTGATATTTAATTAAATAACACCATAAATTACATCATTTATGTGCAACCAGTCATAGAGGTAACACATAGGTTACGCTTTTCGAATATAAAAGACAATCATGACGTTTCATTACACCAGTCCATATCGAGACACTATACGGAAAGGAGGTGGTATCACGTCCACAGCGGTTTCTCTGTTAAGTAAAGCTTTAAATCGAATTCCAGTAGGATCTGTCGTAAATAGAGCAATAGACGCTTTACCATACGAATTTCACATACCGGGAGGTTATCAGTATTGCGGACCAGGAACTAAATCGAAAAAACGACTGGAAAGAGGCGATCCAGGCATAAATAAGTTAGATCAGGCTTGTAAAGAACACGATATAGCATATTCCACATTTAGCGATACAAAAAATAGATCAATAGCTGATAAAAAGCTCGCGGATATAGCTTGGCAACGAGTAAAGTCTAGTGACGCTAGTATTGCAGAAAAAGCAGCGGCTTTAGCGGTAACAGCAGGTATGAAGGCTAAAACAGCAGTAGGAGGTGGAAAAAGGAGGAGTAGGGGTAAAAAAAGTTCAACCAAGACAAAACATGGAGGAAATATTAAAAAGAAAACGACGTTCCACCAGAAAGGGTAGCAAAAAACCAACAGTATGGTCAATGGTAAAAAACGGGGCAGGTCTATACCTAAGACCGTATCGTACATATTAAATAAAAGAAATTAATTAGTAATACCACATAAAGCGTTAACAAATATCGAATTATTTAAATACATTTCATGTTTAAAAATACCATTTTTTCGCGGTGTCTTTATGAAAGATGCTTTACCAGTTAAAATGTGGAAAAACGAAACCGGTATTGTAAATTTAGACAATTCTGAAGGTCCTGGCACTCATTGGGTTTGTTATAAGAAATTAGGTGATAATATATATTACTTTGATAGTTTTGGCAATTTACCACCACCTAAAGAGCTTGAGCATTACTTTAAATCTGCTAAAAACATATATTACAACTATAAAAGAGAACAACCTGATAACACTTTATATGCGGCCATTTATGTTTGGAATTCCTAGCTAAAAGTATCAGTCACAATTGAGATGTCTTCCTATACGGTATCATTAACAGGAAAATCGTCCACTTTACGAAGTATCCTTTTCCCAGCGTTACGCTTGCAAAAAGGAAGATTTTGGGAGGCGGCACTGTTAGATTTTACAACTTACAACTCTATTCCCAATGTTACGGAAGATAAAAATAACTTATTGCATTATTATAAAGGAAAAGATGCCAGTGGGAAGTTTACAGACTTAGAAACTTAGAAGTTTGCAGTTTACCCACAGGTTCTTATGAAATTGATCATATTAATGAATTTTTGCAAAATAAAATGGGAAAAGACAATATAACATTAAAAGGTAATAACAATACTATGAAAGCTGAAATTAACTCCAAATATTATATAGATTTTAATCAGGAACAATCAATCGGTGAATTGTTAGGATTTCCCAAAGATAGCCCAATTTTAGAACCAAATCAAACACATTCCGGTAAACAAACTGTAACTATACTAAAAGTTAATAGTATAGACTAGGGGGCCTGTGCAGCGCAATGCGCTGCCTTTATTAGGGTGCCTGGTGATCAAACTTTGCTCCATTGTAATACTTTGAAAAAAATCACTATAGTGAAAATCAGATAGAACATTATTGGTTTTTC
Organism: Neoaliturus tenellus; assembly: GCA_030545055.2. Taxonomy (NCBI): domain Eukaryota; kingdom Metazoa; phylum Arthropoda; class Insecta; order Hemiptera; family Cicadellidae; genus Neoaliturus; species Neoaliturus tenellus. The sequence continues at coordinate 98,405,363 of CM061534.1, read as the reverse complement.
ATCGATCGATCTTCATTACCAATTCTCCAACTTCCCAATGTGATAGTGTTGAGATGTGGTGCTCATTCTTTTAGATATAAATTAGCTTAGATTGCGTAGTTGTTTTTTTGCCGATATGTCTTAGGGCCTTTGTCTAACCCCCCTATAAAATTTATAATAAATTCACAGATGTTGGATCCACATAGTTCACCAAACATAAAACTTAAATTACAACACAATAAAAATCAATATTTCATTACTCCCCGGTGCTGTATGAGTTATGCAGCACTCACTGCGGCTGTTTTTGTAGTACTACTGTATGAGGTAGTCAGTGACATAGTGAATGAGTCTCCAAGGATAATTAAGGGATGATTATTAAGGATGATTATTATTACATTAATTAAGGATGATTATTATTATTACATTATTAAGGGGATTTATGCCTAACTCCCCTTTAACTTAACTTTCCATGACGTTACAAAATTTAAATAAAGAAATCACAAAAATTAAGAGAACCTACATCTTTGTTGGAGTGGTCTATTTTTATTTTGGTTAAAAATTTTCTTTATTAAAATCATTTTTGTAATAAGCTTGTTTTCTATACTGGAGGTAAAAAACTTTTAAATGTTGTCTTTTACACAGTTTTTTTTTTATGTGTAGCGTTCTGCATAAAACATGTAAATGCTATAATAGTAAATAAAAAGATTATTACACTTACCTTTAATACCTTTACAACCAACTATCCCTTTTCCTTATAGTTTACAGCAGTTTGATAGTGTACAGCAGTTTGAAAACCCATGCACACAAATTTAGTGTTCTATTTTAATATTTGTTACCTTTCATTATTGTTTCAATACCAGTCGGACAACCAATACTCATGTAAAAAATTTTAATTTCCAAAATTGTTTTCGTAAACAAAAATTAATTTTTCAGGGTTAAATTACCAAACTTATTTTTGTGCCCAAATACGCGTAAATAAAACTTTCAAGCAAAATCTACGTGCTGAATTTTGAGAAAAGGTTGAAACCTCAGATTAGACACTCCTCGTATTAAAGTATGAAATTGTGTTGATATTTCGGTACCAGTTCAATTTGCTTATAATCAGCTTTTAACATGTGTTTGTTTGTTTAACTATCAACAGCTGTTTTATTTAGCAATTCAATATAAATTGTTCCCCATGTTAATCTTATGGACAAAAAATGAACTTTGAGGGCTTCCCGTGAGCTTCAGAATTAAAATATCAAAAACCTAAAACCTTATTGCAAAACTACGAACTGAGACCTTTCTTTTGACACCTCAAACTTTAAAATTGGTCCAGAAATAAGGGAGGAGTAGTGTTAACAAAAAAAGGGCATCACGTATTATATATATAGAATAGATATAACTTGTAACATTATACAGGGAGCTTACAGAGATGGAGCAAATACTCATATAATACATACTTTTTACCCGAGTGTACCTCCAGGATTTAAAATTGTTGAAAAGCCACAAAACCTAGTATATCTGCCGTTGAACACCACTTTCATTTCAGACATCGTGTTGAACGTATTGGATCAAGACGGTAACTTGATAGATTTCCGAGAAGAGCCAATTACAGTTAGATTACATTTAAAATCGACACTTTAATACAAAAATCATGGGTTTATCATTTAAAAGTGGACAGCCTATGGGAAACCGCATTAGTAGCTCTTCAGCTGTGGAGGAGTTAACATGCGAGAACATTCGTTTCTTAGAAAAGATTGGTTTAAAATTAACCGATTATGGATATACTGGATATAGCGCAGGGTCCGACATTCGACGAAACACTATGGGAAAAAGAATATCACACCCACAACCCTTACACTTCATCAAAATTGAACAATAACGATGAAATTCGTATTCCTATACAACATCAAGACATTTACACACTACCATGTGAAAGTTACTTGTATATCGAAGGAAAAGTAACAAAAAAGGACAATAGTGTAGGTACAACAGTTCCATTTATAAATAACCCTATGGCTTTCCTGTTTGATGAAATTAGATATGAAATATCAGGTGTAACAGTTGATTCCACTAAAAAAGTAGGTATTGCAACAACTTTAAAGGGGGTAACATCTATATCACCTAATGAAACCAATTTACTTCAACCAGCCGGATGGGTTTTACCTGAACATGACACAATCACTCCGAATACAAAGGGATATTTTGATTTTTATATTCCATTACGTTTGTTGCTTGGATTTGCTGAAGATTATAGAAAAATAATATTAAATGTTAAACAAGAATTAGTTTTGTTGAGATCTTCTAACGATAAAGACATTATTAAAGCTCCAGATGGTACAACGGATGCAAACCTAGAATGGAAATTAACATTAGACAAAATTGTATGGAGAGTTCCACATGTTAAATTAGCTGACGAACATAGAATGCTACTATTAAGGAAGTTAAAGGCTGATCGTGATATTGTAATTCCTTTTAGAAGTTGGGAATTCCATGAACATCCAAGCTTGCCAACTACGGATCGTCACACTTGGACTGTTAAAACATCTAATTACGTAGAACGAGCCAGGTATATTATATTTGGTTTACAAACAGATAGGAGAGACAGCATCACAAAACATGCAGGCAAATTTGATCATTGCAACTTAAAAAATATTAAAGTTTATTTGAATTCACAATTTTTCCCCTACGACAATTTGAATGTGTCATTTAATAATAAAAAGTACAGTATATTATACGATATGTATGCGAGATTCCAAAATTCATATTACGGTAAAACAAATACACCTTTACTATCACCAGAAGAATACTTAGATGGTTACACAATAGTTGTAATTGATTGTTCTAAACAAAATGAATCAGTAAAATCATAAAGTGTTGACATAAAGATTGAAATGGAGTTTAATGCAGCTATACCTGCAAATACAACTGCATACTGTTTAATTCTACATGATAAAATTGTAACATACACACCTCTAAGTGGAATTGTTAAAAATGTATTGTAAAAAACCGGTTTTGTTACATTCCGCGAGTATAAAAGCGGAGCGTGCAGGCCGCTCCTGATCAGTTTGTTGCCTGACGTCGTATGGGTAGCATCATCTTCAATATGGCTTCTACAAGTGGTACAACGGAATGCGATATAGAAAAAGAAATTTCAGAATTTTTGGACATGAATGAACAGCAACACGTCACAAATCAAGAAGAAGAAGAAAAAGGTAAAAAGAAAAAATATTTGTCTAAGAGGAAAAGAAATGTGGAAGAAAATATTTCACCAAATATTTTGATGGAAGTATTTTTAAGAATTTTTTATCCAATCTCTTCAAGTTTGGATAAAAGTGTTTTAATTGGAGTTATGAAATCAACCGACTATTCACCTACAGTAATTTTAACTCACGGAACAAAAATGATTTTGTTTACAGCCAATGCTTGGGAATCTTTTATGAAACACCTCCATTTGTTGGAATGTTACTTTAATAGCAACATGTTTGGCAGGAAAACAAAAGTAGGACTATTGGATTCAGAATTGGAAATTGATATTATTAAACACAGAGGTGAACATCAAATGAGATTCAGAGATACGACCAAACATGACATAAAAATTCAACTGAACAGAGAAGAATTTTTTATTTTAACATGTGCAACTGAACCAATAACAAGATATTTAAGACAGCTAGTATTCTCCAGTTCAATTATTAAAGATTATTTAACAGATACTTTGGACAAACAACCGGATGCACCAATTTTGTATGGACCTGTGGACACTTCAATATTCAACAGAATTCCTCATGAAGTTCAAATGTGGAGACAATTGGAACAATATGTGCAAGAAAAAAATAATTTTGTAAAATCGGATGAAGAAACACATTTCAGTGATGAAAAGGATCAAAGTGATGATAATGACAACAACAAAAATGACCAGATGGAAAGTTAAATAAAGTTGTAAAATTTTTCACAACACTTTACACTTGAATTGGCAAATTTTCAATAAAAAATTCAAAATTTTGTGGGTGTAGGCCTACCGGGGATGGTGCCCACGTTAAATATACACCAACGCGCCTTCAACTGTACGGCCTGGCATAAATAAATGCCTACCGTGGTGTGGAAAACAGTTGACCTTCCGATACCGTGATGGATAGACAGGTGACCTTTCAAATGGACATGAAAGAAGAAATCAAGTCCAAACCGGGTATTATTGAATTTCAGGCGTTTCGTGGTAACGATGATCGGTTCATAATTAAAGAACTTGTATTTTACGATATAGATAAAAATATTCCTTACACATTTTTATTCAAACCGCCATGCTCTTTTTCTTCACTAACCAGCAAAGCCGCAACAACAAACCGATGGACTTGGAAATATTTTCATCACATCGATTGGTATGACGGTTTTACCAGTTATTCAGACTTGTATCATATTATGCATCAATTTTCAAACAGATTTACTAATATTTACACAAAAGGACTTGAAAAGAAAAGATGGATAGAACAATTTACATCTACTCCAGTTAAAGATGTGCAAATTAATAAAAATTTTAAATTTATTGCTGAAAACATTTGTATTTGCACATAAAGTGTGGAACATGAAAGGGACAGGCACTGTGCGTTAAAAAACGCTTTAAAATTAGCGACTTACCTGCAAGATGGAGAAATCGGTGATGGTGGTGGGGGTAACGGCGATTATAAAAGCGAGGAGCAGACCGAGACCTGGCACGAGTATTACTCGAGATTCCGAGACGACAACATCTCAGAGCAAGAAGACAGCGAGGACCTCTAGAACAACCATGGCATCCAACCAGTTTCTGCAGACTTTGGTGGAACAGTTCAACGCCCACTCCAAGTCTACAATTTTGCCGGTAAAAAAATGTTCAGAGCTGAAGGATGAAAAACATTATATTATACATACCATGAAGAAGATGGAAACTACAGTCGGCGAGGCAATCTGCTGCAGCTTGAGCGAAGCCCCATACACTCCGGGAGATGAGCCGAAATTCCAAATTTACCTGCCCAAAAGATTTGTACACCTACTCCAAAACGAAGATCTCCGCTCCATACAACCAGGATGTCTCTACTTGGTGTCCCACGGATGCAGCGGCAGCAACTCCACCGAGCTTACCATCCACATCGCAGACAAGCAGCAGTGTTAAAAAAAATAATTTTTTTTCTTTCTTGTATCTGTTTGTATTTTTTAACTATATATATTTTTGTCATGTAATCTTGTTTGTACTGTTTTAAATAAAAATAAAAAACAAAAAAAATAACACAAACAAAAAACACAAAAAAAGGCAACATATCAATATGTGAAACAAAAAAAAAATTTCACATATTGATATGTTGCCTTTTTTAAAGCTCTGGGGTGACCTTGACCTTTGGCCTTTGCACAAATTAAACATAATTTTTTTTCCAAACAGCAATATGTGTGTGTGTGTGTGTGTGTGTGTGTGTGTGTGTGTGTGTGTGTGTGTGTGTGTGTGTGTGTGTGTGTGTGTGTGTGTGTGTTTTCCCCCACCATTTCAGGTTACCAGCATACAGACTGTAAAGAAGTTCAGTTTAATTGCAACTGTCAAACGATGAGCACCCTATTTGAGCTTTGTGTAAGAAAAATTATTGAATATCAACAGCTATTTAGCCATACTTTACGATCCAAAGCTCCTCAACAAATTAAAATTTTTATCAAACAGTACAAGCTAGACAACAGAGGTTACAACACTTTTGGTTGGTACAAGTTTGGTGATGGTACAAAATTTTGTCGAAGTTGTGGAAGGGCCGCTGTATCCAACCCGGCACAATTCCTACAAGATGATGGATGTTTACAATATGGTCATGTGGCTCCAGTTTTAAGTTACCATACACCTAAAGAACTTTGCGCCATTTGTTCAATCAATATGTTTAGTTGGCAAAAATTTAACCACCTCTCATCAGACAGCGTGTAAACAACTTCCCCCCACCACTATTTCATACTACCTTCAAACGACCATGCCAATATTCATTCCGCCTTTGGACATCATACGGAAAACATCAAGATGGCTCTGACTGTAAAATGTGTAAATTATGAAGAAGTATTTGTAAGAAATCTGCAAGAATTAAACGAAATTGTTCAAGAATTTAAATCACTAATCGAACAGGGATACCGATTAAACATGCAAATTTTTGCTTGCAACACAAAATGCCCTCATGTCCCCAGGGATGACGAGCCGCCTAGGTCACCATCATCAACTTCTTCAGCCTACTCCTCCAGATCATCCATGAAGACTCAAGCCAGTCCAAACTTGGAATATTTCTCCTGACTAATATTTATATTTTGTATCTTCATTGTACTTCAATATGTATATTTTTGTATTGTAATAAAGGAATGATAAAATAAAAACAAAATAAAAAAACCTATCTTGCTACAGTATTGTAGCAAGATAGAATTTTTTTAAACACAAATTGGATGACCTTGAACATGTTCTAACATGTTCAGGTTTTCCCCTACCACTTTTCCTCTTGGAGACCTGAGATGCAGCACCAATGTGTTTCATTACATCTTCATCTTTTGATCTGCAAACATGGATGTTCCACCACCAATATATGAGGCCGATGAAGCGGAAAGCCTGGGGAGGAGGAGATGCCAGCATGTGGATCTAGTGGAGATGATGGAAAGAAGGATGGAAGAAAGACGGATCAGGAAGGACCATATGCTAATTCAGAAAATTTTAAAATTAAATCTCTTCATAATCTTGGCCTTATTAATTGCAATCTTCTTCTACTTGGTATACGCAGTTGTATACTGCCTAAGATGCATCGAGTGTACAGATAAAGCAGCCAAATTGTCAGTTTTCAACACTACTCTTTAAATAAAATTTTCTTTTTTAAAACTCCAAATGGTTGACCTTGAACATGTTTCAACCTGTCTGGTTGTAGCCTATTAATTACCCCCACCACCACAATTCCAAAAGACCAATCCTACATGCAAGTCTGGCTTCATTTCCAACTCAGCTACGCTAAAGGTTACACTACACACAATGAAGTGGGAATTACTTGTTGACAGCCTTCAATATCTAAAAGAAATCTATGAAAAATTGCACATGCGGCTTCTTCAAAATCCAGGGATAATAATAAAAATGAACTTGGAATACGACTGTCCACTCATCGACGACAGTATGGATGAAGCAGAAGGGGTAGTCCAAAATACACAAGAAACATGTTGCTGTGAAGAAAATTCTTCGACAACATCAAGCACAAGTCCGGACAGCTTATATGGGGATGAAGGAGGATTTTTGTAAATAAAATTAAAAAGAATAATTTTTTTTTTAAACTTCAAATGGTTGACCTTGAACACGTTTGAACATGTTGAGCAGTGTGGATAAAAAATATTTTTTTTTTCTTTCTTATGCCAATTGCTGAATAATAAACTCAGTTGTATAGTTTGCAAAAAATTTTTTTTTTCATATCATCTGACCACTTTACCCCCACCATCTCCTTATCTCCACCACCCTGCCGAGTACCTCGGATACACGGAGAGACTTGCTCAGTTGCTGTTCAACTCTTGTGGTGTGCACATTTCACTTTTTGCACTCAATTTACTTATATTGAGTTTAAATTTAAATATTTAGCCAAATATCAAACATTTCTTAATTTTTCGGCAAAGTTTCAAATAACAAAAAAAAAAATTTTTCACTTTTGGTTTGATTGAAATTTCACAAGTTCCAAGATCACCTGAGAAAGAATAAAAAATAAATATTTCTCAGAAAATATTTCCAATCCGAGTTACGGTAAAGTACAGACTCGGATGAGTTGTTGCAAAAATTTTAATTTTTTCCTCCTTCTGACCACTTTACCCCCACCACCTCCTTATCCCCACCACTGAGCCGGGTACCTGGGATACCGTCTGTGTACAAATCAGTACGTCTTCGGACGCGGTGCTGTTCGGATCGCGTGTCGTTTGTCGCAATGTCGGGTGTTTGAAGAAATTATTCTTCGGCTCTCAGTCTCTCGGTGGGTAAGTAAATTAAATTTTTTTTTTCAAGTGGGGGTGCTGGGACGGGTCAATGACCCCTGACGGATATATTAGGTCGAGAGTCTGATCGCTAGGGAATAAAAAAAATATTTTTTTTGCACTTTTGTGATTCCTCGAGAAGTTTCAATTTCTCACCATATTTTGAGGAATCGCAAAAGTGCAAAAAAAAAATTTTTTTTTTTGTATTCTTGCGTGACCTTGACCTAATTAACGTCAGTGACGTCATCATGATGACGTCAGCGGTAATGACGTCACCATGACGTCATTTATGTGACGTCATGTGACGTCATATGACATCATTAGTGACGTCATTCGTGACGTCATTGATGACGTCATCACTGCTGACGTCATCGTGATGACGTCATGGCCCAGCCTTCCCAAAAACACACTACTATGGTCAGTACGTGACAAACATATCAGATCTAACTGGTATAGATGAGAGATCGTCTCCATTGAATAAAGATAGTAATAGTATAATAGTTATTCAACTATTATCAAATTTAACAAAATGTGATGAAAATAAGTTATCATTCTATTAATTCATCCGATATATACTCATGGTCATCGATTTTTAAAAAATAAACAGAGTATTTTAGTTAGATTAACACGGTTAGAATCAAAGATATTGCAATATTTTAATAAACTTACGAGAATGTAAAACATTTTGAGTTCAATTTCCAAGCAAAGATATATTTGAATTTTAAATACTAATTTTCCTTTACAAAGGATTTTTCAAACAAGGATTTTTCTAATTTACGCAACAGGCACATATTTCATTCCTGAGAGACACGCCCTATTTTAAAGCCGAAAGAAATTCCTGAGTTTTTGTGTAGGATGTTAATTTAAACAATTCTCTTTACGATTTTTTCACGACTTCTCTGTAACTTAGATCAAGAATATTTTGAAACAAAAATGTAAAATTATGGAGGTGTTACCGAATTGTATTTGCTAAATACATTGTGCAGCAAATTAAAAACAAACCTTTTTTTGAAGACCGGCAAACCAGCATGACCGGACCATGAGAACGTGGTTTTATGTTTATTTTTCAACTTTATGAGATTGCTCGAAAATCCCTGACAAAGTCTTGTTTTTCTCATCATTCACTAAACTTATTGGCCTTTTTTAAGGCATTATTTGAATGTACAAAACATTTAATTTGAGAATAAGTGCATTTTTCCCAATTAAGTCCTCTGAAACCCATATAAAATCTATGTAAAAAGAAAATTTTAGAAAATTTGAGAAAAAAGGAAATATAACTTGCTAGAGAACAATTTTTTATGCTTAATGCTTCAAACTGTCACAAATTTTCACCAAAACTTCCCCACATTCTACGCTGTAATATTATATACTATATTTTACCTTTCTATTTGGATAAGGGGAAGAAATTGGTATTAAACATAATTTTGACCTGATTTTTTATTAAATATTACCAATTCAACCTAGATATCTTCAACAAAATTAATTCAAGTATCGTATCCAATGAATTGTTAAAGAAAACTTCATTGAATTTTCTCAGATCATACAACACATTAAACACCTTAAAACTTAAAGATGTCACAAACCACACCTTAAAGGTCGAATATATCTGGAGATATTGTATGAAGTATTTTTAATAGTTTTAATTGAAAGTTTAATTGCCTGCTGTTTCCGACTCGGTCAGCCGTTTGAAGTGCGGTTTGCGGCTTTAAACTCTGCCAAACAAGGTTTTTAATTAGATGTACATATCTACCTGTGCTTATATTTAAGATTTTGGACTGACTCCTAGTGGGCCGCCCCTCAGTGTGGCCATTCTGAAGGTTGTGGCACAGATAAGTATGTTACTATCACCAGTGATGATTTGTGGAAGTTGTTATTTTTATCCGTTGTAGTGTAAAAGTCATTAAATGAGTTCCGGATTGCATTGTCACCCTGTTTAATGTGTCATAATTTCCAACAGTATTTAAGAAAATCGGTTGATAGTTGTTTGACACCGATATTCGCCTCTTAAGCAAATTGGGACTGCCACTTATAGTACACCATTTTAAAGGTTAAAATGTGTTGAAGTTTTTGTGAAATTTGACAGTTTGTAGATTGAAGCATAAAAAGTTTTCTTCAACAAGTTATAGTGTTATTTTTCTTAATTTTCCAAAGTTTTTTATTCAGGTATATCTTTCAATGCTTTGAGAGTCTACAGTACCTACGCCATTTAGGAATTTCGTCCCATTAGAGAACAATGTTAAATTTGAAACATAACTGTGGGTTTGTATTTCATGTGAAAATTACAAGCTTGGTATCATTTAAAATGTTCCCTGCTTTCATTTGACGTGATTGAGAATTAATTAAAAAAATATCCACTCGAATAACAAATTTAAAAAAATGTATATTATCACCATTTTACCATGTTAAATCATACGAATCCGATAAAAGTTTATTGAGATAAAGTGTTTAACATTGTTCTTATGGGACTAAAAATCAAGATGTTGGAGGACCTGCAGACTCTTAAGAGGGCTTAATTGGAACGAAGTGCACTTATTCTAATAGAAAATTTTGTGTACTCTCTAAAAGTGTCATGAAAAGGGCAAATAAGTTTGGTGATTAGTGATAAAAATGTGAATATGTTGGCAATGTATAGAAATTCCAAAAAGTTTAAAAATTACTGTTACTGGAAGATGGAGTGAGATAATAATTGTCTAAGTTGCGTATTCTTGTTGCATTTCACATGTATCATAAATGGTGACAACCTAACCCCTTGTATATCGATAAAAAACATTGCATTTGACTAAATTTTCTTGTTTTAAGCATACATGCCATAGAAAATACATAAACCAAGAAAAAAATAAAACATACAGAATTATAAGATTCTTTTGTTAAAAGTAACTGTTTACGTCACATTATTATAAAGTTTCAACTTATCAAATTAATTAATTAATTGACCATGAGTTGCTGTTAAAATGTTACTCGTTGGTGAAATGGAGTAGAATTTTCCATTCCAGTTGCTGTTTCAAAACAAAATATTAAACGAGGGACAAATTTAATTGAATACCTGTTTATTCGTGTAAAAGAGTTACTTTGATTTTTAATTGAAATTTATTTATAATTGTGATTAATGTGTAAAGTGACGTTGATAATGCTTGCCCTGATGCTTATTTACACCTAATTAATGGTATTAGAATAATATTCTTACGGTGTAAAATTATATTTTGAAATAATTAAGTAAACGCACAATCATAAATTTTTTACATTTTCTTAACATAATTTTTTTGTTAGCTTAACTAATTTATTTTTTAAATATTTTAAGTAGCATGTCTTAACTTATTAATAATGTATACAATGATATCAATATACAAATATTGTAAATAGTTGTTAATATATTTTATATATAAATATTTTCCTGATAAGAAAGAAGTATTCAAATATACTGAAAAGAGGAAATACATCTGTCAAAATACGAAACAGTACAAATTTCAAATTGTAAGAATAAATGAAACATAGTTTATTACAAATTATTTCACAGCAATTGTGTTAGATGTAATGTAATCATAGAAGACTATGAAAGAATAGAAATAATACAGGGTGTCCCGGAACTCTCTGGAACCCTTTGTATATTTAATCCTTAATTTGAGAAAAAAAAACATCATACAAATAGGGGTCTAAAATCCATCGTTAAGCCGCTAGCCACCATTTTGTTTTTTTCACACGATAATTTCTAATTCCGTAAAGGATTGTTGTGTTCAGTTAATATTTTGTATGAATCTTTATAATACCAATGTCTATTTTCAGGTAAAAAATATTTTTCAACTGTTATCAATATGGTGGCCATTTTAAGTTTTCGATCTCAAATATCTCAAAATCAGAAAATTTTATAACTATATTACCACACACCAAAAGTTGCCAAATTAAATTATTTTAAAAAAAAAGTTCCAAGTTTGTGAGTTTTTTTTGTCTTGTAAGATTTTTATGAAATTTCCTGATTTTAAGATATTTAAGTTTGAAAATTTAAAATTACCGCCATTTTGAAAATGTACAGTGGTAAAAATAGTTTTTTTTCCAGAAATGTCATTATTACTATGATAATGATTCACATCAAATATAACCTGAATACAACCATCCATTACAGAGTTTAAAATAATCATATGAAAAGAAAAAAAAATGGTGGCTAGCAGCTTAACGATATATTTTAGACCCACATTTGTATGATACTTTTTTCTTGTCTCAATGAAAGGGACAAATATTCAAAAGGTTTTTAGAGAGTTTCGGGACACCCTATATTGTTAAAGGTGTCTTTATTTCATCATTTAAACACGACGAAACGATTAGTAAGGCTAGCTCAGGGTAAGTAGAACCATTTTACTCACCTAAAAGAATTGTGATTTGTCGTTTAAACGTACTACAAATACGTAGTATTTACAAATTAACGACAATAATTTATTTGTTACAATACCAGTGCATGTTCAGTTCAACCTATTTCATAAGAAATATAGATTTTTGGTTGTTTGAATATTTTTATATGCTATATAGTTTCCTATGCAAGAGAAAACCGATTGTAAAACAGTTTTGTTCGGAGGAAATGCTCAAAATGCTCGTAACCTATAGATGAGACTAGTAAAAGGAACCTCAAGTTGCTTATAGAACAATGGAGCTTATTAAGTAAAAACATGGGCCACAGAAGAGCGCTATTTTCTGAAACATACAAAACGATCTTACATCACTTCAAAAAGAAAATCATAATCAAATAAAAACACGTCTTTCCAGAACTTTTTGCGTAACAGAGGGAACTGCGATGGGTTTCTATGAATATTAGGACGTTTACATTTTTCTGCTTTACAATCAGATCCGTTTTCAGGTAGCAATTATCACAGTTGTCTCTCTGTTCTTCCCTAAGTATACACCCCCGCTCTCTCCAATCACAGCAGTTGTTCTTCGTTTTCCCTTATACAATAAAATTAACACCAGCCTCAAATATCCAATGGATGTTACTTCTGGAGTCTACCCAGTGAACTTTTGTGGCATGAGAGTCGTATTTTTATAACTAATTTTATATTACAACAAAGCACTGGCAACAGGTGTCTTTATATAAAATGCACTTGTGTACTATATGTTGAAATTAAAACCAGTGTTTCTTGGATTCTTGTGGTAATTAGGAAAACTATTAGTGTTCTTTCAAAAGAAAGCATCGTTAGTTCTGAAATTATACCAAAATCACTACTTAGTTACGAAAAATGTATATTCTTTATTCGATTTTCTAAAGTTTTTAAATTACCTTTTCCTTTGCAAAATTTCAAACGTCTTTGACTTAAACAAACAACATCGAAAAAGTCATGAACCTTCAACAAAAGTTGAAATAATTTGATAACACTCAAGGAATACTTAAAATTAATCTTAATCAATCTTTTTATTTTGTTTAATTTACAATGCTTGTGGAAAAATGTATAATGCTGGTTAATTTTTTTTTCTTTTTAGAAGTTTGTATCATTAAAAATAAAATACTTATTTTAACAATTACAAAATTAAAGTTTTAAATGTCAAACTACCTAAGAAATTAAATCAATATACCGTATAATTTTATTAAAGGATTCATTTCAACTATTATTTATGTACATTTGCGACTAAAATTTCTAATCAGGGCAGTAAGCAAATCCCAATAGTATTTATCGAATGTAGGTCAAGCCGAAAGTCTCACACGTTGTGAAAACCAGAACCAGATTGGTCCGGGAGAGGTCGACTCATAAAACCTTGTCCATCCTTAATCCTCGTTTCTCGTATTTCATTTTACGACAAGCATCCGATTTTATCTTGTTCCTCCAAAAGTGAACTTGTAGATGTGGGACGGACATGAGAATGTTATCAGTGTATTTAATTTACGAGAAGCATTTAGGGTAACTTTATTTCTTACTGCCTAGAGGCAGGTGGGAGTGATTGGGTAAAACCATGTTAGGGACTTCATCACTAATGTGTCTGTAAATTTTAATTTCTTACAATTAAATTTAATCATTACATTTCAATAAAATGGAAAGTAAACCTTTATTTTATTGCAAAATATAACAATGAACTTGGAAGAGATGTTTTGTTCTTTATAAACTTACGACAATATAATTTTTTTAACATGCATTTAAATAAATTACTTCTATTTCAAACTGAATTGTAGCTTAAACGTATTAATAATTTTTAATACTTTTGTTCATTGTCGTTAATTTTCCTTTACCAAGTGTTACTATATTAAGAGAAATAGTTCTCTGTGAACATGGAAGAACTACCATTTTTGGAATATCTTTAGCAAAAGAATCACTACCTCTTATGAAAACCAATATAAATGTAAATTTAAATGTTCAGTAGTGGATTCGCAAAGATTGTTCATTTCTGCAGCATTACTTTTATGACGAAATAAAGTTTTACAGTCCACAATGGCAGAACCATATGAATTCATTCCTGGAGAAATATATAACTTTCATTAAATAAGGTCTGTGATGGCTCGTTAATCTTCTTGACGGAAGTTTATTTTCTTCTTTTTAAATTTATTTTTCGATTCTTGAATATGTTAGTTCTTAGTACGTAAATATCAGTTTAAATTTAAAGTTCAAGTTTGTATACTTGTAAGTACTAAAATGTTCTACAATGTCTAATTAGTTAATTATAAAACGTTATTATTAGAGGTATTTCAATTTATCTATCTGCATGTACCATTAATATTATAGACAAGGATATAAATAAATATTAGAATACAACTTACCCAGTTTTTTCATAATTTAAAAAAATAAACACATAGTTTACTAAAGTTACGAGCGACAACCGATATAAGAAAGCTCCAGTATATACATATTTTACCAGATGGACAAGTTCCAAAATTTATCTTCAGTTCTAGTAGGATATTCCTATTACTTGGATTCATTTCATGAAATATCAAGTGAATGATGGAACACTGTGTTTTACAGATCTGAAGTAAATCATATTTGTGAAAATAAATTTCTCATTAATTTATTTGTAGATTATAATACAAGAAATACCTATTTTCAAATGAAGTGCTCGTATTTTTTCTGTTATTAATATAAACATATTTTCTTGAGGCTGTTTTCTTGAGAGCCAAGAAAAATTTGCTGAGGCTGTAATAATGAATGAACACATCAACATTTACTTTTTTAAATGCACATTTTACACGTGGAATTTGTAAGTTTTTATCTTGTAGCCGACTATCATTTTACCACTCATTATAGTGACGAATACACTCAAATGCAGTTTCCAGAAAATAACAACACATATTTAAGATGCTTTCAAAATATGCGTTAAATAATCGGATTCAAATGTATGGAAGTAGTATAAGTAATATAACCAAAGCTCTATGGTATAATGTGTTTAGAAGTATTATGTTAATAATACCTTATAATGTAAGCAGTCAACCTTAAAAACAAAAAATATATATATACAACTCGTAAATACATTAAATAAAATTTTAAGAAGTTATATACTATTGTTATAAAAATCTACCTTAACATTCAACTGTTAAGTTGGTAGTTTAACTTTAGCTAACTAACTAACTACCATTAACGGGTTTAATCGCAGTTGCAAACAATACAAAACATATACAATATCCTTTGCTTAAATTGTTCATTGTTGGTGATGGTGAGTTTATGTTATTATTTGGTAAATTATTGCGGATGTTATTCATCACTAATTTTTTTCATCACTGAATAAAACAAATTCACGACGTTTTGGGATCTCGAATCTGATCCCGTCTTCAAGAGGAAAAACTACCTAGAGCATAACAAAGTTAATAAAAACACACCAGGTAAACCTTCAGTCTATAGCTAAACCTGCAATAAGAAAAGGCAGTCATGAAAATTATATAAAACACAAATAAATGGACAAAGCTCTTTACTAACACTCTTATGTTCGAGGTGTTTCTTCCACCTGAAGAGGGGATCAAATTCCAGATTCCTTAAAGTCGAGAATTTTTTTAACTAATCAGTGATGGAAAATGTCCACAATAATTTACAAAAAAAATAACATGTGGAATATATTTTTTAAATGTGTAATGGCTGCGTAAAATTCATTTGACTAAGGAGCATTTTACAGTATGTATTTTTAGTACACTTCCACGCTTATTGAAAACATGTCTTCAAAGCTGTGAATAGTTAAATAAAAATTTTACCTTATATCAAATTATCAATTTTTATTTTAGAAAATTAAATTTGTACCAGAACTAGTGTTTTTTATATTGCATCAACATAAATTTAAGATGAATTTAAATGCGAGTTTCTCCTACAACATCAAACTAAAACGTTCATTTTGTTCTAAGCAACTTACGAACCATGTGGACCTTTTAGCTCTTTCCTTGACATTTATGAACCAAGGTATCTAAAACATAAATTACAAGGTAAGTAAATAATTTCTCTTATTGCAGCATGTTATACTTAATATTTTTAAAATTGCTCTTTAATGTTCTTTAAACGATGTAGAATTATATTAAATACTAAATCATAAATTTATTTTTGTCCTACACAAACGTGACTTTTATATGTGACCGTCGAGTTTCCTTTTTCCTCAAGTTTTCCCTTTTTTGTACCGAAGAGATACGATCATTTGATTTTTGTTTTTACAACATATTAAAATTGCAGTCTAAGCAGACGATAAGCTGATTGTTTTTACAGGATTACAAGATGGACTGCCCATTTGCTTTGTGAACAATTAAAAAATATTGTAAGATTGCTTTAGAAGTAATTAGTTAGATAAATTGAGCATTATAAAAATATATAATTCAAGACACGGGATTTTATCGCAATTTTTTTTCGTCCTCGGTTAGCCCCTCATACAAACTGGAGATCACGAAACTTGATATAGTACAAAACGTTACCTTTAAGACATTAGTAACCAAATATGCTATTAAATCCCTTATTAAATATATAGTGTAAAAATCAAATGAATGTCAAAAGCTCGTTGTTAGATACAATAAAACGCGATATTAACACTAGTGCATTAAAAAAAATTTACGTTCTAAAAAATAATCTTGAAAGTTACAAGGCGAGATGAGAATTGCTGTACCTTTGAGCGTGTTCAGTGGGCTCCTGTCGTAAACATGACGATCCCTCTTCGGTAACGGCTACCACCGCGTCGTCAGCTGTTGTTTACTCCCAACAATGAGACCACACCGGGCGCGATCTTGGTGGTACATGGTATTATCTTTACAAGAACAAGCGGTATGAAGCATTGTTCGTTATCAGGCTATAATATAAAATTTACTTAAACCAAATTAAATGCAAGCTAAGATTTCTTTAGGGAGAGGAGAGAAAAAGAACTCTTTCTCTTTCGGATACTAGACAACTAGCGCTTATCACATTACATCAGCATTATTTTTACTTTGCTTTCACCTCCAATATTCACATGTAGACAGAGTCCACAACCAGCTTTCCAAGATGACGCGTGCCCTCCAGGAGTAGCCGTTCCCAGCTTAAACAAAGGAAGAATGTGTGTTCCGTGTCGTCATGAAAGCCGGGTGATAAATGGAGTCAGGTGAGCTAGTCTTGTGCATCCTGTTCAAGTGTGACTAAAAAGCCACGACCCGACGAAAATTTAACTATGGAGTAGTCCACCCGCCATGCTCTCATTCCATCCAGAGCTGAACCTGCTTGATGAGTTACGCAAACTATGGACCGCGGCTCTCCAGATCCCAGCCCTCCTGCCATGTTTGGTAGGTTCGCTGACGTTTCTGTGTTCTGGCCAGGATCCTTGACATCAACTTATCTCTTATAGTTTGGCTTTCTCTCCCGTGCCATGCGATGGACCGGGATGACGCTAATGATTTTCAGCATAAGCGGCTTAGACACTGTACGGGTGCGACCCTGAGTTATGCTTGACTTGAGTGAGCCTCATCTGGTATACTTTCTTAGAGGGAAAAAGAGAGTCCCTGCCCAAACTTTGTAGCCAAAAATACATGAGCACAGTCTGGACTATTTACATCATCAGTCTTCTTCTCCTCTAGAATTTTCTAATGCAAGCAATGCTCCTAACAGCTATATTTACCAAGTGGAAAATTTGATAGATCCATCTGAGTCCCTTATCCACATTAATGACGAGATATTTGACTCTCTTGGTCTAGACCGCTTTATTACCCGCGCTCAGCGGAAAAATGGTGTCGATTAACCTTTTCAAGAAGACCAAGATGTATGTCTCGTTCAAGGTGAGACACAGCCCGTGGCTACCCATACATTTACTGAACACGCAATTGTTTTGGTTCAGCTTCAGCTAAGCAAGCTCAACATTTCTTGCATAAATGAGCACTTCAAATAGCCCGACTAGAGCAGGAAATTTCAGGGTGTACTTCCCAAGAGATGGTAGATGGTATTCCCCTCATGTCAACCCTAGCGTATAAATCACTGTAGACATCAGTGTCTGCACTATCAGCCGTCCTGGACCTCCTTAGGTTGTCCTGAAGGATTCTTATAATGACAAGCTTCTTGGTGGAATCTAGTGTTTCACAAAAAACGGCACACTGCTTCCCGTGCCAGATAGATTTTTGTCCAGAAAACTCCTTGAACTTGATGTCATTCTTACTTCAAGTGTTCTTGCAGATCTTGCTACGGTCTGGTCTCTTGAAGCCCCGAGAGAAGTGGCCGCACCCCAGATAACGGAAGAACCTGTGCAGCGCCATCCTCAACTTCTTACCCCTAATCTCAGTATTAATAATTAATATTATTACGATAAATATGTGTACGTATTTTAAAATATATGTATAAATATTTACACAAAAAATTAAAAACAATATTTCTCACAGTCATCCACACTCATATAACAGTACCCCTGTAAACATAGAACATCTATATATTCTCCTAGATCATTTAGGTGTAATGAATTCATTTCGAATGTCTTAAAACATAAATAAACATTTTCAACAAATCATACTGATATAAAAACAGAGCCTTAATAAACAAATACTAATTTAAACCACAATTTATGAAATCACATACTGCAAGTTTTATTTTATTTTTCTACCTTCAGATTCTACCACAAACACAAAATAAAATAAAATAAAAAACTTAAATAACCTAAGAATAGTTTATTCATCTTAACCTTTTTTGAACTACATATGGTTTTAATATTTTAGATTTTTTTTATTCTATTATCATAGGTTTTTAAGCATCAAATTTTAGGTCATTAACTGTTATAAAAATTACAGTAACCAAAAAATGTACAAACCATTTTAGCTGTATAAATAAAACTGCAAAACAATTAATTTAGATACACCGTAGAACAACAAGAAAGAAAATGTTTTAAACATTTTAACATTAAAAGGTTAGTTATGGGTTTTTTTATAAGATTTTCGTTATATATAATACGAGCAAGAAGGGTTTACACTTTCATGCACTGAGCAAAGTAGATATACTTCACCTTTAACCAATGAGTAATGTAATTTCTATGACCTGTTTGTTTTAATTAGTTTTAAAAACATGCAAAATTACTGAAAAGAGCGTGCAATATAAATTTGTATTGCATGTACAGTAGACTCCCTCTTAACCGGCCACCTCGGGACCAGGAAGCAGCCGGATAATGAATTGGCCGGTTAAACCGATGTTCATTTAAGAACGCCATCCCACAATTTTATATGACCTAAATATAATTATTACTTGAAAAACAACCTTAAATACATTACTGTATATGATTTATAGCTAATATCCACCACCCATGAAATCCACAATAAACCTACACTAATAATAATTAATTTCTTTATTGTGGTCTACTGGATAGTAGGCCCAAACACATTGATTTCCGGTGGCAGTCACTTCCGCCCAGGACATTATAGTTTAATTGGTTTGGGAACGTCAATATGAAATAAAGTTGAATTGAATGATACATTAGATAAGAAAACTTAGTTTCCGGCGAAACGTGACCGGTTAAAGCGATGTTGAGATAAAAAATGGCCGGTTAAAAAGATGTTATTTTGTGTCAGAGTAGGCCGGTTAAAGCGGAGACCGGTTAAAAGGTGGCCGGTTAAGAGGGAGTCTACTGTACTCGGAATGCCTAATATATTATATAGGTCCGATCGAATATAATCTGCCGGGTGTTGACACAACGCAACAGACTGTGTTACATGGACGATGTACGACCTAATGAAGCTGATTACGTTCATGGCTGACATATAATTATCTCACATTCACATGTTTTCCATCATTATGGCATTTCCTTTTGTTT
>CM061534.1:98347092-98385228 GCA_030545055.2 Neoaliturus tenellus | reverse complement strand
TCTGTGCTATATAAAACTAACTTTTTTTTAACCCTTAAGTGGGCGCGCGGTTTTTTGTGACACTACTAGGCGCGCGGGGTCTTCTCGGACCCCAATTTTTAACTTTTTTATTAAATTACGAAACAAAGTTTTTTCACAATTGCTCCTGCTTTATCAAAGTTTGGAGTGTGTTGTTAACTGTTTTATATTACTTACAAGCAGTTGTAGACACATTTAAATACTATTTATGTTTTTTTTCCAAACTTTAGAAAATTATGATAAAATATACAAGGGGTTTTTTTAATTTGCATTAAATAATTTACATTGAAATTAAAATTTTTTTAACCTTATATCCTTGTAAATTAGTAATGTTACTACAGGAAAATAATAATATTATTGGTATTACGTCGATAGGTTGCTTATTTTTTAAACCCAAACTTACACAACAAAAATTTTAATAAATTACGGTACTTTATGGTAAAAAACACTAAACACACGCCTTATACTTTTTTACATTTTTATTTTGAAAGAAAAACTGAATAATATAATTGGTAGTTACTTAAAAATAATTGTAAAAAACCATCATGGCCATTACTCTGAGTCATCTTCGGTCATTTTTGAGTCACTACTCAAAAATATCATCACCTTCACTAATGTCCTCCAAAAGATATTTTCTAATTCTGGCAGCATTCCGTTCTTCGTCATTCATCGTTACAACTCGTAAAGAACAGCCGAAATATTAAAAAAAATAAAACTTAACTTTCTAATGTTAATTAAATGCATGGAAAAAGCACAACTGCCGTAAAACGTAACTGGGCGCGCGGGGTAGGTACGGACCCCAGAGGCAAGTTTACCCCACAACGGATTGCAATTAACTGACGAAAACCGGTTTGACAGGTGGGAGGGGGTGTCACTTGAAGGTATCAGGCCGCTCAGCACTGTTGCCAACCCACTTTAGCTCCCAGAGCGAAAATTCCTACCCTGGGGTCTCACTGGACCCCGCGCGCCCACTTAAGGGAACCACCATGCCCACACATAACCATATCTACTCGTACATCCGCAAGTAGGCCTACTTATTAATTTATGCGAAGAACTTGGAACAAAAGATATCGTTTTAGCGTATAACCGTCGTTCTCAATCCTGGAGGTGAAATATTTTGTTAATTTGAATTAAGTCTGTCCAAACTACAGAGCGCATTGTCCTGAAAATGACAATTTACATAATAAATCGCTTGTCTTGCCTGGAGTGACACAAATGAGCCAGATAATTATCTTTCTATATTATGGTGGGTGGATGAATAAAATCCATGATGACTTCACAGAACTGAAACTTATTTGACTAATCTAGATTTAAAATGTAAAAGTCATAAAACGTTGGATTTTGTAAGATATTAATGGAATTTATTTTATAAATAGATGTTTTTATACTACAAAACAGTAAAAAAAATTTTAAATATTAATATGATTGGAATAATTACCTAGGCTTTGTAATGCTTAGTTTCCAAAACATTACCGCTTTTAATAGGTCAAAGCTTTTTAGCATTAATTATCACAAAACATGGTTTAAATTAAACTTAATTTCAACCTCTCTCACAAATATATTATATAAGAACTTACGCAGTACCTGCTGTAAATTAATTCAAAACATAATTCTACTTGGAGTTACTGTACTTACTCCTAGCATACACTTACATATGACATCCACGCACATTATTCTCTGGAGAGGGACGTATTTCTTTATATTGTAAAGGGTTCTTTCTTCAAGAACACTTCTGAATAAAATAATTTTCGAGAAATATTAAATAGATTTAAAGACATTAGTAACACAAGTTTATTCCATACTCTAATTAAGAAATGAAAATATGTATTTTGTGGATATTATTATAGAGTATACAACACTAAAATAGCCGGAGGTAAATTGAAAATTGATGAAAAGTATTTATGTGTATTCTTACCCCCTCTCGCCCTGCAATGTTGTAATTTACTTAGACAGTTAAAAATATTTAATAGGTAGTGGGAAGTTATTTGGTAATCGTACACAAAATTTCATCGGACTTTTATTGCACATCTCTTGTTTAATCGTTGTACATGAAAATAATTTGTGTATAATAAAAAATAAATAAAAAATAAATAATTAAAAATAAATTTACTAAACAACTTTTAAATCTCAATTTATGAAAGATTATGGGAGTCTTTACAACCAAAATTTAAGTCGTAAACTTATTTTACACTTGTTTTAAAGGTTGGATGTATTATTTCCTTGAGGAACTTTTAATGTAGAAGTTGTCCCTTGCAATGTGAGAGACAGGTGAGCTCAAATGGACTCATTAAAAGTGACGGAGTTTCCGATAACCACGAACATCAGGTGCCGCTCCCTCGCAAAGATGAACCCGTAGCCTCCCTAGACGTCTTCAACAATGATACTTAGAAGCACTACCGAAAAAGTTTTTTTTTTTTTTTTCTTTGTATTTAACAAATCAATTTTAATGTTAACTCACAATTGTAACAAAAATTAGTTTGAGATTTATGGCCTTACATTTTAAAACTTATCTATGGTGGGTAATTGTGTATTTTATTTTAAAGTTAGGCCTGTACTCGTTTCAAGATATTTTATAAGCCACCAAATATTTAAAGCCCTTAAAACGTAATATGACAAAAACTATCTTTTAGTAAAAAATTCTCTATATTTTCTTTTGAAATTAAACATGTTTCCTCGTTGGAACCTGTTTTACTTGACAAAGAATTTAGGTATCACATAAAGGTTAGTTTTGATAAGTTCATTGTTAAGTTTTAAAACTGTAGAATGAGCCATTGTGGTATAACATACTTTGTTTAAAATTGTTCCACATGCACTTCATCAAATACTGTAATAATCATTACAGTTATGCATCAAGTGACAGTTACATTTGTTATCTAAGTGCATATGTACTAACCCATTACGTGAATATAGTTACAGCTCTACAGGTACAATTACATTATTATTTATATTAATACATTATGAAAAAGAATTGGAAACTAGGTTTAAGTAGATCTTACCTTAAAAACATTACAAATGAATTAAGCTTCACTAGAAACATTAATGTTTTGGAATTTATAGTTGCACTAGGCATATACACTATCTATAAACAGCGAAAGTATTAAGAGATTAAATATTGGTCGATGTATTGAGTGTTGTCAAATTCTACACCAATTAGTTTGATATTCTCGTTATGCCTTTTAGTGTAAATTTGCTGTTTTAAGAAATTCGCAATAAACAAGAAATATTTTGTAAGCATTGATTACATATGCATACTAAATGATTAGTTTTATACATAGATTGATACATAGATGTATCAAGGCTATGAAAAAATTCTATTCAATCATGAGTATCTGATTCTTCATTAAAACAGTATAGAGATATCAGTTTTTTAAACAAATATTGTTGAATAAATTTCTATAAAATATTATTATTCTGCTGTTTTTTTTAAATATAAATATTGATAAACATTACAAAAACCACTAAGAATTTTTTTCTCAAATAAGAAAAATTAATTACATTATCTTTTTTATATTGTATGATTTATTCTTACTATACTGATATACTTACAATATTTCGTAATTGGTCAACTATAAAAGCGTCGGAGTAGAAGTTCGGTGTAATAGTAATTGCAAGTTATGTTTACATGAATTCAGAGCCGTCCTTAGGAAACGCGAGGCCTGGAGCAAAATATTTTTGCGAGGCCTTATTTAACGGTGATTGCTGGGGGGTTGTGGTGTATGGAACATACGACAGCATGTGTCCAAGTTATGTCTAGTTGTTTTCCGACTGTCTATATATGTAATCAATCCATTAGACCTCTATATTTTTGAAATTATTTGAGTTACAGAAATGAAACTTGGCACAATTATTAATTACAGGGTTTCCCTGAACTCTACCCTCTACCCTCTTTTTCAGGTATTATTCCTGGACCAAAGACAAGCCAAAATATCATATTTAAAATTTAGTGATTTTAATACAAATAGTCACGCATAGCCTATGAGCGGGTTGCCGCTCAAAAAGCGCGGTTGCGGCGCCAGCTCAACAATGGATTTCATACCAAAACTGCTCCCGGGGAAGCAGTCCGACCGTGACTAGCCTCAGTTATATCGCTCTATCCTATTTATGGACCAATTTTCATGACATCGTTGGATTTTACATTAAATTTTACAAAAAACACAAGAACATAAACTTTGCTACCTTATGTAGGTAGTTTTTATGTAATTTAAGGTTAAAGATTTTAATTGGCCACCATTTTGAAAACATGAATTATAAAAAGTTGATTATTTTTTCTAGCTAGGTCTTTACTTCAAAAAGCTGTGTACCGAATTTCAACTTATTACGTCAAGCCGTTCTTAAATTAAAAATTATTCTTAAAAAATACAAAATGGCGGCTGTACAAGTAACTATGGTGTTTTATAATTTTTAAATATGATATTTTGATTTTGGATTGTCTTTGGTCCAGGAATAATGCCTGAAAAGGAACGTAGAGAGCTCAGAGACACCCTGTATTAGGCCTAAGTCGCAAATGCAAGTGAATTTTAACATTTCTAACATTTACTGTTTCAAGTTTGGAGATGGCGATAATTAAAAATGTTCAAAGCTAAATATTTTTAAAAGCTGTAAATTTTACAAACTTTTGCAAACTTACAAAAAATTGCATGATTTAATTACCGGAGTAAAAATACTAAGATTGTTATGATAAACCAATGGATAGTGGAGAAATTAAAATCTTATTTTGAGAAAACACGGGTTTCGCTCGTAAACTTAGGCCAATGTAAATCTTTATGATTTAAAAAATGTAAAAACTAGATTAATCCGTTGTTTCTCGTTTGATCATTACAAACCAAACTTAGTTTCAACTTTTTTGTTTGCAGTTTTTAAGATATTTAGCTTTGAAAATTTTAAATGGCCGCCATTTTGCAACCATAAATGTTAGAAATGTCCAAATTCATTTGCATTTGTGGCTTAACGCACTTAACAGTTGAGCAAAGTTTTATTTCCGTACCTTAAATAATTTCAAAGATATAATGGATCAATAAAAAAATCATATACAGACAAACAGTTGAAAAACGGCTAGAGATAGGCAAAGTCGGTCATGCATGGTTGTGGCATCTGCAAGCATGGCTAGGCGGCCGCGAGGCTTGGTCCCGTCACCCCGCCCGCCGGCCACCGCTATAAAACGATGTTTTGCGTTTGCATCCTTTTGGTCGCTACTATTACGTACTAATAAGAATCGCGTTCGTAGGTTTTTAAATCACAATTATTGAAAATATTGCGCGGGTAATTAAACCGATATTTTAGGTACGTATCTGTTCATTATTATATCATTTTTATTCAACCTAAACGTTTATGCAACTAACTTTTTAGCGGGCAAGGCCTCGCGGCGCGAGGCCCTCCTCAGCGCGGGGCCTGGAGCGGCCGCTCCACTCGCTCCACCCTAAGGACGGCACTGCATGAATTGTAAAACTGGGACGGTTGCGACGTCCTGCAATCCAGCTACTTGGAGGTCACGAATTGCGGAGAGTTAGTTATAAGCGATGGTTTGTGGATACGGTATTCCCTGGTGGGGATTAACGTCCGCACTAGTTTTTACTAGTTTAGCCATAAAGACCATCCTCATAATTGGAACAATTCTTATAAATGAGGTCGAAATTGTGGCTCGGATCCCATGTTAAACTGTAGGTCCCTAGATAGCATTGGCTGTTGGGCTATGAATTAAGTCCAAAGAGAGTGTCGGCCTCAGTCAGTAACAAGACTACAAGATCGCGCCACAATCATTCTACACCATCGCTCCTTCATACTTGGCTTTAAACTACCTATTGAGTTAGGTCGCCATTTCAGTAAAGGTGTTAAAGGTGTAAAACTCAAAATTTAACAATTTACTGTTCTCAACCATAGATTCATACAGAAAATAATTCGAATATTTTCGTATTGAAAATTATGATTGTTATAGTAATATAATCGTTTAAAAATCATAAAAATTTAATTTTGAAAGATTGGTTAGCCTCTGGATTACTATTCAATATTTAAAGTGGTGTAAATTCCTGCATTAAGTAATCCAAAAAGTTGCAAAAATGGAGAGAAACTTCAATGAAAGTTCTAATGAAGAGCAGTTTGAATCCTTGAACGGCTTGAAGATGAAAGATGACCCCCTACCGAAGGTTCGAAACTAGTTGCCATTTTTGCATCTTTTTTTAGTACTTAATGCAGGTATATACAACACTTTAAGTATAAAAGATTTGCTGCTATTTTTATTTTATTTTTATTATCAATGAACAATAAGTGAAAGTACCAAACTCCGACTAGCATGTAAACTGTGCAACTATTTTATTCTGTAGTGGTCTCACGGCATTTACCCAAGCGGCACATTTACATACTTTAATCCCTTCATTTACATTTTGTACTTCCTTCCTATTTCAAAGGGTAAAAGAGAAATTTAAATCATTTATTGGTAAATCTTAATTTTATTGCTTTACTATAAATAATTATTACTTAATTTTTAAATTAGTATAATAACCATTTACTTAGTATAATTAGTAATGAAATATTTATTGAAGTAATTTAATATTCTCTAGTTTATTATTACTTTTCCTTTTGAAATGAATACATATTTTATGACTCTCTAATTTTTTGTTTTTTTGTTCATATCCCACTACTGGAATGCCGAATTTAATTATAACTAAATTTTACCTTCTAACTTTCTTTGCGACAAGGTATGTCGCAAGGTAAACTTGTGATATAAGTAAAAAATCTAACTCTTCCCACTGTTAATTTTGTGTATCTTAGGAGTCTTCCTTCCTCATACTGGCTGGGTAGCTAAGTGGTTTTAGAGTTCGAGTGAACGATTTAAAAAAGTTAGAATCTTTTAGACGGTTCGAATCTGGACCCTGAGACTGCTCTTTGACTGATTATACTGGCCTTTGATCATGAGACTATTAATTTATCATCCTGACAAATTTATCCGATGGCTTCTATCAGTAACAAGACTCCAACTCATCTGATACATGACACTCACTTTTCAGTCATATTTACCTTAAAATACCCACCACAGATTGCGTCGTTGTCTTAGTAATGTTTTTACTTTTCTAAACAATTACAGATAATGAAATTAATATTTTTGACTGGGAAAGTCCTAGTATTTTCAAATCTACCTAACCTCATGGGAGTATTGGCCATAACCTCATAAATTATAAACATAGTTTTATTTGTTATTTTTAAATATTTAAATGGCAACCCTTCTTAAAGAACTTTTTGTTTTATTCTAACCAACGTCTATAAAATAACATAGGAAATTTTTAAGCCCTTTGGAACTAGCCTTCAGCGAATATGATTTATCAAAATCATTACAATGTTCAATGGTGAGACAGTGGAACTATTGTAAAAAATATATATATAAATATGTGACGTTGACCTCTGTGATCTGCATGTCATGAACAGGACCAATCCCATGGCCATCGAGGAATCCTCTAAAAAATTAGTCCATTATATACTAGATCTGCTCTTTCTACCATAAAATACCATACAAAAATATCTTTCACCTCCATGAAAGTAATCCTATGAAACTACATGACAAGATTATTACAGCAATTGTTTTAATTGAACTCTCATTCCTAGAAAGAGAAGGGGAAAACATTCATTTTGTCCTAAACAGTTGCATTACATGGAGATAACTTTTATTTAACTGTAGTTGGTATAATACGAGTCACTGGTCACTAAAGTTGACGACAAGATCCGTGAAAACAGCTGCTCCACCAAAACGGAGCTTTCGTTATCTTTCCCTCAAGTTTCACGGACCTGGCTGTGTTGAAATTGAAAGAATAAATATATAAATCTATATTGGTTTTAAGTTTTTTGCCTACAAAAACCGTGTTACCGATCGAACTTCGCAACTGGCAGGATTTTTTTTATAGGAGCAGCCATTTTGAATTTTAAAATAAAGAAAACTGGCAGCGCGACGATGATCTTAGTGTCATGACTGGATAGCCACTGAGGCCGCGAGCGCTCTCATTCCCTAATATAGGCTATACGCCCGGGCCTAGCGGCGTAAGACGATCCTTACTTTCTGAATAGCCCTCGTATATACAAATCCATAGCATTCGCATTTTCCCAATATAGAAGTAATTATTTTATTCAATTTGATTTAAATAACCCTTAAAATCACGACTTACTTTAAAATTAACTCCCTGTATTATAGAGTAAAGCGATTGATGCAAACTTTTTAGGAGAAAGTTAGGCAGTTCAAAAAGAATTTGTATAAGTTACTGTAAAGTGCACAGTAATTGTTCAGTCACAGGGTAGTTTATAAAAATGTAAATAAATTATTTAAATAATAATTTAAACTAAATGTGTATTTGAAAAACATTTAATTAAATGATTTGAAAATCATATTGTTCCATGAATTTGGATCTTAAAATAGTTTAGTCGAGCATGAGAGTTTGAATGAAACGGAAAAGGATGATTTTCATTCCAATATATAAATTGTAAATATAAATCAATTAAAATGTAGATTTATATCAATCAACATCAATATAAATTGTACTATAATAAACATGACAAAAGAAACATACATCTTCCTCTTGTATCACTGACACAGCAGCTTATTATAACATTTACTATCTTTTATTTTTTAATATTCTGTTTTACGGTTACTTTAAAATAAATATAGTTATCAGTATCGATCAAGCGGGTAATGTAATGCAGAAATTTGCTTGAGTTTACAAACATTTACATACAAATAGCTTTTAAGGATCAAGTATCACAGAGCTAATTTACAATCTTGAACGTAAACCCTTACACCGTTTAACATTGCAGATTTTTCTCATATTGTAGATATATATGTTCAAATTTTAATTTTGCAAAAACTATAATATAAAAAAATAAATTTAAAATAATACGTTTTAAATTTTTACTATTATTGCTAGTGTATAACAAATTGCTTATACAATGTTTGTATATATTAAATAATTTTTTATTCACTCACTTTGGTTGATGTATTTATATTATGAAATATCTATAAATATTTTACATCGTACAATTTGAAAATATAATATAGAGATTAAGTAGTTCATGGTACAATTTAATGCAAACTAATCTTGATGTAGCATGATTTGTGCAATGACATTACTTACATAGGATTTATGTAATTCAACAAATCACTTCCTGTGGAGAAAGTGTTACCTCTTACAAAACATTGAGAGAAGCAATGCTAAGCAAGCAAGGGGCAATGTAACTTAACTTTTAAATTGAAGTTTTTTATTTATTATCACCGATCGAACTTTTAGGTATACTACTATCGTGTAAAATAAAAAAATATCTCCATTCACAGAATGATGGCCAAAACCTATTACTTGCATACCACTTCACTACTCTTAAATCTATTTATCCATTTCGTTTGTCACCTACCTCATTATTATTTATTAAAATAGAATATTATGTGTTTCAAAAATAAAACAAATATTTCCTTAAGAAAGTTTCTCAAATTTAAAAACCTTTATTTACCATCCGCCTTGATTCCATTTTAGGCTTCAAATTTTGAAAAAAACAAGTTTTCCTTCCTTGCATAATTTAAAATACAAAAAATTTTCTGAAAAAATTTTTAAAAATAAAAAGCTAAGTTTCTTATGCTATTTCAGACTTTTAGCGAATTTCCCTATAGGGAATACGCTATTACGGTAGTAGCCATGGTAAGACCTAAGTCCGGGACCACTTTACTTTTTCATTTTGAGGTCCCCAGAAGCCAAAAACACCGTTCGTTCATTTTCATATATATATATCTCTATATATATCCTAGCAGTTACCCGGCGCGCGTTGCTGCGCTGAAATTAAGTTGTTTACACAAATAAAGCTATTTTAATATAACAAAAAAAAGATAAGTTAAGTTTTAAGTTTTTTAATATAACAAAAAAAGTCAATGGCATAGAAAGTAAGTATATTAATATTGCTGTAAGGCTAAAGGATAAACAGGCAATTTGCAAATTTAAGCCCAGAATAGTCAAAGTTTTCCTTGTATGTTATTGATCGTAATTGCAAATGCAAGAGCACCTATGAGCAAAGAGGCACATCTATGTCAAATTTCGACCCCGGAGGCCCTAAATTAATTTTAAAGTCTAGTGGAGCACAGCCCTACTAAAAAATACATTTGCAAAACCATTCTTGGTAAGTACCTATGAGCAAAGAGGCATGTCCAAGTAAAATTTTAACCATGGTGGCCCTAAAGTAATTTAAAGTCCAGTGGGGCGGAGCCCTAAAGAGCTTAAAAATTATTTGCAAAACCGTTTCCTAGTTAGTAGCTATGAACATAAAGATAGCATCAAATTTCAACCCCGGTGGCCCTAAAGTCATTTTGAAGTCCAATGGGGCAGAGCCCTAAAAAGCTTCAAAAACTATATTTGCAAAATTGTTTCTTAGTGAGTACCTATGGGTAAAGAGAGCATCGTCCATCAAATTTCAACCCCGGTGGCCCTAAAGTAATTTTGAAGTCCAGTGGGGTGGAGCCCTAAAGAGCTTAAAAAACTATATTTCCAAAACCGTTTCCTAGTGAGTACCTATTAGCAAAGAGAATCGTCCATGTCAAATTTCAGCTCCGGAGGTCCTAAAGTAATTTCAAAGTTCAGTGAGGCGGAGCCCTAAAGTGCTTAAAAACCTATATTTGCAAAATTGTTTCTTAGTGAGTACCTACGGGTAAAGAGCATCGTCCATCAAATTTCAACCCCGGTGGTCGGTCCTAAAGTAATTTTGAAGTCCAGTGGGGTGGAGCCCTAAAGAGCTTAAAAAACTATATTTCCAAAACCGTTTCCTAGTGAGTACCTATTAGCAAAGAGAATCGTCCATGTCAAATTTCAGCTCCGGAGGTCCTAAAGTAATTTCAATGTTCAGTGAGGCGGAGCCCTAAAGTGCTTAAAAAACTATATTTGCAAAATTGTTTCTTAGTGAGTACCTACGGGTAAAGAGCATCGTCCATCAAATTTCAACCCCGGTGGTCGGTCCTAAAGTAATTTTGAAGTCCAGTGGGGTGGAGCCCTAAATAGCTTAAAAAACTAGATTTGCAAAACCGCTTTCTAGTGAGCACCTATTAGCAAAGAGAATCGTCTATGTCAAATTTCAGCTCCGGAGGTTCTAAAGTGATTTCAATGTCCAGTGAGGCGGAGCCCTAAAGTGCTTAAAAAACTATATTTGCAAAATCGTTTCTTAGTGAGTACGTATGGGTAAAGAGCATCGTCCATCAAATTTCAACCCCGGTGGTCCTAAAGTAATTTTGAAGTCCAGTGGGGTTTGGAGCCCTAAAGAGCTTAAAAAACTATATTTGCAAAACCGCTTTCTAGTGAGTACCTATTAACAAAGAGAATCGTCTATGTCAAATTTCAGCTCCGGAGGTCCTAAAGTGATTTCAATGTCCAGTGAGGCGGAGCCCTAAAGTGCTTAAAAAAACTATATTTGCAAAATCGTTTCTTAGTGAGTACCTATGGGTAAAGAGCATCGTCCATCAAATTTCAACCCCGGTGGTCCTAAAGTAATTTTGAAGTCCAGTGGGGTGGAGCCCTAAAGAGCTTAAAAAACTATATTTGCAAAACCGCTTCCTAGTGAGTACCTATTAGCAAAGAGAATCGTCCATGTCAAATTTAAGCTCCGGAGGTCCTAAAGTGATTTCAATGTCCAGTGAGGCGGAGCCCTAAAGTGCTTAAAAAACTATATATGCAAATTCGTTTCTTAGTGTGTACCTACGGGTAAAGAGAATCGTCCATCAAATTTCAACCCCGGTGGCCCTAAAGTAATTTTTAAGTCCAGTGGGGTGGAGCCCTAAAGAGATTAAAAAACTATATTTTCAAAATCGTTTCTCAGTGTGTACCTATGGGTAAAGAGAATCGTCCATCAAATTTCAACCCCGGTGGTCCTAAAGTAGTTTTGAAGTCCAGAGGGGTGGAGCCCTAAAGAACTTAAAAAACTATTTTTGCAAAACCTATGGACCTATGGTGCACCTATGGACAAAGAGAATCGACTATGTCAAATTTCACCACCTGTAGGCTTTTAAGTGTTATTGTGAGCTTCCGTAGGGCGGAGCCATAAAGACAACACAAACATCAACATTATATCTCACACCTGCTTACTTCTATGATTATAAGCATCTGCTTGAATGAAACTTTCAAATTTTTTAATTGCAGCAGTTCATTTTGTAAACACTAAATTTCTAAAACCTGACACTGCACTATTGTATGCCCTCTGGGTCATAGCCCTTTGGACAGATTTGCACCAAACTTCACACAAACCATCCTCGAATAATGCTTACTAATGCCTGAAAGTTTCATTGCAAAGTTTGAGCGGTTCCGGAGTCTATAGGCAACAAACATATATATATATATATATATATATATATATATATATATATATATATATATATATATACAAATATATATACATACTTCCTCTTTTATAGATATAGATATATATGTGTCCGTGGTACCGATAACTTTTGAAAGGGACCTCCGATTTTGATCAAATTTGGTATGAAGGTGTAAGACCAGGTCTATTTTCATGAGTTCGCGAACCAGCTTTGTCGGGTTATGGGAACGGGGTTTTATGGGGTTTCAAAGGGGTCAAAAATGGGTTTTTGGCATTTTTGGACCTACATTTTCAAATTTAACTAAAACCATTTAAGAGAGCTTAAAAAAACAAACAATTTAGTATTTTGAATCTTTAAAATAGCTTAACTGGTTTTAGAGAAAATTCAAATCAAGTTTCCCATGTTATTCTTTTGGGTAAATCTTTAAAAAGTTATATATCGCTTATTTATCAACATATCTTATTAACAATTTGTATGAACCTTCACTAGGTGGTGAGTGATTAAGATTTGATCAAAAACCCACATGGCAGCAAACCTACATGCTAAATCCCATGGTATTCTCATGGAAAATAAGTGTATAATGGGTGCAAGAGAGATGGGGATAGTAAGGTTCCTAATCAGCTGATCAGCTGCCTTCTGCATATTTGTCAAATTTGAATTGTTTATGCTTTGTTATTTGTAAACAAATCATTCCTTTTGCATGGGAGCTTTGGATATGCAGTTTTGTTACTGTTAAAAAAAGTAATTTATTGCAACATATATAAATTATTAAATAAAAATAATTTACTCAGAAATATTATGCCATTAAATATATTATATTTCCTTGTAAAGATTATTAATTATATAAGAAAGCCACAAAGTTCTTTGATGTTGAAACAATAATTCTTTGGAAATTCGCTGAGTACGCAGGTCTGCTGCGACGGGGGTATTTTACTTATATTTTAATTAAAAGAAGACAACAAACAAATAATAATAATAATAATAACAATTAAAATTGACACGACAAAATTGGAAATTTAATATAATTTACATACAAAATGGTATGTAATTATGGTATATGGTTACAGTTCTGAGTAAATAGTTTTTAATATTACTCAAACTGTAATAATCTATCCTTTCTAAGAAATAAATAAAGGAAAAGCGCTTGAGAGATATCCCCAATTAGGCATTTTTCTATTGATTTAAATATGTGTATTCTTTTGTGTAATAAGTTTTATGAAATAAAAACGTTCTTAACTTTCAGTAAGACATTTTACAACAGAAAATGGAATTGATCCCTCGAGTAAAAACTTTGAATATAGTTAACTGAACCAAAAGTAACTTTAATTCAATCAAGTTTTATTTTGACCAAAACTTTTAAAGTTACTACGGTTAGAATGTTTAACTTCCCTTTTTAAAATCAATACTAAGTTATTTATTTTTATATTGTATTATTTAAATAACCTGTATTATTAGTATATTTACCTTTAATGTGCTAGGTAAAAATTTACACTTTCATTTGTTGACATAGATGATGAAGTGAAAAATATAAGATTTATTTCGGTTCAATAAGGTTTTAGAACAAGAAGTTAAATCGGCAATAAATGAGATTACCTCCAGAGCAGTCGGATGAAGATAAAATAAAAATTTTATTGATAAAAGCCGTAGGTCCTTACGCTATAATACGCTGAGCTAGTAACAAATTGAGTTTGTAATATTAAAAACTATTTTCATAAGTTTGAACAGTCTTAGAGTTTAATTACATTATTTTATGCCAGAAAATAAGCTGTTTTTAACAAAGGTTTCCTTTAAATTCTTCGTTCTATAATGAAATAGTAAATTTGTCAACTCTTTACTCTGTAATAAGCTCACTATAATTTTTTTACGAAAAAATCAATAGAACATATTTATGGTAATGTATATCAATTAACTTTTATGGAGCATTAATTCGTATGTTTTAATATACCCAACATAAAATTTGATGATACGTGAGATAGCTGCGCTCCGACCGAGCAGAGAGAGGGCTGAATCTTTGGAAGGCAGTTACAGGTAATTGACAATTCTCTCAACCCATTAATAACTCTTTCATCTGAGCCTGTACCACTTAAACGCTTTGTTGAACTGGATTGCCTGAAAATTGGTTGGGCCGATAAAATTATCCAGCTTGGTTTTTTCAACAAAAGTAGACTTAAAAACATATCAATCTAGCAACTTATATTGGTAGATAATAGTGTTTTGCTAAACATTGTTTACCTAAATTTTGGTCTGCTTATTGCGTTGTATCCTCGTTGAACTTTTTGACTTGGTTTCACTAGTGTATATTGTATAAATTGTGTATTGTTTATGTTTAATTTACTTTTGTCAAACTGACTTACTCACATATATTGTGTACAAATTCCTGACGCCACCTTTTAAGCTGTATACATGTTAAATTTCTCACAAACCTAACTTAAATGCCAATTCTTAAGAAAATATTACATTAACACGTAACTATACATAGACTCTCGCCAGAGAATAATATTCACCTGTGATAGGGGGAATTTATGTTTGTCTTGTTAAACGATTAATTGGGACTTTATAAACTTAAGGTGAATTAAGGCAAACCAATCAGGAGGCATTTGCTCATTCAGCCAAAGGCGAGGTTTCTGTATGCAGGACAATTAATCTACTGTTATAGTATTTATACTTTGACACTGTAAAGGATGTCAAGAAAATCTTTGCATCTGTTACACCTTCAGCTGTCCTTCATGCATGCAAATATGGCCTATGCCTTAGATATGTAAACAAATAAACGTTAATACTAATAATCGTTGGTTGTTGGTTATGCAGGTGGATGATTCAAAGTAACATATACTTTTTAATTACAAGTAACGTTGTAAGTTAAACAATAGTTTTCAAAATATAAGTTTAATGAGAAAAACAACAAATTTACTTGTTATCAGAAGTAATAAAAACAAACATATAAAACTTAAAAACCTGGAAAGTTTTTGTTTAGTGAAGGTAGCTTCCAAAGGGATAACATCTAAAGCCTTCCGGGAAAACTGTTTGTCAACGTTTACTTTCAACTCTCATTCCCAGCATCTGTATCAACAATCTTGAAAACTTGGAGTAAAAAGTATAAAACTATTTTATAACATAGTATTTGTAAGACATCTAAATATTTAAAGTTTATTAAAATGAACTACATATTTCAAGAGCATGTATATAATCAAGTTGATTGTTTTCTAAAAGGTGAATAATAATCATTTGTTATTCGTTGTTTGGAGCCTTCATCTAAAATTATCTAAAAATAACATCTAGGCTTACATCTGTTTTAACACTAAAGTCTTAAATGTTTTATAATATTTAGTTATGTGTTGGATCATTCTATTCATCGTACTATTTTTATGCATAAAACGTTTTTAGATCAATCGATTTAAATACTGTATTAGCTTCTTTGCAAAACTCTTACGTTTTAAAATTATTAAGATAAAAAATAAGGGAATAAATAAGTTTTGAACTTAATCTTGGCGTTTTGTACTAATATAAAGGTGCATTTCCCCCTCACCTGTCAATTTTAATTAATTTCTCAAATATTACAACGTAAATACGTGTTGTAATAAATACGTGTTGCCTTTCTCGAGACTTTTTAAAATTTAATAGGGGAGATTTGTTTTCAGTAAAGATTTGACAACCTATTATAAATGTATTGAAGTATAATGTATTCAACTGATTGTTAACCACACACTGCTTTAAAAAAAGTAAAATCATTATCAGTCCTAATGAAAGACAAAGCTGCTAACAAATATATCTTAAGTAAAATTTCTATATACAATACGATGTTTGAGTATTCCAGTATGTATACTTGTACTATGAAAGGGAAATTTAGAAGACAATAACAGTTAAATTTTATGTCTTAAACTGTGTGGTATTTCTTAAGTTTTAACTTAAATCTAAATTTTAATAGCTCAGTACCAGGGAGACCGAGCTTAAGTTCGATAAAAATTACTGATTTTGTTTTCACACAAAACTTGTTGATTTTGATTTCACACGTTCGCTCCGCTCACTCGCCAGGCCGAAGGGTGCTGCGCTTTGGTATATTTTTCGTAAACTACATGTTAAAGATGTAACACTACATATCTAGAGATCATATCTACAGTTGATTTTTGTTCAATTAAAAAAAACTCTATAAGGATAACATGGAAACTTTGAAGGGCTCTAGGACAAAAACTGGGGTTTTCCCAGAATTGGGACCAGCTCCAATCGATTTTTCGTGCCGAATCCTCCAAATTCAATAGAAAAATTAAAAATCCTTGAAGAGAAAAAAAGATTTCCAGTGCAAACATTGCTTATATTTTAGTATTGTTGATAGGCCTATATTATTAAAAAAATTGCTCATTTAATAATAATTACACCGTTTTGTCAGACCGAAATTTAATAATCTGTTGTATACATACATTTTTTTCTTTGAAATATTATATACAGTTGTATTGCCTCATTAGAACCATCAAAGAATTCCCTCGGACAAACAGTGATAATTTAAATTATGTAACATTATTGTAAGACCATGAAATCCTCAGCTTATGAGATTAAAAGGCTCTGTAGTCTCAAGGTTTAATTTAGAAACTAATCCTAAAGGAAAATTTAAGGATTACCTGAAACTCCATTGCATTCCTTTACTCTTTGTCTAAATGAATTTTACATATTTAGTATGAAATTATTGAAATATAATTTAGATTTAATGAGTTTCACAACATGGATTTTCTGACGTTGTGATTTCATATTCTACTTTATGTCACTTCTTAATATTTAAAACTGCAAATATTTTATATCAAAACATTAAGTATTGACGTGGTTTTTATGTAGTGTAATTATCGACTGACGTCTAGAGATTTTTAATTCAAATTGAGATATAACTTCGTTAAGTCAGTCTACAAGATAATTAATGGAAATTAATTAGTATTTTAAAAATATAATTACATCTAGTCATAAGTATTAGTTTATAGATCACTAGCTTTTACCCGCGGCTTCGCTCGCATTGTAAACCACTAAGTATTCATTTATATAAAAATCCGTTAATATTGGAAATTTTCATTGAATTTGTTTCTCATCAACAAAATAAATAAATTAATAATAAACAAATAAAAAAAACGAAAACAAAACAAATTTTTATAAAACTTTTTTAAATATTTTATAAAAAATTATTCTTTTTAAATAAAATGTATCCTATGTTACTTCTGATACCTCTTAGAATGTGTGTACAAAGTTTCATGAAGATCGGTTGAGTAGTTTTCGCATGAAATCCGAACAAACAACAGGGCATTCACATTTATAATATTAAATAGGATATTACCAAATCCAAAGCTCAGCCCCAATACAACTATCGCTACTTTATCAGAGAAAAGTGCCAACGTTAAAATGCTCTGTATACTAAAAAAGCCATACGTTGAACATTAAAACAACAAAATAAATGCAAACAATTTTCTCAGCTAAAATATGCGACAATTAAAAACGGTTTCAAGGTGTAAGAGACGCCCCTTGTAATTAAAAAAATTTTGATAGGTTTTCATTTACGTTCTCAGAATGTTTAACAATATTGGT
This sequence comes from Neoaliturus tenellus, assembly GCA_030545055.2. Classification (NCBI taxonomy): domain Eukaryota; kingdom Metazoa; phylum Arthropoda; class Insecta; order Hemiptera; family Cicadellidae; genus Neoaliturus; species Neoaliturus tenellus. The sequence goes on along the minus strand of CM061534.1, from coordinate 98,367,335 downwards.
TTGCTATGTTGGCTTTTGAGTTCAAAAAAAAGTCCATAGCTTAATCTAAGAATTATTTTTGTGATTTTGTCTGAAATTTGAAGATTAAAGTAAGTTTCTAAGATAAGTCCTAATTATCAGTAAGCTTTAGCAAAACTTTTCTATATTTTAGACATCATTAATATACGCTGCTTCATTCGAAACAAATTCATGCAGCAGAAATATTAACTGTTTCCTCAAAAAATGTTTCCTCAAAAAAATTTTCATCATTTGGACCTCCTTCGAAAAAACTGCTAAAAGCTTAACAACAAACTATGGTGGTTACGTTAGGTTGTGTTACAAGATATTATGTTGTACTGGGCGCATTCTATTTATTGCATTCTGCTGTAGATCAAGACTGTATTGAGGTGCTCTGCCCTCCTCTGTTATCTTATATCGCCCGCCGACCTCAATCTATCACATATTTGCTTTGTCACAGACAGACTAGATACTGTGGGAGCAATCATGGGTAATCACATATAATGGGACAATCGCTTATAATTTGTAGAACAGCCGGGAACTTAGGAAGAGGCTGTGTATTTTTTACAAGCCGAAAGACTAACTGTGGTAACAAAAAATTGTGTTAGGACAAAATAAAACAATTTAATTTTCTTCTAACAAATAATAAAGCTGCTTCTAAAACGTGAATATCATTAATTCCTCAAAACATGGAAGTCCCTTTAACGGAAAAGCACCAATAAAACTGTCTTTACACGTTTATTCCCTGGTAATCTAGATCATGTTGGCGGACGATAACAGGCCGACCCGAGGGAGAAGTGTCACTGTAAGTGATGGAGCTGCTCCTTAACTGATCAACATCACCATCGGAGACTGCGTGTTTGAGCTGTTTTCATCTGGTCACTTGATGGGTTTAAACAGAAAATAAATTAAAAGATTTTCGTTTTTAAACAAAATAAATTTTAGTTTTCCTTTGTAAGGTTGTAAAAAATCGTAAACGTTAATGTTACCTACTTTATTTTATTCATTGTGAAAATAATGAAATAAAATAGACCCCAAATATTTTCTTCTGATACTATTATTTTGAATTATGTGACTTAGTTCAGCATTTAATTGCATAATATAATTTTTATAAGTAGTTATGGGACTTAATATTATAAAAATACGAGTTTAATATGTTAACATTTACCAAAAAACACGTTTTCCATTCAAAACTGCGTTTTTTAGAATTTTTTCAATATTTATAATGATTTTTTCCCAAAATGTAATTTTAACAAACAAATGATCTAAATTGCATAAATTATAATTATTACATATAAAAGTTTCTTATAACTATGGCAAAATTCAAATGTTTCACAAAAAACTAACAACTTAAAAAAGACTTTATTTACTTAAATAAGTTATAATATAGATAATAATATTTTTATGAAATTTGAAAAGCATGAGAAGTATTTTCATCGTTAATTCGACCCACAAATGTGAAATGGTTTACTTCTCCTAGAACTCGGTGTGACGGCCGGGGCCGCTGAACAGGTTGGGTGGCTCGTTGAGGGGCAGCGAGTCCCAGAAGGCGCGGTTGCCGAGGTCGGCGGAGGTCTCGGGGCGGGCGTCCTCGGGGGAGGCGATGTGCAGGAAGTTGAGGGGTCCGGAGGTGGAGGCGATGGGGGAGACGGGCACCCAGTCCATGCCGCCGAACACCGGCTTGCTGTGGGGCATGGCAACAATGGTGGGCAAACATGTTACAGATACTACAAACTATAACTCTTAAACTTTAACACGTTCGCTGCGGCATATAAAATGTCGAAACTCAACTCCCACGCTGAACTATATTTACATTCCTCCAACGATAGCGCGAAATTAAAAAACCTGTAGAATATATTCTAATCACAAGCAGTGGTGGATCCAAGGGGGGGGCTAAGGGGGCTATAGCCCCCCCCTTGGGGGCCAAGGTGGGGCGCCGCGACGGCACGGAGCGGGCGCCTGCCCGTGTCGGGCGCAGGGGGCACCGGCAAACCAGCGCACGTTTTTCCGATATTTTTCATTGTAAACTACTTTGTGTCTGTTATGCACACTGTGAAATAAAAACATCACCCCTAAAAATATCTGTTCTTAGAAATGATATTATAATATCCTTTTCTGGCAATTCAACTAGACGACACCGTCATTTTAGTGTCTCTATTGGTACGCCATCTCAATCGGTGGGGCACCAATTTTGAGGCTTCCAGAGTCCCTCTGTGTGTGTATGCCGAGTCTTTGTATAGTTACGAGGCGGAGATGGGGAGTGACGTATTCCATCCTCAAGTTTAAGGGCCCTTTTACATCGCTTCGAGCGACGCCGGGAGGGCTTGCGCCCGCCGCGTGTCGCTCGAATCGCTGTATACCTTATTGGATGACGCGCGACAGACGACCGTCAGGCGCCGGGTATAAATGCTCCTATCTAGTGCAATGTACTTATTTTACGTGCCTTGAAAGATGCGATGTATAATAGGGGCCTAAGTGGAAGTGGTAGAGGCGAAGGGGAATCAAAATTACAACTAGATGTTTTATTTAATGTTTGGTTGCATTGCGCGTCCTGTCACAACACGAAATCAAGAACAACTAACAGGCAGTGCAGAGCAAAACGCAATGCTCTATGTGTAATGTCTGATAAACCCTTTGTGTTGACTACCTATTGATTCAAACGAGATCACTTAATTAATTATTAAGATCCATTATAATTAATAAAGTAGTTCTAAAGAAGGTTATGTCTGAAAAAATAAGACTGGTTCATTTTAAAGAAAACGATAATCTGATTAAATAAAAGACGACGAAAAGCAGTCTAAATTGACGTTCAAGTTTTTATCAAAGCCAGAGTTTTTTAAGCCAAGTTTTTAACTGGAGGTAAAATTCGTTAAAATAATTACAAATTCAAATGGCAATCATAAATTTTTGCAAAAATAGGCTACTTATAAACTAATTATAGTATATATCTGCACTCGATCCCTACTAACAAAAAAAAGTATATTATTAAGTATAATCTAATATTATTGATGAGGTATATTTGTATTATGTCTATACATCAATTTGTACACACGGATATCGACAAAGGCTCCAACGATTTTCTTCAAACTTTTCAAAATTATAAGGCCTATATTTATAGGTTTCCATGTCAGGAAAATCTTCTTTTGGGTACTTTGTCTATTGTCATACATAAGGCAGCTAATTTGTTATGTTATTTTGATCTGCAGTATTAAAGACCACATAAATTGAAAGAAGACTATTCACTGAGCATTGTGTTAAATTTCACTTTTTTAAGTCTTACGGTTTTTCGGTTCTACATCCTTAAAGTTAGAAATGTCACCGATGATTGCGGTGAACGTATTTCCGCCCGCGGCCTGACACCGGGCCTGCTACAAGTAAGGTACTCAGCCAAGTTTACAATGCGCTGCGACGATTAGATTATGTTTGTTATTGATATATAGGTCAGAAATACTTTCACTAACTCAAAACAAATCACACGGTAGTGATAAGTCATACATAAGACCGACTAGACAGCTATAACCAACCCAGCGTCACAGCCTTCAGCGGAGATGTGTTCGCCACGATCATCGGTGACATGGCTGACTTTAAGCAAGCCCAGCTCAAAAACAGTAAAACTTAGAAACGTGTGATTTTCACACGATGTTCAGTAAATAGTCTTCTTTCAATAGATGTGTTTTTAAGGCCACACTTCGAATAACATAAAAAGTAGTTAGCTTAGTAAGTAAAATTAAGTTTTTTTTTGACTCAACAGTCAAAAGTACAAACCAAGTGTCCAAGTTAACATGTGGTTTTGAATTGTAGCCAGTTACTTAATTGCCGGATGGTACTATAATAAAAACGATAATTTTTTTTGTACTTTGTATTGGTGATTATGAATATTTAGATAAATAAAAGTAAAGTAAATGGATAATACAACTAAGCACTTTTACTTTCTCTCCCTATACCATATAGTATATGGAGAAAGTATTGTTTTCGTCAAAATTTTCGAATTTGAGTTGTTGGTGGATTTATCCATTTTGGTGCCCCCTGAGTCCAAAAAAGTGGTTTTCAGAGTGATGTCTGTATGTGTGTGTGTGTGTGTGTGTGTGTGTGTCTGGATGTAGACAGAGCCAGAGAATGCCCCAATGGTCCGATTTGTATGAAATTTGGTATGTAGGTCCAAACCCACGATAATTCCAGGCATTTTTTTCATTTTTTTGAAATTTTGATTTTTAGGGGTAGTTTACCCCCAAAAACCCTCAAAAAACGTGAAAAATCAAAATTCCTCGAAAACGGCTCTAACGATTTTGATTAAAATGTTGTGATTTATTGAGATTAAAATGCTGAATAAAATGACACTACCCGCATTTCCGAGAAAATGCGCGTTCAATAGTTATAAAATAAAAAGTGTTTAAAAAATCAATTTGTTTTGATTCTCAAAATAGCTGTTATCCTGAAATAAATTTTACTGATTACCATTAAATCAAGCTCAAAGAACTAAATAATCCAGTATTTTAAATTATTGACAATGTATACAGAACCGAATAAGTAGGGACATCCTAATGGGGAAGTGAGAACGCCGCCCCTGAAACACAGATGGCACCACCAAGACGTAATTTTTATTCAACGATGATGTTGATTGGTTGAATGGAAACAGATGGCTAGAATTTTTATGCGGAAGTTTGTTATTGTTTTGATTTTTTGTAAACAAATACGCTCATTTTGACATTTAAGAGGTAGAAAGAGCGCTTCCTGTGACAATAAGGAGAAGTAATCCTAGCTTCAGCGCTTTATTTTACTCTGGTTTTCGGGGGCAAAACTAAAATTTTTTAACATGGGATGTCCCTACTTATTCGGTTCTGTATACATTGTTATTGATCTACGTCAAGTGGTTGCGGAGAAAATTCAATTTTTCGTTTAGCGGTAAACGCAGTACGTTGTTAAAAGTCACAGACACGCGTATTGTCAAACTCGCGCTGCACAGCTGGTAGCTATCCGACTGATTCATCAAGACATTAATGTTTAAAGCTTTTAAAACATTTTTTAATGTTGTTGGGAGAAAGTATGTGTCAGTTAGCTGATACCGTTTATTTAGAGTTGCAATTGAATTAAAAACTTAAGAAATAGTAACAATAATGAAATCATCTGTTAACAAAAGAATTAGAACATCTGAATTAAATAAACCAGAGTGCAGCATCCGCAACGGTAGTCCTACATTAAAACAGTCTGAAAGGCCGAGTCTCATCACTTGGTGCCGACGCACGTGATTTTATTATATATAATGGTGAGTTTTTTTTTGTTCATTGAAATGTACCGTGTCCGTGTTGGAGTCTGTGTCTCTATTTAATTTTAATACTACGACAACTTCACTATTGAAGGATTAATGTAATTGTAACTGTAAACACTTTATAATGGGCCAAAAAGACCCAAAACCATGGTAGTGAAACTATAACCCCTCCGGATCACTAGACAGAGCAGAAATATTGTAAACCACTCTTTTGCTATAAGTTCGCCACATGTGATCTACATAACATGTGCGCCAGGCCTATACGTGATCTAGGCTAATCCATGATGAAATGTACTGTATTAATAACATTTTAAAATATTAACCTACCTACCTATTACCGACTTAGTATATTAAAGTTAAAAGTGTTAACACGAGAGTGTTAGTATTGAAGTGTTACCATTTCAATACTAAATAAAGATAATGAAAATTTAGATAGCAACAGTGATAGGCCTATAAAGACGAACCAAATTTTTTAAGGTTAGTGTATGCATTGTACTTCTCGATGCAAAAGAAATTCTCATTAAATATTAATGATTATAAGAGCAATGAAAGTTGGTACATTGGCCAAACTGTTGTTTGTAATAAAAATTGATCGGCGATTTAGTATTGTTTTCCAAAGCGATGGGTGAAGAAATGACATGAAACTGCTATTTTTAACACTTAAATTTCAAAAAACTTCCCCCGAACCCCCCTCCGGTCTGGCCCGCCGATTGGTGGGGGGGGGGGGCGCAGACCCCCAGGTTAGCCCCCCCCCCTTATTAATGTTCTAGATCCGCCACTGATCACAAGTAATCTAAAAGCTCAATATCCTTACCTACACGCTACTGCACAATATGTGTTTCCTTCTCAAACGCTAGAGGAAAAGCAGCCGCATTATCTTGACATTGTCATATGTAACCGATCGGATACATCCGCACCCGCGAAGGAACTCGTTTAACCGATCGGTTACATGCAGCAGCGAACGTGTTAAATGTCGTCACTGGCATTCCAGTAAACTACTTTTTTCAAAACATTTTATAGACGTAATAGTAAATTTATTTGTATATGATTGGAAGTTGGAATAACGGTCATCGGAGTTTTATTACTTCAGGTTTGGTTCCTAACACCACCAAAGTTTTGGTAAGTTATACATTTTTGCTTCGCCTAATTGACTGTTCAAATTTACATCTGCATATGTATAGAAAACTTATAAGAAACCCTCTCAGTGCCAATCAAAACTTGAATTTGTATTATACTAAAAAATCAGTACCAATCGATCCAATTTCCAAAAAACATGTTAACAAAATAATGAAAGGTGTATAAAAATAGGCCTTGAAAAGAATGTAAAAAACTAACATTCTGTTGTTTGTTACAAGTTCCTTATTCATTTTGTTAATTTTTAAGCGTGTTTTTTTTTTCATTTCATAAATATTGGAAACGAATATTGGAGGATTTGAGAAAAGTAGCTAAAAATATACATCACAATCAAATATTTTCCAGTAATGTAAAAGTTAATATTAAGCAATAATTAATATTTAGTGAAATTATACTATAATAGCGATGGTAGCTTAAATCTATACTATACAATTTGTCATATTGTGAAATTTATTCTTAGAGGTTGAAGAAAAAAATCAGTAATGTGATACTATTCGAAATGTTTTAGAAACCAAACGTAGACAAAATTACTTCGTTGGTCCCCAGTTTTCCCAGTATAATCTGTTGAACACTAGTAGTGTGAAATTGTTGGTGCTGGCCCAGTTCAAGGTCACCTGAGGGATGACGTCATCGAGGTCAATGACCTCACCGATGACGTCATCGATGACGTCATCGATTGCGTCATCGATGACGTCATCACTAATGACGTCATTTCTATGACGTCACACCCATGACGTCACAGAAATGACGTGCTGATGACGTCATCACCCCTTACGTCATCAAAATGACGTCACCGACGCCACTGAGGTCAAGGTCATGCCGAAACTTAAAATTTTTTGGCACTTTTGCCGTTTCTCGCACTACGCTCCGAGTTTCAGTCCGAGTCCCCGTGACCTTGACCACTTGGAGCGAATTTTCGACGAGAAACGGCAAAAGTGCCAAGTTAAACTCGAGTTTCTGACATGACTCTGCCTAAATGGGCAATCGGTTATCCCTCAGGTGACCTTGAACCAGCACAACACCAACAATTTCATATTACTGTGACCTTGAAAACCTAACAACGGAGCGCCGACACCGATGCGCACCCCACGACAGCCACCGAGTGACTGACTGTCAGGCTCTGTGTACTCTAGGTATATGGGGAAGTGGAGGGGGAAATCTCAAGGTCATCCAAATGGAGTTTTAAAAAAGTTGAAGAGTAGAAAGACTACTCTTGTGCTTCCTGGGCGACTTCATCAATTTCTAACGGATCTGTAAACCAATCCGATCTGTAGCGGCAGGAGTCCAGAAAACAGGTGCACCACCCATCAGGTTGTCCGTAGCATTTCCGACAATTGGTAAGATTGGAGAAGTGGAATTTAATACACCGCTGCGGACAACAAGTATAAAAGTATTTGGATTTGTAGATTTTGAAAGTTTGTAGTACCGGTGGTGGCAGCTGTTGGTTCTTGCATCTACACCTGCAACATCCGAAGCATTCACATTGCCGGCAGGCCAGCCCATCCACTTGCCACTTTGGTAAGAGGAAACACTTATCCTCACAGCAATAGGTTGTCCCCGTCTCTTCCTCCCAACGCTTCTTTGCACAATATGTGACGCCTTGTATCTCCAAACACCTATGCTCGCAACATGAGATGCGCTTACTTTCCATAGTTGATGTTGCTTTGACGAGGGAGCACGATGAAGTGATGCTGTGGTCAGTGGGAATGGGGTTTATATAAACTAAGGTGAGTGGAGGGGGAAAGGTCAAGGTCATCCAAATGAAGTTTTAAAAAAAGAAAAGAGTAGAAAGACTACTCTTGTGTATCTATAGCGATTTCATTGATAGTGAGTGCTTCTGTATGCCAAGTTGATCTGTACTGACAGGCTCCTAAATAATGTTTGCAAAAACCTGCAAAATGATTGTTGCACAATTTGCAGCCAGTTAGCTGTTTTAGTGTGAATTCAATGCAACGTTCAGGGCAACAAGTGTACTTATGCCCTCTCATCTGGTACACATGGAATGTCTTCAACTCCGGTTTCGGCTTCTTCCAAGACTTGCACTTACACATGCATTGACCAAAAGCTTCACACTTTCTACACGCCAGGCCATCCGCAACATCAATGTCATTTGGCAACGAAAAACATTTCTGTTTGCAACAGTAGGCGAGTTGACTCTCCATGTTGCTGTGGTGAAGGTGCGCGATGAAATGATGCTGCAGTCATTGAGAGTGCACCTTAAATAAACTCAGTGGAGGGGGAAAGGTCAAGGCCATCCAAACGGAGTTTTAAAAAAGATAACTAGTCGTCCTCCTCCTCCTCGTCTGTTGTACTTAGAGAGCTGTCAGACGAAGAGCCCCGTGCAGGTGCTCCCCAGATGAAAAACAAATCAATTTTAAAACGAAGACCAGGATCTTGCATCATCAATTCCTTTAATTTGTCACATACTAAGTCGACCTTGTGTAAGGTGTCAACAACAAGCTTCCAATTCGTTGGCTCAATATAACTTGTAGTAGAGTCTGCCTCGCTGATAACCACATCCTCCGGCCGTATTGGAGTGTAAAGATGTGTAAAGTTCTTCGGCTGTAGCTGAGGCTCAGGCTGGCTGGAAGTGGAAGGTTGAGTGTGGACCCCTGTCGCATCGAAATCCATAGTCATTCTACATTCAATGTTGGGGTTTTCGTTTAATACATACACCAATTTCTCATGCAACATATCCACTTCTGCCGAGTCTTGCAGATGAACATTCCAGGAAAATGGCCATTCTTCATCCGTAGTGGAGTCAACTCGAGAAAGAGTGCTGTCCGCCATGATAGCTAAGGAAGGAATGATGTGAGCTACAGACTGTGGTAACAGTATTGAAAAGTAGAGGGGGTAAACCAAAAGTATGTGGAGGGGGTATTTTCAAGGTCATTTAATTTGGGTTTTAAAAAAAGGAAATAGTGGAGGGGGAATTCTCAAGGTCATCCAATTTGGGTTTTAAAAAAAAGGAATGAAGGTTACTCCTCTTCAGCCTCGTTGTCCCCCACATCCTCATTAGCCTCATCTTCATCGACGTCAGACTCGCCGTAAGGGTAGATCGGGGACATGGGCGAATATTGTGGAGATTGTTGACCGTTGTTATCGTCCCCTTGCATTCTAACTTGGGACCAATCATAATTTAAATTCATTTGTATTATGATCCCAGGGTTGTCCCGCAGTATTTCCTTCATCCGTTCGCAAATCGTTTCCAAATAGTGTACACTATCGATCGACAGTGTCCAACCCGTACTTGTACCAACATCAGTAGTGGAGTCAGCTTGGCTGATGGTGTTGTTGTCTGCCATGGTTGCTTGTCGGACAAGGAATGACGGTTGATGTGATGCTCATGCAGGAACATGGTGAAGTGGTGGGGGGTGTGGTGGAGTAGTGGGGGAATTTTCAAGGTCATCCAAACGGAGTTTTAAAAAAAAGGAAAACCTACAAAGTAACATTGAAACTTTCCAATTGATGGTGGCGAGCGTTTTCTTCTGCAACCTTGCCGACACATGTGACTATGCCATACAGTATGAAAAGTACAACCATAATAAGGCCGAACAATAAAAGATAGCCGTTGACTATCATGATATTTTCTGAGTGTATCTGCTTTCTTCGTATCGCCCTCTCCTGCATCCTCTTCTCCAACTCGTGGACGAAGTCACAGCAAACGTGAGGACATGTTTTATCCGTTGGTAGGTTTGCCATTGTCGATGTTGTCGGTTTGGCTGTTGAAGATGGAATGAGGTTTCCAATTGTGATGTGCCATGTACATTAATAGTCGGGTGGTGGGGGTAGTAAAGCAGTGGAGGGGGAAGTTTCAAGGTCATTCAAACCGTGTTTTAAAAAAACCTATCTTGTTACTGAGCTCATATGTCAGTAACAAGATAGGTGCTTTTGCTCATTTACTTCTTTAATATAATGAAAAAATAAACATATTCTACAATGGTTAGAACAAGAAATACAACTGCTAGTCAGCTGAAGTAATCTAAGGTGTCCGGCTCGGTCTTCATGGGCGTCGGTGAGGAAGCTGTCGAGGAGTGTCCAGGCTCTTCCTTTGACTGCCGGGTGTTCCGTATATTGCAAGCGTAAACTTGCACGTTTATACGGTAGCCTCGTGCCACCATCAGCTGCAACTCCTTGTACAAGTCGTTTAGCTCCTGCTGAGTCTTGATGCTCACCTCCTCGTAACTTGCGCAACTGACGTTCAGAGACATCCTGATGTTGCTAGGTTGGCTGCTGGAGTAGAAATGAAGCCGAGGCACAGCGTTTGGAGGTACATGAAAAAGTGGTGGGGGTAACGGTGGTGGGGGTATGGAAGATCCAATTAAACACTTCTAAACTTTTTCCATCGATACAATGGAATGGAGCAAATAGCACAAGTGTCCTTGTAGTTTTCAAATCTAAACATCGGTGCTAGAAATCCGAACTGTTTTCTACCACCTTCCTGTACGAACTGTCGAAGGTCTCTGACGGCAGCATCGCCACAAGGCCTACAAAACTTTTCCCCGTCTTGGAACCTATACCAGGAGTATCCCGAATACCCTCTATTATCTTTCTTGTACTCTTCGATATCCTGCTTTACTGTTATAGGGATATTATCTTGTAAAGCCGTCTGGAATAAAGATGCGTCAGTTATAACTCGTTGTAAGCAAAGCTCGTACAAGGTGCTCATCGTTTGCTAGTTGGCAACAGACTGACCGTGTTTCGCATCCAAGCTGGTTTGAATCCTAGTGTGGTAGTGGGGGTAATTAAAGTAGTGGGGGTAATTGTGAAATGCAAAGGTCAAAGGTCAAGGTCACCCGCGAAGTTTAAAAAAAAATGCAACATATCAATACGTGACAAACTTCACATATTGATATGTTGCATTTTTTTGTTTTCTTATTTTTTTGTCTTTTATGATTTATTTATAAAACATTACAATAACATATGTACAACATTAAAACTTAAATCTAACACTGCTGCTTGTCGGCAATGTGGATGGTCAACTCTGTAGAGTTGCTACCTGTGCAGCCGTGGGACACCAGGTATAGACAGCCGGGTTGAATAGAGCGAAGGTCCTCGTTTTGTAGAAGATGGACGAATCTCTTGGGCAGGTACACCTGGAACTTGGGCTCATCCCCCGGAGTAAATGGTGCCTCGCTGAGACTGCAGCAGATGGCTTCCCCAACTGTAGTCTCCATCTTCTTCATAGCATGGATTATGTAGTGCTTTTCATCTTTTAGTTCTGAGCACTTCTTCACAGGTAATATTGTTGACTTGGAGTGAGCATTGAACTGCTCGACCAAAGTTTGAAGGAACTGGTGAGATGCCATGGTCAGGTTACAGATCGTCTTCTTGCTCGGAGATGTTGTCGTCTCGGAATCTCGAGTAATACTCATGCCAGGTCCCGGTCTGCTCCTCACTTATATACTCTCCGTTACCCCCACCACTCCCCACTTCCCCATTTTGAAGGTAAGAGGCGAGTTTATAGGCATTTTTTAAAGCGCAATGTCTATCTTTATCATGTTCTGGGCTTTTTGTACAAATACATATTGTTTCCAGCATGTATTGATAATTCTTATCCAATTCCACATCACTAACCGGAACATGAGTAAATCCTTCGATCCATCTTTTCTTTTCCAGCCCCTTTGTGTAAATATTGGTAAACTTGTCTGAAAAATGATGCATAATGTGATACAAGTCCGTGTAACTTGTAAAACCATCATACCAATCGATATGATGGAAGTGTTTTGAAATCCATCTGTTGGTAGTAGCGGCTTTACTAGTTAAAGATGAATAAGAACATGGTGGTTTAAATAAAAACGAATAAGGAACACTTGTATTCATGTCCAAAAACACAAGTTCTTTTATAATGAATCTATCATCATTACCACGAAACGCTTGAAACTCAATAATACCAGGCTTGGACTTTACTTGTTCTTCTTCTCCCTTGTCCATTTTGAAGTCCACACGTCTGCTCATTACGAAGTCAGGAGGTCAACTGATTTCCACACCACGGTAGGTACTACTTTTATACCAGGCCGTACAGTTGTTGGCGCGTTGGTGTATATTTAACGTGGGCACCGTCCCCAATAGGCCTAACCCCACAAAAAAGTTGGTTATTGTTTTAAAAAACTAACCATTGTCATTTAAGTTTCCATCTTTATATTTTCCTTGTTTTCGTTTTCATCACTAACACTTGATTCTTCTCCTCCATCTTCCTCTTTTTCCTGTTTTACTGATTTCTTATGTAGTTGAGCGTACTTTTCCAATTGTCTCCACATCTGTACTTCATGAGGAACTCTATTAAATATAGAAGTATCCACAGGTCCGTATAATATAGGTGCGTCCGGTTGTTTATCCAAAGTGTCTTCCAGATAATCTTTAATAATCGAACTTGAAAACACCAGTTGTCTCAAATATCTTGTTATAGGTTCAGTCGCACAAGTTAAAATAAAAAACTCCTCTCGATTAAGTTGAATTTTGTTATCATGTCTTGTTGTGTCTCTAAACCTCAGCTGATGATCACCACGTTGTTTAATAATATCGATTTCCACATTTGAATCCAAAAGTCCTACTCTTGTCTTTCTTCCAAACATGTTACTACTTAAATAGCATTCTAGCAGATGCAAGTGTTTCATAAATGATTCCCAAGCACTGTCCGTAAACAAAATCATTTTGGGTCCATGAGTTAAAATTACAGTAGGGGAATAATCCGTCGATTTCATAACACCAATTAAAACACTTTTGTCCAAACTGGAAGAGATTGGGTAAAATATTCGCAAAAATACCTCACTCAATATGTTTGGAGAAATATTATCTTCAATATCCCTTTTTCTCTTTTGTATAGTCTTTCTTCTTTTACCTTTTTCTTCAACATTATTACTGGCGTGAAGTTGTCCGCAAATGTTTTGTTCACCTCCTTCCTGGTGACCTTGAGGATCTAAAAACTCAGATATCTCCTTCTCAATATCTACCACATTTTCAGGTGTACCACTAGGAGAAGCCATATTGAATACGATGCTACCCATACAACAGTAGGCAACAAACTGATGAGGAGCGGTCTGTACGCTCTGCTTTTATACTCGCGGAATGAAACAAAACCGGTTTTTACAGTACATTCTTAACAATTCCAGTTAAAGGTGTGTATGTTACAATTTTATCATGTAGAATTAAACAGTATGCAGTTGTATTAGCCGGTATAGCCGCGTTGAATTCCATTTCTATTTTTATATCCACACTTGATGATTTTACAGATTCATTTTGTTTAGAACAATCGATTACAACTATAGGGTAACCATCTAAGTATTTTTCTGGTGATAGTAAAGGTGCATTTGTTTTACCGTAATATGAACTTTGGAATCTTGCATACATATCGTACAATATGCTGTACTTTTTATTAGCGAATGACACATTTAAATTGTCGTATGGGAAAAATTGTGAATTCAAATAAACTTTAATATTTTTTAAGTCACAATGATCAAATTGGCCTGCATGTTTGGTGATGGTGTCCCTTCTACCTGTTTGTAAACCAAATATAATATACCTGGCTCGTTCCACATAATTAGATGTTTTAACAGTCCAAGTGTGACGATCCGTAGTTGGCAAGCTGGGATGTTCATGGAATTCCCAACTTCTAAAAGGAATTACAATATCACGATCGGCCTTTAACTTTCTTAATAGCAACATCCTATGCTCGTCAGCTAATTTAACATGTGGAACTCTCCATACAATTTTGTCTAATGTTAATTTCCATTCTAAGTCTGCATCCGTTGTACCGTCTGCAGCTTTAATAATGTCTTTATCGTTTGAAGATCTCAACAAAACTAATTCTTGTTTAACATTTAATATTATTTTTCTATAGTCTTCAGCAAAACCAAGCAACAAACGTAATGGAATATGAAAATCAAAATATCCCTTTGCATCTGGACTGATTGTGTCATTTGTAGGTAAAACCCATCCTGCAGGTTGTAGTAAGTTTGTTTCATTAGGTGATATAGATGTTAACCCCTTTAAAGTTGTTGCAATACCTACTTTTTTAGTGGAATCAACTGTTACACCTGATATTTCGTATCTAATTTCATCAAATAGGAAAGCCATTGGATTATTTATAAATGGAACCTTTGTACCAGTAGTCTTACCATCCTTTTTAGTAACTTTTCCTTCAATATACAAGTAACTTTCACATGGTAGTGTGTAAATGTCTTGATTTTGTATGGGGATACGAATTTCATCGTTATTGTTTAATTTCGATGAAGTGTAAGGGTTGTGGGTGTGATATTCTTTTTCCCATAGTGTTTCGTCGAATGTTGGACCCTGTGCTATATCCAGTATATCCATAATCGGTTAATTTTAATCCAATTCTCTCTAAGAAACGAATGTTCTCATGTGTTAACTCCTCCACAGCTGAAGAGCTACTAATGCGGTTTCCCGTAGGTTGTTCGCTTTTAAATGTTAAACCCATGATTTTGAATTAAAGTGTAGATTTTAAATGTAATCTAACCGTAATAGGCTCTTCTCTGAAGTCTACCAAGTTACCGTCTTGATCCAACACGCTCAACACGATGTCTGAAATGAAAGTGGTGTTCAACGGTAGATATACCAGGTTTTGTGGCTTTTCAACAATTTTAAATCCAGGTGGTACACTTGGGTAAAATGTATGTATGATATGGGTGTTAGCCCCATCCCTGTAAGCTCCTTGTATAATGTTACAAGTTATGTCTATACTATTGACTTTCAATATTGTTACTGTTTTCTTACCGGAATGTGTTATATCTGGTTCTAAAACAGGCTCATCGTTGGAAAATCCTAATAAATCACCAATTGAGTTTGGTTGAGTAAAATCTATATAATATTTGGAAGTAATTTCAGCTTTCATCGTATTATTATTACCTTTTAATGTTATATTGTCTTTTCCCATTTTAGTTTGCAAAAATTCATTTATATGATCAATTTCATAAGAACCTGTGGGTAACCTGCACTCTTGTAAGTCTGTAAATTTCCCACTGGCATCTTTTCCCTTATAATAATGCAATACGTTATTTTTACCTTCCGTAACATTGGGAATAGAGTTGTAAGTTGTAAAATCCAATAGTGCCGCCTCCCAAAACCTTCCTTTTTGCAAGCGTAACGCTGGAAAAAGGATACTTCGTAAAGTGGACGATTTTCCTGTTAATGATACCGTATAGGAAGACATCTCAATAGTGACTGATACTTTTAGCTAGAAATTCCAAACATAAATGGCCGCATATTGAAGTATTATCAGGTTGTTCTCTTTTATAGTTATAATATATGTTTTTAGCAGATTTAAAGTAATTTTGAAGTTCTTTTGGTGGTGGCAAATTACCGAAACTATCAAAATAATATACATTGTTATTTAGTTTCTTATAACAAACCCAATGGGTGCCAGGCCCTTCAGTATTATCCAAATTTACAATTCCAGTCTCATTTTGCCACATTTTCTTTGGTAAACTGTCTTTCATAAACACACCGCGGAAAAATGGTATTTTTAAACAGGAAATATATTTAAATAATTCAATATTGGTTAATGCTTTATGTGGTATGACCAATTGATTTCTTTCATTTAATATGCACGATAAGGTCTTAGGTAAAGACCTGCCCCGTTTTTTACCATTGACCACACGGTGGGCTTCTTCCTGCCTTTTCTGGTAGATCTTCGTCTTCTTCTTATTTTTCCTCCATGTTTTCTTGTTGTGGACTTCCTTTTTACCCTTCTTCTCCTCCTTCTTCCACCTCCTACTGCTGTTTTAGCCTTCATACCTGCTGTTACTGCTAAAGCTGCTGCTTTTTCTGCTATGCTAGCGTCACTTGATTTTACTCGTTGCCAAGCTATGTCCGCAAGCTTTCTGTCTGCTATCGATCTATTTTTTGAATCGGCAAACGTGGAATATGCGATATCGTGTTCTTTACAAGCCTGATCTAACTTGTTTATGCCTGGATCACCTCTTTCCAGTCGTTTTTTCAATTTAGTTCCTGGTCCGCAATACTGATAACCTCCCGGTATATGAAATTCGTATGGTAAAGCGTCTATTGCTCTATTTACGATAGATCCTACTGGAATACGATTTAAAGCTTTACTTAACAGAGAAACCGCTGTGGACGTAATACCACCTCCTTTCCTTACAGTGTCTCGATATGGACTGATGTACTGGAATGTCATTATTGTCCTTTTATAACCGCAATGTACAACTTATGTGTTAACTCTATGACGAGTTGGACATAAATGAAGTAGTTTATTGTGTTGTTATATTAAATATCAATATCACCCCAATCTGATGATCTAAACTTTTGCGTATTAGGGTTAATAAAGTATTTATTAAAAATTTCCTTTTTAATCCAATTACCTCTCTCGGATTCAGACACCCAATTACCCCAACGTGTACGGGTTGCAATAATATTGAACATATCAAATAATGCATTTCCTAAAACTTTAATAAGAAAATTAACAGTAACAGCATTATCCACATGTTGAGGGTCTTTAAGTTCTGTAATACGTTTATTATTACAAGTATATACTTTAAGGTCCTTTAATGAAGTTGTTATAGCCTGTCCTACAGTTGCAGCATCATTTGGATCACTTCCTTGTTTTAAATTACCTATTTTCTTATCATCTGCATTAAAAATATCACCAGTAAGTTTATCTAATATCAAAGATTGACTAACTACAACACAATCGAAATCGTTGATACCAGGAGATACGTTACGTATTTTTTTAAACCTACAAATGTAAGGTTCATCATTATATGGATTAGAACATATAGTCTGTGCTACAACTGGAACATCAAAGAATTCTGTACCCATACCTATATATGATAATTTCTTTCCTTTACCATCCCAAGCATTATTCTTTTCTTCAAGTAATGTAAACTTTTCATTTCCCTGCACAAATACATCCCCTTTTCGCGATACTACTTGGTCTTGTTTTACAAATCCAGATGTTTCTTGTTTTAAAGTTTCCTTCATTTGACCCACCGTTGCTCCATCTGTTGGTGCCGAACCATCTTTTACATTTGCTAAACAATTACCAAGACAATCGATAACTCCCACATCATGTATGACACAATGATCTTTTATATATTTAAGGTTTACAGCATCATTTTCATTTTTTGGATAACCTATATCGTTAATAACAAATTTATAAAAAGAAAATCCATCTTTTGTCTTTTCAGGTATCAAGGAATGTAAATAGCGTCTATTTACGCTGTCTTTTGCATCTTTAGGGTCATCTACGTTGGATATACGTTTATTGTTAGCACTATACGTTTTCCCATTGAATTTTAACGTATTTTTTAATTCAGATGACAAATAACCTTTGTTTATTGCATCACCGTTTTGATTTGGTTTACCAACGTTGATGATTCTATGATCTTCTGCGTCATATGTGTTATTTTTTAGTCTTAATGTTGGCGATATCTTTTCCTTTAATATCTTTAAATTTATTGCATCGTTTTCATCCGTAGGATCTTTTATGTTTTTTAACCTTTTATTACTCATATCATAATCTCCATCAGGTGTTTGTGGTAAACCAGCACTTCTTTTTAAACTATTCGCATAATATAACCCGTCCGAGGAGTAACGTCCGAACTTGTCGACACTCATGGTGCAACTGAATAGTATTCTAGGGAGTAACGCATTTTTATGAGATTACCCCACGGTTTCGGAGTTCATCCACTAAAGCCACCCATTCGTTTTCCAATCCAGTATGACCCGCTTCTTTAGCTTCATGTATTAGTTTCATTCTATCCACCAATTTATTGATATTATTGTAATAAATCACATTTGTGTTATATAGTTTCTTCATTAAACCTGTACCTGTAACAGATTTGTTTCTTTTTCTTGGTTCTGGAGCACTTATATCCAAAGTGGATGACACAAACCTTCGTTTTACAGGTTTTCTTGGTATTATTGGCATTGGTTGTCTTCTCGTTGTTGGTATTAACTTGGATACAAATTCTCTATATTTTAAAGACTTTGATCTAAAAACAGGTTGGTCAGCTGAATACTTTCTCCTGTATGCATTAGTTTGTTCCAAAATCTTTTTATATGCTTCCATGTCTTTTTCTTTAACTAACAATTCTAAAGGCTTATTTTCAAATAATAATTCAAATAATCCCCTTGTACCCTTATACCTTTGATCACCAACAATAATATTATCATGTTCATCAATGTTTACCGGGCTATTACCAACCATTAAACCGTCTTCTGTTAATCTTACTCCATAACTATGGTAGTTTTTATTAGGATTTGTTCCAGCTAACATTTTTATCATGTATTTCCTTCCTAAAGGTCCTTTGTTATGAATGTTTTCACCCAACAAGCTTATGTTTGACGGACCTTCCCTTGTTTCTTCTTCTTTTTCCTCTTCACTAGCAGTTGATACAACTTCATGTCCTCTTTTGGCTTTTACTTCATATAATTCTCTTACTCCACTATAGTCCGGTGATTCTAGCTCTCTTTCGGGTTCTCCACCGGTAAAACCACTATATGTAGAAGATTCCGGGTCTTCATCACTAAAATCTTCTGATTTTACATTTTCTCTTCAAACTTCGTAATAGGTGCAATCGCATCTCCTTCCAATACAAGGTTTAGCAAATTTTTTGTTTTAATTGTTTCAGGGTTCAGTAATAGGTTTAAATGTAGATTCAAGGAATTTCTCACCTCTCGCTAATACCTAGTTTCAATGCTCTGTTTTTAGCCCGAATAGAATCACTAAGTGATTTTATTTCTTTTACTAATTTTTCTTGGTTAACCATGTTTGTAGCAAGACGTGTTGTACAACAATGAATGTTTTATACCACGTTCAATGTATTAATATAAAATATATCAAATATATATATTTGATATATTTATATATCAAATATATATATTTTGATATATATATATATATTATAAATAATAATATATATTTTGATATATGTATATATCAAATCCTATCCTGTATCGACCATTGTTTAGCGGTTGTTCCTTCATATTGTTAGGAACCCATACTTTTCAGCCCAAGCCTTTCCACATAACTCTTTAAATCGTTCAAATGTCATATCCGCATTTACATGATCAAAATATATATGTTTTAGGTTGGTTTCGTCCTGTTTAAATACAATTAACATGTTTGCATTGTCTCTAATGAGTTGTTTTGGTATTTTGCTGTAAGTTTGACCAATATAAATGCTATCTATGTTGTTATGTCGACCCATAGCGAAGTAATTTCTTATTGTGTTTTGGTTTTCACAAGATACATCGTCGAATATGAACACGGAGAATGGTTTAGCTTCTTGTGGTTGCATGACATTCTCGCTTGCATTAAACTTTAAATATTTAACTTCAGGCACATTAGTCAATATCTTTTCCAATAATTGATACTTTGGTTGTTGTAGTGATTTTGAAAATACATATAGATTGTTAAAACGTAATCCTTTAGGGTTTGTAATCAAATTGAATACTACATTAGTTTTTTCCACAGTTGGAAGGTCCGGTAACCAGACAACGAACGGTGTTTGGTACAAATTGCCATGTTTCCCACTATTGAATTCTGAATTATCCACTGTGAGTTCATCTATATTATTAATAGTAAAACTCTCTTTTTGTGGTACTATCTCCCATCCTTTGTAATGGTTCAACCTAAAATGATTCCCTATCGTTATATCAAATCCTTTTTAGGTATCCAAGAATCTTCCGTCTTATTAAATCCTAACCATTCGTACTTTGACCTTATCTTTTTTCCGTTGCAACACCTTTTCAACTAAATATACATCGCCTACTATTGATTTTAACATTTCATGTCCATAAAACCCTCCTTCAAGCAATTGTCCTTTATTATCTTTTAAAATATATGTCTCAGGTACTGTAGGTT
>CM061534.1:98232480-98346992 GCA_030545055.2 Neoaliturus tenellus | reverse complement strand
TTTTATATAGCACAGACAATTGTGGCATTCAATTAAACAGAAAGATTAAAAAAGCCTATTAAAAATTGTTATTATTTAAAACGCCCTTCTTTATACTTAATGTATTCTGATGTTATAGCTATTGAAATATCACAAATTATATACAACCATTATTTGGGAAAACTTATATTTTTCGCTTGTTAATTTAAATTGCCTTGTAATTTTATTAACTTATGTACTTTTATCCTAACTTTTATATACTTAATAAAATTAATAATAAACAATTATACCAAACGGGGGAGTTGTAAGTAAACATAAATTGCTTTATGGTAGTGAGTGATCTACTAATAATTGTTTTACTTTGTTTAGAGTTTTTCTTTTAATCGACTAATATATTCTTAATATTTCAAAGCAAAGTTGTCGGAGTGTATAGTTTTCTTTCTCTTTTCCCAATTACAACGCCCCTATATTTTATTTTACTAAGATTTTTTAAGGCCATCATTATGTTCATTGTAATTCTGTTCTTTAAATCTTGCAATACTAGAGATTTAATCCTATTTAAATATTTAACGACCTATCCTCCTAATTCAACAACATGATTTGTTCATTTTACATAACACAGTAAGAAATAAGGATTTAATTTTTAATCAGACGAATAGTACGTTTACCGTTCTTTCTTGCAACAGTAAAACAAGTGTATTTTTTTATTTATGTATTCTTAAATTGAATATTTTCCTCATAGTTTCTTTGATTCATCCATGTTACCCAGTTTCCCACGAAATGTTTTGGAACCTATCCTTGTTGATTTTTCAAATTTGTTTTAAATTTGAATAATTCTAAGTATGTGGCATTGTTGGATTAAATGTGATAGGAAACAGTTCAAACAATGGTTTTGCTACTATATAACGACGACCTATTCCTAGATAGAATCAATAGCACATTGGATAATGATAATCGGGCTATATTTTTTGATAGTATTATATTACTTTGGAACATGGTTCATGTGATTTGATGGTATATAATTTTAAGTAGCCTTACCATCTACCCTTATACAGAATTCAGAATAGGCGTATGAAAGTAATAATGTGAAAGTTAATTTAACTGTCAGGCCAGCCAATAAAATCTCCCGCGGAAATAGGTTGGAATATGAGTTTAATTTATTTGAGATAGCACGTACCTAATGGGAATATATTAACATGTGACTCATACCACATTACATGCTGTACGCACACTCACTCTGACTTAAAATATTGTGCACATGAGGATCCCAAGTAATAACATTTTACACTTGATGGTTTCACATGCTGTTAGCTTCATATTCTGTTTCTGAATCTGACGCTATATTACATTTAACACATGTCAAGATGAATGCGAATTATAATCATTGCATGCAACTCCATTAATAAATTGAAATTCCATGAAAATGTTATTAAAATAATATATAATTTCAATTATTGACTTTAAAATTATCCTTCCATAACGCATTTGTAAGTACAAAAGTAACCTACTCTAAACCTTAAGAAGATTTTACTTTAGATTTTAACCCAGTATAGAAGTTGCTTTTTTTGTTATCTGTTCAATTGTGCTTCTATAAATGTGAATTCATTATCATTATGTATACCAAGTTGTTGAGTCATGTTGGTGCAATAAATAAGAAATGTTGTGATAATTTTAATATGTTTAGAATGTATTAGTGTAATATCACGGAGCAATCATTAAGGAGAAATATTTTAAATAAGTTGAAACTTGATAAAGTTGTTGATCCCAAAATTTGTATTTTGTTTGTATTAAATTATTTTATTTACATATAACATTACAAAGTATTTTTACAAATGAAAGTAGTATATTTCCATCATTTGTTGCCGCCTACTGTAGCTGTTATAGCAAACCAATCTGTCGGC
Organism: Neoaliturus tenellus; assembly: GCA_030545055.2. Taxonomy (NCBI): domain Eukaryota; kingdom Metazoa; phylum Arthropoda; class Insecta; order Hemiptera; family Cicadellidae; genus Neoaliturus; species Neoaliturus tenellus. Next base: position 98,345,112 of record CM061534.1, on the reverse strand, counting down.
ATCGCTGGTGTGGTGACGTGTTTGACGGGGACGGTCCATCCACTAACTAAGCCAATCGCTGTGTCGGCCGTGGCGGACCATCGGGCGGCCAACTGGGCTGACCGACTACCAGGGAAACGTTAATATAACAACCAAACGTTTTTTATTATATCAGCTATTAAACCAATTTTGTACAGTAGGCCTATACATCTCCAAAAATACAATCATTTGTGCGAATTTCCTTGTACCGAATACGCGCTATCACGGTTGAACGGTCACCCTCCTAAACATAGTTCTAAAACCATGTACTCGACTTATGGGGGTTTATGGGGTTTCAAAGGGTAATAAATGTGGTGTTTTAACATTAATTTTTTAAATAAAAACTGTTACAAGAAAAGTGATAAAAATAATTTACTTGTTTGAAAATTTAAATTAGCAATATTGGAAAAAAGAAAACAAAAATTCCTTTACAATTTTATTCATGAAAGAAATCAACAAACAACGTTTTATTGATTATTTATTACCGATTACTTATTATTATTTGATACTCGTTTATATGTTCATTCAATATTTATGTAGTTGCTTATATTATTTTCATGCAGCACAAATATGGCAGCAAACATGCTTACTCAACTCCATGTGTTAATTTGTGGAAATAAATCAAGTAAAATAAATTAATACAATTTACCAATTGTACTGGGGAGGTAAGACTTGCATTGGCTTTCAAATGCATGTTAGCAAATCTGCTAACTCTAACTCATTCCTAACCTTATGGTGTTTATAGGAAGAAGAAAAACACACAAATTCATGGGAAAGTTGATGGAAAAATTCATGGAAAGACACAAGTATGCTGTGACGGAGGTATTATTACAACATAGTTTATTTTTAAAGGCCAAGATACATATATTGATTGAACTAGTGGATTTCAAAGACGAAAATAAGTACAACCGTTTGGCAGTGTAAGCAACTACACAACGTCTTAGACGTTCATTTTTATGATTTTGATGATTTTGGTGATACGCAAAAAGGTAATAATTTTTTTTTTCTTTTAACATTAATTTTTCAAATAAAACAATTTTACAAGAAAAGTGATAAAAATAATTTATTTGTTCGCATATTTAAATTAGAAATATTGGATAAAAGAAAACAAAAGAAAATTCCTTTACCATTTTATTAATGGAAGAAATTAACAAACAACGTTTTATTAATTTTTTATTACTGATTATTTATTATAATTTGATACTCGTTTATATGTTCATTCAATATTTATGTAGTTGCTTATATTATTTTCATGCAACACAAATATGGCAGCAAACATGCTTACTCAACTCCATGTGTTAATTTGTGGAAATAAATTAAGTAAAATAAGTTAATACAATTTACTAATTAATTGTACTGGGTAGGTATTACCTGCATGGGCTTTCAAATTCATGTTAGCAAACCTGCTAACTCATCCCTATGGTGTTTATAGGAAAAAGAAAAATACACAAATTCATGGGAAAGTCGCTGGGGTAACACTGTTACAACACAGGTATGCTGTGACGGAGTTATCATTACAAAATATCTCATTTTAAAAGGCCAACATACATATATTGATTGAACTGGTGTATTTCAAAGACGGAAATAAGTACAACCGTTTGGCAGTGTAAACAACTATGTATGTAACGCAACAATGCAACAACAAAAGCAACTATGTAACACAACGTCTTAGACGTTCATTTTGATGATACGCGGTTCGTTTGAAGCTTAAATTAAACCATCTAGATAGTAAAATTTGCTATCTAAAGCGTAATCTTTAGAACTATTCATTTATTAGCCTTATAACATTTGATCTTTTATTAATGTAGCTTCAAACTTGGTACTGTCTGCCAAACAAATAACACTATAGATACTTTAGTTTAAAAATATACAATACTTTTTATTCATCAAATATAAAGCAATGAGTGTTTATGTAAAAAAACTTAAATCCTATCCTATACTATAATACGAGGAGTGTCTGAATCAATGTAAGTTCCATGATGTGGAAATCTAGTGGGTAGATTTTAATTAAAATTTGCATCAAAGAGTGATTTGGCAAAAAAATAAGTTTGAGAACAGCATCAACCCCAGGAAAAATGGAATTTTTAAATTAAGTTTAAATATTTTAATTTTTAAAATTTATCTTTTGGGTTGCTATTTTTGTAAGGAAATAACAACAAGAGGTAAACAAAAATAAAGGAACATTTATTTTTAGTAGTCTTTTGAACAGCTGTTAACTGTGAAGAAGTATAGTTGGTTGTTTGTGTAAATTTAGCAGCTTTATTACCATGACACTATAACAAAAGTAAATTAAAACCAACGAGAAAAGCTCAGTAAACCTTTTACTATTAATACATAAGAAGTAGATACCATAGTTATAGATAGTTAAACGTATAAAAAAAGAGAAAAAATATTCATTTTTACTATCCATTAGAACTTTAATGTGACAACTGTTTCAAACCTTTTTGGAAAATTACACTGTATCCTGAATTAATTGATGTGCGAAGGATAAAACCTTAAAATAAATTATTTTAAGAATGTAAGGGCTTTAACCTTAGTCAGAAACATTTATTGTGCTGGTGATTAAGAAAGTAATTTTTCACTTTAGAACGTCACTGTAATGTAAAAATAACAATAGGCAATAAACGCCTTCCGCATCACCGGACGCAAATGATGACTGCTATTAAGACCGTGGTCGCCATGAGCAACTGGGACCCTTTAAAGTGCACTCGGTCACTTATAAATTTCAATTTATTACCACCTGCATCTGTTGTAAGTATTGAATATTTTTAAAGAACAGTTTAAATTAATTTTTAGTTGAATCCTTGGATTTTCATTTATAGAAAATTTGTTTAATTAAACTAAATAAATATTTACATGCCAACAAGAAGCATATTTATATAAATATTTCCGAAAAATTCATAGGCAGTATTGAAACTTATGTTAGTAAAAGTCATTTGGCACATTCCTCGTGGATATTGATGGTTTAATATGGGAATGTTAAAAACAGCATCAATATTAGCGTGGTTTCTTAAGTTTTGTTTTTCCTAAGCTTTTTTTCTATGTGTCTTCCAGTTCAGCCAAAATTTTTCTTTCAGTCTTTCAAAAGTTTTCTTGCAAATGACCATACATGTATTGTTTTTAATTGTCACATAGCATTTGCACGGTCTCATGTCAGTCTCTTTTTAAATTAATTCAAACGCATCACATATTTAGTCTGTTTTTTGTTTACGTAATCATTATTGTGTAAATTATAGTTCTATCCGCACCTTATTATGTTATGTTTGTTTTGTATATTATTGTTATTTGTATCAATTAGCTTGCTTGTCAATTGCTTGATATTATTGTTATTATTGCATAATATTTTTGCCTGTGTACTCACTATTTGGTTTACAAATAGCATTTGTTTTATTTTTTGTAGATATGGCAGTTGCACTTTGCCAATATATTGGGTAAAGTAAATAAATAAATGTTTACTTTCGCAAATTTTTAATGGTTTGTTTTTTTTTGCTTCTGCATTAGTAATCTTTAGTTTATTGTTGTTGCTATATTGTTATTTAAATTGTTGAAATCGCATTTGTTAATATTTTTCTAACCGCTAAGCATATATTCTCTTTCAATTATGTTAAGATTTCCATTTCACTTTCGCATGTATTTTCTGATCTCAAAGCTTTGTAAACTATTTGTAGAAAATACAGTGTAAGTCAAATCTATGTATTGGCTTCGGCCGTTGATAGATAAATAAATAAATAAATAAATAAATAATTAAATAAATAAATAAATAAATAAATAAATAAATAAATAAATAAATAAATAAATAAATAAATAAATAAATAAATAAATAAATAAACAAATAAATAAATAAATAAATAAACGTTCCTTCAATGAGTTTCTACAGTCTTACCCAAACACGCCACCATAAAACACAAGATGTCCTAATCAGTAAAAAAAATTCTGAGAACATAAAACAGTATTTTTTTTTTAATTAAATCGTTTCAACTCGAAAAATAATTATCAATTTCTTTAACTATATACAATACGAAATAGTCTTGTAAATAAAACATGTATTTTCCATGACATAAAGTTCGCAATGCTATTTAGGTATAACAGTAAATGGAAGGTCTTATAATTTTGTTAAAACTCACCATTTTGTAGGTAATATTTTTATAATAAAAATTAAAATAAAATTTATTCAAATTGCAAGATGTCACTTAACACCAGAAAGTTAAGTTTGATTATTTGACTTTCTAACCGCACGGAATGCTTTTGGCAGTCCTTAAAGTTAACAACTTTAACTAGGTATATTTAAAGTTGTCATTTAGGATGAAAATATTAATATTTTATGTACATTTTTAATTTAGTATCTGCTAATTATTAGTTTACTCAATTTAAAGAAAACTGAAGTCTCGTTGACACACAAGTACAAGTTCTTTCGCGAATCAAAATTTGTATCATATAAATGTATTTACACGAAAAGTGTTAAGAATACTTAATAATTATTAAGGCTATGTCTATAGAATGTTGTCACAATGGCATTGTATGAGGGACAAACAAATATAATAAAAAATATTTGGTAACATTGACTTTCGTTACTAGTTGCATCGTGGTCGTATTGCTGCAGTATTGCTTGCAACAATGAACTACACTGAAACAACCGAATTACCGCAACGTCAGATCTCGATGATTGACAGGCAACCGACATTGGAGTTTTATTTTACCTGCAGGTTTTAACAGGATTTCACATAAACTCCACCGCCACATAACCGTCCTTGAATTCAACCCTAGGCGACATTGGAATGTCATAGGTAGCAATGAATTTAAGTCTTTGATGTTTTTCCCAACATAAACCTTTATATATTTTTCGATTAAGAGGTATAAAAATACTAAAATTGAATTCCCGTTTTTTATGCTCATATTTAAATGACAGCCTTAAATTTATCTTACTTAGTCTTCTTAATATTTTCAATTATTAAGTATGTATGATAGCTTACTTTGAAAGCGTGGAAAAGAAAAATAAAACCAATAAAACCAGATAAATTAAATTTAATTTAATACAGTTGTTAATCCAATCTAATGGTTTTAAATTGTATTGTTAAATGTTTTAGAATAATATTTTCAACATAAATGTTCATAATACTATATAACAATTTATAGTATATTAATTCAAGATAATATTTCAAAATCCCTCAAATATTAGCATTGAGTCCAATTAATATCTGTAACAATCTGCATCATTAACTGGCCGGGGTATTGAACATTTTCCATCAATTTATTCAATCAATTCAGTAAATAAAAACGAATTAACTGTTTTTAAAACACTAGTTTTGCAATGTAATTGATTAGTATTTGAATACATTTAATACGAATCTTGAAACAACACAGTAAAAATATTAGAGCAGAGGCTGATGTGAACCCCCCCTCCCCAACCCGTGGGAATTTTCAACATATACATTTTGTGTTTGTATTGACATGTACTTTATGGTTTTAGGTGTTTGCCACTTAAAAATTACAGCATATCCCGAAAAATACGAAAAAACCATGAAAATGTAAAAATACTATCATCATTAAAGTTATTCAGTTTCAAAAACATTTTGATAGAAAAACCTAACAGTTTTACTTGGCCAATTTTATTAATTAATGGGTCGTTCTGAAGCTCTCTACATATATTTCCAAATTATTATGATTTTTTTAGATTCATGTTGAAAAAGTATAATAACTTGTTTTATATACAGTGTGGTTGAAAAGTCCCGGAACGGTGAAATATATTTTTTACCAATATAGATAAAATTACAAGACTTGGTATATCAATAATGGCCATAAATGATACTCTGTTAAGGAAATATCACTTTTTTACCCCTTAAGGGGGATGACCCATGAGGAGTCAGACAAAATTCTTAAACAGCAGCATGGGTCAAATGTGGTATCAAATTAAAGGTCCCAATTAGCAGAGTACAATACCGCAAACCCGACGTTAAAAGGTTGGGTATTAAGAAAGGTGTTGCATTTTAAAGTTTTACCCATATATTTTAATGGAAACTTTGTTTGCCTGCCATTTCCGTTTCGGTCATCCCTTTGAAGTCTAGTTTGCGGCATTGTACTCTGCTATGTGGACCTTTAATTTGATACCAAACTCGACGTATGGTGCTACAAAAAATTTTTGTCTGACTCCTCGTGGGCCGTCTTTTCTTGGTTTTCTGGAATATGCTGTAATTTTAAAAAGGCAATCAACGGAATTTTTAATCTGGTAGGTAATATCAACAAAAAAAGTGTAAGTCATAAATTCCCACCGTGGGGGGAGGGTTTCATATTGGCGGCTCATGGGTTATACGTATGGTAAAATGATAAAGAATTAATTTAGTTAATATTGATTGACATTGTGTACAGTAATTATCATTATTGCAAGATTTTTATTTAGATATGTGTTTATGATCAGAAAAACCACAGTTCATTGGGTAAATTTACAGTAAATATGGCAATGGAAAAAGTAATGGACTCATTTCAAAATTTCAAATATATAGGCCTAAACCATTTTTTTTTCTTTTTTTACATGCAAGATAATAATTTCATTTCACTAATCATAACAAACATTATTAACATATTATACTGATTTTGACTACAAACCAATTCTTGTAGTTTTTAATAGTTTATGTATTTTTGAGGACCATTAACAGGCTTTATCATTTTAAAAACATTATTACAATAACGTATCTACATTTCCATAGATCTTTAAAGGTAACTTATAATAATGTCTATATACGGTTTGGCCTTACAGGTTCGATTTAAAACCCTTTAAAGCCTAATCCGGACATACCTCATACTGTCAAACCAGTATTCTACTTCATTACAGGAGCTAAGATTTTAATGTGCAAGAGTTTAGAACTCTTGTATATATTGGTATAAAATAGGTATGTATTGGATCAAATTGTTACATTTCGATAATGGACGATAGTTTTTGTTGTTGCATACCTAGTAATAACATAGAAGTTGGAAAATATTCTTAAACATATTTCATATGTACAAAGACAGCTCCAAACGTTTATTTAACACATAATAAATACAGATTTTGTCAACTAGTATTGACAAAAAATATCAAAGCTATTGCAAGTAATAAACCGTTCAAAGAAGGTTACAGTGAATTCCTTTTGTAAATAATTTTAGAGGAAAATAAAACCATGTACAAAACTAATGATAGGAATAAATCTAAATTTACACTAATTGGCCAAATACTCAATTTACATTACCCATTGAAATTTTCATCTGGTGAGTATATTGATAAAAGAAGCAATTTTTTATAAACTATTCAAATACTACCTAAACTTTTAATTCAAGATTAAACTTATAATATTATCAAGTCCAGTTAAATATTTTTTTATTCCATTGTTTTATGTATAATGGATTTTTCAATTTTTAGCTTGCACAATTCATTTTATGATAGGGTTTTTTCTAAATAAAACTGTTTTTATATAATCGTTTGTGCCCATTATAATTTTGATCTATAGCTCCGTATTACACTTTGGAAGACCTTAAATAATCTATTAGGACTAAAAGCTCCGCAACAGCACTAGATCAACCGTCTCCTACATTCTGTAAGAAGAATTCATCACAGAAATAAGTTTACTTATACACCAACGTGTTGAAAATTAATATACTCACTACATGGAAATAAAAAGGTACTCTTTAAAGGAATTGACAAGTTAAACACAATATATCGTTTATGAATAGTAAATATCCTATAAAATAAGTGTGAGTTTTAAAATCAAAAACTTTTAGTTGATATATTTTCAACCATTTTCCTTCAATCCATATGTATAATTTGTGATAAAATTTTGTTTTCAATAGCTGCGTCCAGACGATTATATTTTTAAGAGCGAACCAATTAATGATGAACCAAGGCTTATTAAAAGAATCAATTCACATTCTCATTTAACATCTTCGAGAATGTGGGAAACCTTTCCAAAGGAAATTTCAGCAGCTTTACTCTCATACATAAACAATAAGATTCGCTTATCTGAGAACTCCACAAGCCTCGTTATTATAGTTGGTCTACCTCTGTATTAAATTACAATTTTGTGGAAATATGCTGTATTTTTCGGTCCAACTCTTCAATCAGCACATTCATTTAAACGAACATGTATTATTTTCCGTGCTTTACGTATGCATCATAAACGGTTTTACATAAATTAAGTTCAATGTCAAAATTGCACTAAACCATATCTAAAAAAAAGAAAAAAAAGAAAAAAACTGCTGTTACGATGTAAGTTAATCAGCATAGATATAATTTTTAATGCAATTTTAATACAAACTTTCAACTGAGATGCTATACGTATATCAGTTTGGTCTGTTATTAGATCAGTTTGACTGAAAAAAGCACAGCTAAAATACATTATAATATGTTAAACTATTTTCAAGTATATGAGACTTAAATGAATAAAATTTTAGTACTCAAACAAAGGTTTTAAATTATCAGTAAAGTAAAGCCTCCTTGGACATTTCGTCTAAAACTTTCACTGGGCCGATTTACATGGGGGGTTGTACCAAAACAAACGTTTTCTGTCCTATATGAACAGGTTTTAGTAGTTGTTGTTATTGCTGTTTTTTTCTAAAAAGTATTTCCGTTAAGTTGGTCTAAAATGAAAATAAACTTTTGTTGTAGAGATGTAAATCAGCATAGTATTGACGGTACTTGGAAAAAACCAACATTTTCAATTATTTTAAAATAAGTTTTAGTACTGAAGAGTTGAAAATTTATTTATTATGTATGGTTCGTATAGAAAAATACTTTATGAATATATATACTTTAAAAATAATTTAAAAAATTCATCGATGAATAATTAAAAAAATTGGTTACGTTTTGATAAACGTTTTCGTGTTCATATTTTCTCATGCAAAGATTGACATTTGGCTACGGTAGCATCCTGTGTTGGCTAGTTTATAAGACAGGAAACGTATATTTGGCTTCTAACTTTATGTCTAATGTTTTTTGACCCCCTGAGTTATGATTTATATTCACGTTTGGTAAAATTTTCACCATTGTCTTTTTTGGCATTACAAAAATTAGTATTCTCTCCAATTTTAGTATCGCCCTTACTAAAAACCAAAAATAGCATTTTAACTTGACATTTAATTTACGATATACGTATTTTTATATTAAACCAAGTTGAACAAAAAAATGTATGATTCGGTTTTAGAAGGTCAAAAGTTTAAAGTGCCTGGAATTTTCCGATTATGGATGTTGAATATATTCTGGAGTAATTTATATTTATAATTTAGTTCGATTTAATAGAGCTGACATGAACCCAAATAATTTAGAATTTATTGTATATTTTTATAATGCCTTTCTCTCTTTTCGTTTTATAATGATCCAATTTAAATTAGGTTGTAAGCTCAATGCATGATAAAATAAATTATTTATCTTAGACATTTCTCCAGAGCGTGAAAAATATTAAATAGTAAGGTCTAAAAAAAAAAAAAAAAAAAAAAAAAAAAAAATAGGAATTTGGGATTAAGAGAATAATTGGGCATTACACAGGTGTACTTCAGCTCTTTATTTATTGTTGCTAAAAACGTACAACTGACCATCACTATAACTTCATCCTTTCTGTATTAGAGTTTATATATAAACCTATTTATTTATGATTCGTACTCTCGTATATTTAGTACTCTTTCTACAGTTAATACTAATTAAAATTCCGCAAATGAAAACGCATAATTTATTTGTATAATTTTTTACTAATAATATGTATGTAAATAAAATTAATTTATATTTTATAATTAATTATCCACCGCCAATGTTAGTGCTACGTTAGACTGCACTACCTCAAATCATAGAGGAATTTGAACCAAGGATTGAGAATTTTAAGTGATTACTCATTGTTATAATGTTTACATAGTATTAACTTACATGTAAATTAGTAAAAACAATCAGGAAACTGTAACGATTGTAGACAAGAGAGGTGGCGATAGGCTGTCTGTAGCATAACAAGATTATTTCAGTCGTTACAGTTTAGGTAAACCTCTCAACAACTTATCGACAAGCAAACTCTAAGTAGATTTCCCACGGGGCTTACTAAGGCCAAGTTGCAATGTTAAATATAACATTGAGACGAACCTGTTACTTTGAAGAGCCCTGTTATTTAGCAAACTTCAGTCATTGGTGAACATAAAATCTTAAAGATATCATGTTAAAAGTAATACAACGTTGTGTAATTTATCTTTACAATATTATTATTTAGAAAATTCTGAACAGGGTATAAATCCATTAAGGAAGTTTTAAGAAACAAACCAACCTATAACATTTTCAACATTTTAATTCTATTGTCAATCTGCAATTCTGATGTTGTTTGAACAAATTACCTATTGAGAAAAATTAACTATTAAAAATTAACTATGAAAAATTAAGTATTCCAAACACGTCAACACATTGTATAAGAAGATTGTTTTAATTTTTCTATTAAAATACCACTTTTAGTGCTTCTGTTAACTTTAGGAGATTCCACCAAGGTTTCCCAAGTGTTGAGTATAGTATTAATAAGAATATTTACTTTGCAATCTAATTTAACTGTTTTGTACTTAATTATTGTTGAATTAGTAATTTTTATTTAGAATATCAGGTAATAAATTGAAAATATAATAAATTCATCCTATCAGAAACAATATTAGTGGTATAAGAGTATAATATGATTTAAATTTATAATATGTATTATTTATATAAAATCCGTTTTTTGTTGTTAGTAAAAGATAGGATGAACATTTTGCTATTACAAAACGAGATCTCAACTAATAGAAATCTAACACTCTTGAAATATGTGTCATATTAAAATGTCGCTGCCTAGGTTTCAAATATGCCACTCATGTCTGTTTTTAGTATAAAATGTTTCTTTATACATAATGTTTTCAGGTGTTTTTGGAGTTAAGGTTATAAGCTTTATAAATAAAGAATGGCATATAAAAATTAATATAAAAAAAATTCTAAAACATCTTCAACGTAAAACATATGATGATTGCGGAGGACAATAAATTTAAATCAAAATGATAATTTGGAGCTTATAAATATATGTATACCATATTTTTCATTGATAAGAAATTCTACCTCACACGTTTTTAAATGATTAAAGATTACAAGAAGCGATACAATAATCAAAAACAAATATCAATATACTTAGAGTATATTATTATTTTAAGATTAGATCTAAATAACATGTTTAAAATCAATCATACATATTTCATTTATAACATTTAATAATTGCATTTATAATGGTTATTAATTGCATTTCATATGAAGTTTATCAATATGTGGCTCACATTCGTTTATAAATGGTTTTGAAGATGACAACGATATCATCGAAGCAAAATCTACTCATGCATATTAATAGAGCTCAGAAACATGAATTATTTTCCAAACTGCTAATTTCCTTTGCGTCACCGCAATTCCCGCAAACCTACTTTTTATGGAGTGTGAACCACAATTACGAATTTTGATTATTACTTTATTGTTTGGTTTAAATCGTTGACTTCAATTCAGTAAAAATATTTAAAGTACTGAAGACTCCATTAAAAACTCTATAATAATTGTTCATTCGTTATATTTTTTAAAATTTATATAGTTCTTAGACAATAAATTGGAGTTACAATACTATTACTAATTTAATTTATTTATATACCGGCTGTCCATAAAGTCTTGCCCTGATAAAGAAACCAAATAGCATAAAAACAGATGATGGTAAAATAATTCTTTATTTTAAATTTTACCAAGCATGACTTTTTTTAAGTTTTATTTGCACATGTATAAACTCGACACACCTCTATGTGTGGGAGTTGGGTTGCATGTAAATTTTCTAGGTGACTTTTTATTTCGCCCCTTGTTTTGATTAACACTTCTTGAGTAATGGACGTCACTCCATTTGTTATTCTCTCTCTTAGTGTCTCTAAATTAGGAACTGGGGTTGAATACACTACGTCTTTAACAAACCCTCACATAAAAAGTAGAGAGGGGTCACGTCTGTTGACCGAGGCAATTTAGAGGATTCTATTGAAATGTTTGGCGCACAGCATCAACTGTGACTTCAGTGATGCGTGGGAGTCCAGTTCGCTTCTTGTCACACACAATATCCCTCTCATAAAAATATTCATACCTCCTCTTGATACTTCTTACATCAGGTTTAGGTCATCCAAATTTTTGCACAAAATTCTTTGGACAGTTATAGGGGACTGAGTTTCATGGAACTAGAGGACACACTGTGACTTCTCCTGCAGGCTATCCATTTCTGATTTGTTTTGTACAGTATTTAAAGGAAACTGAATTTTTGTCAAACAGACGGGCAAAAAGTGTTACTAACTTAATGCGAAAAAAACTAGATTAAATTCTCTTCAAAAGAAGAGATGGAATACGCGTGTGGCTCTAATGGTTTCCGTACAGCAGAGCTATCAAATCAGGGCAAGATACGGTATTGTAAAACAAGAGATAGAAATGCCATTCTAGGTGAATCTTAGTCTTATAAGTATTCAATTTCTGATATATCACAAGTGAATATGGTACTTAATTTAAAGAAACAATAAAAAGTATTACTGTTTTATCAAGGCTTACTAAGCAAACATTTTTTCTCTGGGGTAAACATCAAGTTCGATGAAAAATAAACTTTTTAGTATATTTTTTGTATATATGACATTTGCAATGCAAGTAAGTTGTTGACTGCAATAAAGATGTATTATTTTCAGTTCCGTATTTTGTATTTTTTTTTTTTTCATCTTCAACTTCATTCCATGAAGAGTTGTTTTGCGAGAGTTGTCTGGCATTATTATTGTAACTAAGGCTGTCAGTTTATATATTCTATATAGTTATATGGTTATGATTATAAAAGTCATCAAATTAAGTAAGACTTTCAAATTAAGACTTTCAATTAAGTAAAAAAATAGCCTTCCTTTATGAACCAAAAGTAAACTAAAAACTATTTTAAAATCTAGTTTTGAAGCTAATCAATAAATTTGTTTTCATAGTTATTCACTCGCCGGCCCACGCTTACGAAAAGGTAATTGAAGAATGACAGTTTTTTATTCTTTATTTTGATATTAGGTAATGAGATTAAAATTCATTTTATAATGTATTTTTCGACAAGGTTGTTTTTTTACAAAACAACAATGGAACAAATTACAATGTGTTAATACAATCGGAATGTATTACGAGTATGTTAGATATTAAAAAATTATCTTGCAAGAGTATCTTAATAGAAAAGTGCAAAACCACTGCCAAATTTGAGCAATTAATTATGTTAAAACTAAAAAAGGTCCTCTTGTTATAAGTCTGACCATTAAGGAAAACAATGTTCCAGGCTCAGCCTGATATATGTGCATCTGCGGGCTATTGCAGCTGTGATCACATGGCTAGCTGCTGGCATTTACATTCGTAAGCAGATACTTATCTGCATACGTGCTAATATTGCTGATAGCAGTTGCATTCGGATTGGTGTCATTGTTCTTTAATCGGTTCATGCTACAACATGAAAATTATACTTCATGTAGTAATTACTTTGGCACTCTGAAACTTAAATCATGGTTTTAAACTACCTATGGTCCCAGTTCGCGATTGGTCGTGTGTTGTCTACAGCCCAGTTTGCCACGCTATAAAAACATTCTCAAGTGGAAAATCATTGGGGTAGAAGAGTCACATTTTATGTTTGGAAGACAACCATGATGATCAACTAACCAAAGTTTTCTAACTGTATAATGTAATAATGTGGGCCTTTCTGCATGTTAGACACGGCTGGGAAGCTGTTCGAGAAGCTGATCCGTTCCCGCCTGACTTCTGCCGTGGAAGCTGCCGGGAACTTATGCCCCCGTCAGTATGGTTAAGAAGGGGACGGTCAACTATTGACGCTATCACCGAAGTCCATGGAGAGCTGCGAAGAGAGCCGATAAGAGCCACAACCATTTCTCTCGTCGAGTAGTGCTTCTTGTTACGCTTACGTCAAGAATGCCTAACTTGGCGAGGTGGGTCGATATGTTGGATGCGCTTCACAACACCTTTCACGGTCCTGCATATCTGTTGCGACTCATCGATGAGGATTATCTCCACTCACGAAGCCTGATTTACGACACAAGGGACGGAACGTGGACCATGGAAATCACTTCTAGTGCCACGCAAGGTTCAATACTCGGCGCGGATCTCTGGAACGTTGCCTATGACAGCCTTCTGAGGTCCGAGATGCCTGAGGAAACCACTTTGGTTGGGTACGCCGATGACGTCGCAGCTCTCATTGCCGCACGCAACGTTGAGCTGGCCCAACTAAAGTTGAACCGAGTCATGTGGGTGGTCAACACATGGATGTCCGATCACGATCTCTCGCTTGCTCTCAGTAAGACGGAGATTGTGATCCTCACGAAGAAGAGGATCGACACTGTCCTTCCGTTCCGAGTGGGGAGGGAGGTCCTCCAATCAACTCGTACTGCTAAGTACCTCGGAATTATGGTGGACACTAAGTTAAGCTGGAGGGATCAGATCTTCCGTACGGCGGACAAGGCTGCTAAGGTAGTGACTTACCTTAGTAAGCTGATGGCCAATGTCGGGGTTCCACGATCCAGCAGAAGACGTCTGTTGATGTCCGCGGTTCAGTCCGTGCTTCTTTATGGAGCAGAGGTGTGGGCAGACGCTCTCGTTAAGGAGTAATACAGGTTGCGACTCGCCCGGGTTCAGCGTCAAGCGGTGCGCGGGGTGTGTTCCACCTACCGGGCAGTGTCCGAGCCTGCCGTCCTGGTGGTGGCAGGAGTAATCCCTGTCAAGCTCTTAGCAGGAGAGAGGAAGGCAATTTATCAGAGACAAGGCGAGATTGGTAAGGACACGCCAAGAACAGAAGAGCGCTCCCGAACCTTCCAGCAATGGCAACACAGCTGGGAGTACGACACCCGAGGACGATGGACTGCGCGACTTATCAAGCAGGTCTTACCATGGGTGGAATGGCAGCCAATCCTTGACAGGTCACGGCTTTTTTTGGTCGTACCTGAGCCGGATGGACCAGACCGGTTCACCGGACTGCATTTATTGCCCGGGCGTTCCCGACGATGCGGAAAACACATTCTTCCGCTGCCCCCGTTGGGAAGGGCCCCACCTGGAGGCCACACATATTTTTGGTGTATTTTTGGTGGACGCGGTCTGCCAAAAGATCTTGGATGATGAGGGCAACTGGGATTGTTTATCACAGTTCGTCCGGGGCATCCTCCTGGAAAAGAAAACCGATCTGGACCGCGAAGTGGCCCAGATCCCTTGATCGAGCGGCTGGATAAGGAGCGAGCCCCACGAGTGGAAGCCAAATGTAAACCTATCCTGACGTTATTTGATAAACAATTCCAGGTTAGAATCCTAAAGGGTAGATGAGGTTTTTTGTGGGTAAACCCGTTTTTTTTAGGGGAGCCCCACACTACAGGCTGGCCACCTGTGTGCGTAATGAATTTTTCTCACCTCTCCCCCTCCCAAAAAATCATAAAAAGCGTCCCCTAATAACTCAAAAAGTGAGTAAAAATTCTCGTACAGGACGGACATCGGAGCGTATTCCTAGTAAGGAGAGTACATATTCGAAAACCAGACTTTAAAGGTCAAATATGTCGGAAGTTATCAAGGTATGTAGAGGAAAAAACATAACCTCTTCCTAATGTCAGCTGAATAGCTATTTTTTGTGATTTTGTGTTCCGGATATGAAGCATCAAAACTAAAACAGAAGTCAAGTTACATTGTAATATTTACCTCACAGCTAATTGAAAAAGAGAATGAAGCAGTTTTGCCACGAATACGATATTCATCGTAACGATGTCATATTATTCTATTTTATATTTAGATTATTAGTTAATAACGAACCATTAGGTAATGACCAAATTAACAATTATTAATCAAGGTAAATCTAAAACCATACAATCTACATTTGTTTGCTTTGAAATTTCTTATTTCAGTAATAATTGGGACAAAAATCTCCGACGCAAACGAGAACGATTGTTGTTTCTTGCAGCGTTGGCAACACTTAGGTAACAAAGAGTAAAATGTTGGGCTTTTAACACTTTTTCAACCCACAAAACCTCCGTGGCGACATCCACGGATGTCGCAGAAAATGACACCATTTCTCTCATAAGATGTAGCTTACCTGGCAAAACAGTCATCCTGGGAAGTTATTTCAAAGCGTTGATAATATTCTTGTATTCTAAATTTTTAACGTCTGCCGTTTTTGTCCTGACCGTTATATTGAGGTCGGGCTTACGGCATTGTATTCTACATTTTAAGACCTTTAATTAGATATATATGAACCTTCTGGAATGTATTTAAATTTAGTATGCTTAATGTGAAATCATTGTGTAACTCCTTATGGGCCAACTCCTCATTTTTGGGCAAGATGCCCATATGGGATTTCAGGGGACTTTTAGGGGAAAGGAAAGATGATGCCATATAACACATTTCAAGCGAATTTTTTTTTCCAGACTAATTCCATTGCACTGTTATGTTGGATTGGAGATGACTTATTTTGTGTTACTTAAAAAAAAAAAAAAACAAGTACATTCAAATGTTTTGGGTATTATCTGTTACTAAAAAAATAACTTAAATGTTATGTTAAATATAAAAGAGTTCTTAGTTTAAAATATTTTTTCAAGTAGATTAACATTCAGTGTGAAACGTCTTTGATTTTTGGTTAAAAATATTTTAACTTTCTTATATATCATCACCAAAATTTAAGTAAGGATATTTTGTACGATCATGTTTAAATATCATAAACTAGTACATTTTCATTAAATTGTAATTTTATAACTTTTTTATTTGTTGTTTACTATGCCGAAAAATACAAGGTAAAAATATTATAATTTAGATATTTTATTATACCTTATGAAGTACCTTTGTGAGCGTTTGGTGATGCTTAAAAACTTAACATAATTTTAATAGTATTGAGTATTTTAATTTAATACCCCGATTCTAATAATTAAACAATATAAAAATTAGGATCAACCAAGCATCATTTACTTATGGGATTGAAAAAATGTTTAACACTTTCATATAAAGTATTTCAACTTCAATTTAACTCAATTTAAATTTCCAATTTTTAATTACATGGTCCAAAAGGAGTGAAAACCATGTTCGGTCCACCAGTAAACCAAGCATAATCACATTTTTGCCGGTCGCCAGCAGGACGTTTAACACAATTACGTTTTTGTGCTGGGCGCTTTGAAGGAGTGTTTTTGAGTGGCACTTTAATTTACTTTAAGCTAAGCTGGCAGAAAGGAATTTCGGTTAAATGTTTAGGATTGAAAAAGGGTTTTGGTCATAGCCTGGGGCTGCCCCTCAGGCTACCCTTGAGGTAACACCTTCAGGGCACCCCTAGGACAGCACCAAACATGCAAGTTCTTGTTTACATTGCATACAAGTAACATGTGTTGAAAACTATCCGCACGTATAAGAGTAACCCGTACTTGGTAAAAATATACCAAGTGTTGGTCAACTTCCAACACACAAACACTTTTTAAAATTTTAAATAAAGTTTCAATCATTCTAGGCTAGGCACGATTTACGTTGCACGATTCTACGCTAGGCGTGGAGAGTTTTTACAAGTTATATTTAGGTCAAGTTCAAACAAACTTTAAATTTTTTTCCCCTAAGGGGGTTGTTTAGTGTCTTAGCATTTCCCTCGCTGTAGCCTCCGAAAAGGCACAACTAGGGACAAAACCAAATATTCAAAAGTTAGTTGACCTTGCCCACCTAGTATTTGTCTTGAAAATTTCCATGCATTAGTTATCACTTAAAACTTAAATTAATCAACACTTAGTGAAATATTCAAAGTATCATTCAGTATACAGACAAACTCTTGAAACAATATTTTACCAAGCTTGGATCTTTCATCACTATGAATTGAAATTGAAAGTCCTCAGTAGGTCAAGGTCAAACGGACCTTAAATGTTTTTAGGCCCCAAAAATGCATGGCGAGCCACGAATGTAAGGGGACCTTGGGGACTTAAAAAAAGACAAATAGCTAACAAAGATTCATTTTACAAAATTTTTAGTTTCCAGAAGGGAAAGTTTAACAGAAATCGCACTATTGGCTTCCTCGGCCCGCGTGCAGATGCTGTCGGCTCACTACCCCAATACAAGCGTACAAACGGGCTGGCCCCATTTCTCAGTCGGGTTAACTTTACATGAGCGGGAGCCATGCTAATGTTGGATTAAAAACATTTTGACCATAAAGCAACTTTAGTTGCGCCTATTCCTAACAATTCAGACTCTTATTATATAGGTTGGTTTAATTTATATGTTTCCAGGGACACTGTCTCAGGCTCTCAGGACACCTCTCATCCTGTGCACATCGCGGTCGCTGTAATTGTAAAATGCGGGAGTTGTATTGGTTCAAAAATAATCAAGTGGTGTCACATGAGAGTTTAGGCAGAGTCACACTGTAAACTTAAAATTTTCTCTGCACCTTTGCTGTTTCTCTTCCAATTTCACTCAAAGTCCTCAAGGTTACGGGGACTCTGACTGGAACTCGGAGCAGGGTTCGAAAAACTTCAAAAGTGCCAAAAAATGTTAAGTTTCAGCGTAACCTTGACCTACATTACGTCAGTGACGTCATCATGGTGACGTCAGGGGTGATGACGTCATCTCATGTCACAAATTTGACACCATTTTTGTGATGTCATAAGGTGACGTCATTAGTGATGACATCATCAGTGACGGCATCGATGACGTGATGACATTGAACTGATGCAGCGTCCGCAAAATGCCACTACTGAAATCGTATTTAAAAAATGACAGAATTTACATGTTGAGAAACCTTTTAAAATTTAATCCATTACTATAACACTATAGCGCTGTCTGAAGAGATGTATGTTCCACGTTATCAAAATCTAGCAGGTAAATTTTGCTTAAACTTTGCATTTAAGAGTGTTTTGGCCCAAAAATAAATTTAGAAATAGTCTCAACCCAAGAAAAATTGAAATTGGTCTAAAATTAATGTTAAAATCGTAATTTTTAACATTGGTCTTAGTTTGGTATCGAAAGAACAACGAAAGGTATACAAAAATAAAGGAACATTAATGTTAGGCTCAGTCTTTTTGAAACAGCTTTTAACTGTGAAGAGGTAAAGTTGGTGGAATTTAATAGCTTTATTACCATGACACTATAACAAAAGTAAATTATAATCAACGAGCAAGGCTCGGTTACCCTGTGACTGAAGTTAATGTGTGGGTAGAATTTCAGGACACGTTTGAACAGTTTTCAATAATTGTTTACATACGATAAAAGATAATTTTTAAATCGTCGCATAATAAGAATAATATAACTATGTGCAATATTTATAATTGCATGCATTACAAGAGTAAAATATAAAACATAAAAGAGATGGAATTCATGTTAGCTTTGTTATACAATCCATTCACGAGCTAAATCGAATATGGTAATTGAGTGTAGAACAAGCAACAATTAGAAATCAAGCAGTAAAACGATACGAAATGCATGTGATACGTACTACAGAAACAACTCATTGTAGATTGATGCGGAGATTAGGTCCATAATCTCAGTAATAGAGTTATGAAACCTGTGTAAATACATCATGATAACTTTGCAACTACACAAAAATTTCTTCATACTATTTATTAGTCTTCAAACACAAATTAAGGATTGCTTGGTAAAATATAATTATGAAATATAATATCTTATTCATTATCTTATTCATTTTAAGTTTCACTCTTTTCTATAATGTAATGGTAGCTGATAGTTGCTGGGTTATTATCTCTTTCATATGAACAACAATTGTTTTAATCAATTAAATTATTTCAAACAGTTCTGTTTTTATTAATATAGTTTAGTATTATTTTCATGAAATTACTATGCTTTTCATTATAATGGTGGGAGCTAAGGTTGAATCAAATCAAACATTTACTGTCTGAAATGTGAATCAGTGTTTCATTATTTTTCAAGTAATATTTGTTATTTTTCACATATTCACAGCCATAAACGAAATGTATTGAAACATGTAGGCTAACTACTCTATTGTGTTATTATTAAGATATAATACTTTAGGTCCCTATTAAGATAAGCAAATGAAATTGTAACCAGGCAGTATGAAAATTGTTTGAAGATAATTTTTATATATTATTATGTTTATTGTATATATTTTATAAAGAAGTGAAACTTAACACTTAAATTATTGTGATTAATAGTATGAACAAAAAACAAAAAACAAAAGCAAATGCCATAATAGTAGAGGGAAAAAGCCACTTCTAAACCGGAAGTGACGTCAGCTGCCAGGGCAGCTGCAGGGGTCAGATGGTGTCAGCTGCCAGGGCAGCTGCAGGGTGCAGATGGCGAGAGCATATGCCCTGAATTTGAAGTAGAATTGGGCATGAATTAAGAGTTAGTTGAAAAGTAAAATTCAACTGTGTTAACTAAACTCTAAAAGTTGAACAAAAATTAAGAGTAAGATCAAAACTGAAATTCAACAGTTATAACTGGGGGCCTGGAAAGTATGTCAAGGTCATCCAGAGTAAGTTTTAAAAAAGCCTACCCAACTACCACCAGAAATAGTTCAAAGTTGAACTAGTTGGTGATAGTGGGATAATTCATTCGTGCCATGGGAGAGGTGTTTATTGTTTGAAAGTTGGCGATTGAATGAGAAGCGCCGCCTAGGGAGAGGGCTTATAAAATGGCAACCTTCTCCCCACCACCCCTTCCCCCACTCCTTTAGACCAATAACCGGTCGCCGACTCTATGTGGTGAAACTGAACTAGACATGGCGGCCGCCATGGATAAGTCTAACCTCAAACCTTAGCTTAGCTGAAGAGAATAGAGGAGCATGAAGTAGGAATTGTGGTGACAGCGCTTATATGAGGAATAGTAGGGGTAAAATAAAAAAACTTGTTGAACACAGTCGATAGGTGTAACAAGTTCAAAGTTGTTGAATTGTAACATAGAATGCAAAATGTTGTAAATAACATTATCATCAACATTAACCTGCGAAGTCTTTGAGTATAATGGGTTAAAACTGTACTTCTTTCTAACTCTATTTAAATTAGTTTTACACTTTGAAATTGAAGGTTTAGAAGTACTTCGTAATATGTGTTGTGTTCGCAAAAGCTTTAATTTTAAACATTGTGCAGTCATCATAACCGATGTGTTAAGTTCAGAAGTTAAAATAAGACTGAGATATAAAATGAAGTGTAAAAGAAATTGAAACAGAAAGCCAGAGTAGTAATTTTATAGGTTAGAATTTACGAAGGCTATTCCATGGATAATTCTAACCTCAAACCTAGTAAGTGAAGTAGTCATAACATAAAACTAACGAGAGATGATGACCGAGCGGATGCGAGGCAATGAATGTTTGTAGCGCGATAAACTACCCACCTTTATAGAGGCAATAACTCCAGCCAGATGGCGGCAGATGGCAAGCAAATGACTGGTTGACCGACTTTCACCTGAGTAGTAAGAGAAGTAGGGTTCTGTGTCTATCCCTACTCCTTGGGGTCAATGACCGACCGGAAAGGTCAATGACCTCCCCCCCCCCGAAAAAATGGAGCCCCCCCCACACTCCTTCCCCCACTCCTTCCCCCACTCCTCCAGGTCAATGGCCGGTCACCACCGGTTGTTGACTTTATGTGGTGAAACCAGACTAAATATGGCAGCTGCCATGGATAATTCTAACCTCAAACCTGCTGCGCATGCAACAAGTTCTTCGGATCGGAATGAGTCTATGCTATGCGCATGCGCCTAGTCCTGTATTACTCACTTTAGCACTACTGCACATGGATAATTCTAACCTCAAACCTTGGTTTTGTGTTGTTGCGCATGCGCCGCTCCCCACTCCTTTGCCTTTCTTTTACACTGCTGCGAATTGGACTGGATTGAACACTGTACTGTAGTGAAACAACTTCCCCCACTACTCGAGAATCCGAGGAGCGATACGAGCCTGATCTTAGCGTCAGTCGTCAACAAACTTTCATAGCGAAAGGTTGTTGGCGACTCAGCAAGAGGTTTCAAATATATAGTAGGCCTATATATATTTGAACTTCTTCTACTACGTTGCGTTTTTTAATGCAATGTAGTATGTGTGTGTGTGTGTGTGTTTAGTTTTAAGTTGTATTAAATTTAAGAAATAATTTGCGCATTGCGATGTTAGTTATAAGTTGGGTTTAGCATTAAGGTGTATTAATTTTAAGAGGTATTTAGCATTAAGGTGTATTAATTTTAAGAATAATGATGGTATTTGGTTGTGTTGAATTATTTGGTTTTTTAATAATGATGTGTTGTTAGTTTTAAGTGTTGGTAATACTAATTAATGTTGTTTTGCCTTACAGCTAGATGTTAGGGGGTAGATTAAATGTAAATTCAGAAGTTCAGTTGAACTTCACTTAGAAGGGGTGGGACATCCGCAAAATGCGGACTAGGTTTTTGCATTTTTGTTTAGGAATATAATGGGTGGGATTAGTTTGGGTGGGGTTAGAGTTGCGTTTCTGCATTAGGTGTTCCAGTTTCCCTTGGAATTCATGGTTACGGTAGACCCGGACCGGACCGTTACGGTAGACCCGGACGGTCCAAACAAAATTGCGTCGATGTCCCTTGCAGAACGTAACTAGTGGGTTGGGAGTGGGAACCGTTAGGCAAACAGGGTGGTGGGAACAGTATTACTGTTCCCATCACCTTGGATCATTATAAATCTTGAATGACCTTGACCCACTTTTGGAAGGGTCAATGACCCCCCCCTCCCCCCCTCCCCCCTCCCCCCCCCTCCCCCCCCTCCCCCCCCTCCCACCCCGAAAAAATGGAGTCGATTCCCCCCCCCCTTCCCCCACTCCTACCCCCACTCCTTCCCCCACTCCTTCCCCCACTACTCCGGGTGAACGACCGGTCATGACCTGAAAAATTAAAATGGCTATAGCTTGATAACGGATTGACGGATTTGGACAAGCGATACATCATTGAAAAGGTCTATGTAAGACAAACATTTTGGTAAAAGAAGAATTTGGTTATCTTATTTTAGTCAAAAGTTATGCGAATTATTTTAAATAAATACCTTCTCTTTTCCCTTTTCCCCCACCTCCCAGGTCAATAATCAGTCTTGGCCAGCTGCTACCCCTCTCATTTGCATATTGTTATAAAAGACGCACCGACTGCGGCTAACATTTCATTCTGATTCCAGACGTTACGCTGCGAACTTGGAGCCACAACCATGTCATCTCTGCCAACTACAACTTCTACTTTAACTTCTACTTCAACTTCTACTACGGCTGTTACTGCACCAAAGAAAACTCTTCGTCTGAAAAATCCTCCTGACTGGTACAAGAAGCAACTTGGATCCCAACCTTCAACTTCTGGCACTATTCTTCCGCCTATCAAGACTTCTAAACTTCGAAGCATTTTTTCACCGCCTTCGCCTTCTACTTCGCTTTCAAACGACTCCACACCGCCATCAACCATCATGCCGCCTCCACAGAAGCCAGCTCCCCGTCTTAATACCCCTTCATTTGAAACTTTGCTTCATAGTCTTAGTACACCTATCATTCCACTGTCACCATTGCCTCCTACCCCACCACTTACTATGCCTGAAGACCACACCTATCATAAAACTAAATCCACTAAGCCTACTCCCAAACCTGCTCCTAAGCCTGCTCCTTCAGAGCAATTTCAATTATTACAAGAAGAGCGTCGTAGGGCATTTAGCCGTCCCACTACTTGCCCTGAAGTGCTCACTAGGGGAATTAAGAAAGGATCAGCTTGTGGGAGGAAATGTGTTAAAAATGAAAGTTTTTGCCGTGTACATATCGTGAAACATATTTCTGAACCACAACTGACAGAAATCCCCACCGTTGAAGACGATCCTAAAATAATATCCGTCAGAGGAGAGAGGCTTAAGAAAGGTTTGAAATATTTTTTTCTAAGTGTTGTTGACCACCAACACATTTTGGCAAAATGTAACGGCTTAAAATATAAAATTAGAGTTTGTGAGAATTTGTGTAAAGAGAAGAGATTTAACACTTTAGATTCTCAAGACTTTCTCCTCAGGGATAAAAAGGATCGTATTACAAGGTGGGGGCGTAAACAGTAAATTCACTTAGTTTTTTCCAAATTGTTGCTAAAAAAATAATGGGGGAGAAACACAATGCGTTATAGCGTTGTGTTTCTCCCCCATTATTTTTTAACACTCTAAGTCCCGTGACCTACTAACCTACTTCCATTTGAGTAGTAAGAAAAGTACTTCCCCCACTCCTTTGGGTCGATGACCGGTTAAGGTCAGCTCTTACCCCTCATTTGCATTCTGTTATAAAAGCGGAGCGAGCGTTGGTCACTCCTTCATTTTGCTTCTACACGCCGCTCTTGTTGTTTCGTCTCTGCTGTTTACAATATTACCTACTTCAAAATGCCTCCTCATGTGAATGACCATATTAATTCTTCCAAAATTTCCGATGTTTTTCTACAACCTGAAGACATTTTAAATAATGATAGTGAGAGTGAGGATGATGATGATTATACTGTTGAACTTAGTGAAGAACGTAAGGTTATAGCAATTGATCCACAATTTCCATTTGATACAATAGAAAAGTTTATAGTTGAAGCTAATAAATGGTTAAATTTAGGATGTTATGTACGAATTGACTCTTTTATATTGTATGGTGATAGTCATTCTTTCCTTGTCACACCAAATGACAGAGACCGCATGTTGCAGTGGGCACAATCTATGATGGAGTGCTATGAACAAGGTGTGGACACTGGCGGCTATTTTCTTGCACAACTAGTGTAATAACAAATTACCCTTCCCCCCATGTAGTGAAAAAGGAAAAGAAATATTAGGAATCTAATTATAATACTTCCTTCCACATATAAAGAAGAGGGGGAAAGGAGTGGGGATTATAAAGTGGTGGGGGAATGTGTATAAATGCAGGTTGTTTGAAGAGACTTTTATTATTATTGTGGCTTTAGCAGAAACAACATGGAGTTTAAATCTGCAGCAAAAATAAGGAATAATATAATAAAGAAAGAAATTCGCAAGAAAGAAAAGATTGAACTTATAAAATTACAACTTATAATACCTTCCATTGAAATTGGATGTAGCAAACTAAAAACTTTGGTGAAAACTAACGAATATTTATTACAATTGCTAAAAACAATCGAAGAGTTGAAGAGAAAGAATGGACATTCTACATAGTAAAATTTGAACATTTTAATATAAATAAGTAAACTGAAAAAAGTAGATGTAGAATAGAGAGCGAGGAATAGATCACTTTGTGGTAATGGACTAACATGCCACTTAGTGCTCTATTCCTCGTTCTCGCGTTAAAATTGGATTACCTTGACCTATTTGTTCGACTGTTAGAATTTGGTTAACACTGTTGAATTTCAGTTTTGAACTAATGTTTATTCTTGTTCAAATGTTAGAGTTTCTTAACACTGTCGAATTTTAGTTTTGAACTAACTTTTAATTTATGCGAATTTTTAGTTCAACTCTAGTTAATTTATGTGCAAATTTAGTTCAACCAAGTGCCTGTGCTCTAGCCATTTCCACCCTAACATTTGTTCTTTCAACATCTGTCCCATAACATCTGTCCTAATAGATGTTTGGAGGGCAGGTGTTTGGTTTTAAAAGTAACTAAAATTAGTTGGGTGGGGGAAAGTTAGTTAAAGCTTGAATATAAAGAAGTATATACTAAAACTCCAATGGGAATAAAGAACACGAATGAACAATTAGTTTGTAGAAGGTTAATATTTTTATTTAAAAAGTTTGATTTCCTTGTATAGTGAAGAAGATGAAATAGTGGTGGGGGGACCGTTATAAAAGGAGGAACGCGAGAGCCCATTTTATTTCTTGGCAAAATTTCGAAGAGTAAACATCTCAACATGTATCGTTGTGATAAATGTTCGGAATCGTTTCACGATGAAATTCTATTAGACTGTCATAAAGAACTAATTCACAACAACCCAGAAGAAAAACAAGAACAACAAGAACAAGAACAACAAGAAGAACAAGAACAAGAACAAGAACAAGAACAAGAACAACAAGAAGAACAAGATGAAATAACAGCAACATCTTCAACTACTTTACCGAATCTACAAGTATTTGCATTACCCGGTAAAGTAGTATTGCATCATAAGATTCAAAATGAAAACTTGAAGCTAGAAGAATTTATTAGAGAAGCAAAACCAATCGTAAGTAAAATTTTAAAAGAAGAATTGAAAAGATTAAACTTTCTTAAATTTGGTTTACTACTAGAAGCTATGTTTATAAATGTACAAGAAGAATTATCACCAAGAGGATTCATAACAAAAAACCGAACCATTATGGA
This sequence comes from Neoaliturus tenellus, assembly GCA_030545055.2. Taxonomy (NCBI): domain Eukaryota; kingdom Metazoa; phylum Arthropoda; class Insecta; order Hemiptera; family Cicadellidae; genus Neoaliturus; species Neoaliturus tenellus. Next base: position 98,318,832 of record CM061534.1, on the reverse strand, counting down.
AAGTTCAAACATTGATTCAATAATAGAAAATTGCATAGAAGAAATATTAACAAAAATTCAGGAACACGAAGGAAGAGGATCCGGATGGAGTCTTACAAGTATTGAAGTATTAGATATAAGAGTTCACAAACATGGATATGGACTAATGGGATCTAGTTACATTCCTTTACCAAAAAGAATTGAAAATACAAAATCTTGTGTTAATGTTAAAAATGAAGACAATGAATGTTTTCGTTATGCAATGACAGCTAAATTTGTACCACCACTTCATGTGAATAGACCTAACCAAGAATATGAAAATCAAAGATTTAGATACAATTTTCAAGGAATCACTTATCCTGTATCACTGAAAGATATATCAAAATTTGAGAAGAAAAATCCTGGTACGTCTATCAATGTTTTTGCATTAGATAGTTCAAACAAAGTGTATCCTTTACGTATTGCAAAAGAAGAGCTACCAGATCATACGGATTTACTACTACTAACGCGAGGAGATGTGTCTCACTATGTGTACATAAAGCAATTTGATCGTCTTGTTAATAAGCAGCTTTCTAAAGATCGACACAGAAAGTTAATTTGCAAGAGATGTTTCAATTTTAAACGAGATGGGCTACACTCAAGAGAATGGTTACAAGAGCACAAAAGATTATGTAACAATAATTATGAAGCAAAGATTATTTTACCTTCGGAAAGCAGAGCATTTGTTACATTTGAAAAGGTTCATCATCAGTACCGTATTCCTCTAGTTGTGTATGCGGACTTTGAATCAACACTTGTTCCTGTTGAAGATGAAAATTGTGAAGCTAGAAAAAGTGTCAAGTATCAAATGCACAAACCAAACAGTTTTTGTTTAATGGTTAAATCAACATTATCAGAAGAACATTTAAACAGATATGGATTAACTTCAGAACCTCTAGTATATCGTGGTGAAAATGTAGAAAAAATATTTCTTGATCACTTATATTCAATAGCTGGAAATGCACAAAGATTATATACAAATATTGTACCAATGAAACCGATGGAGGAAGAAGAAGAAATTCAACATGAAAATGCAACTCGATGTTTCTTATGCAAAAATGATTTTACTATTGAGAATTATAAAGTTAAAGATCACGATCACCTCACAGGTTATTACAGGGGTGCTGCTTGTAATAAATGCAACTTAAGCTATCGTTTACCACTATTTATTCCTGTGGTTCTGCATAACCTCAGTGGGTACGATGCTCATTTTATAATACCTGAACTAGGAAGAGACGATGGTAAAATCGATGTGTTAGCTGAAACTTCAGAGAAGTTCATAAGTTTTTCCAAAGAAGTTGGAAACATGAAACTAAGATTCTTGGACTCCTACAGATTTATGCCGTCGAGTTTGTCCAAACTTTCAGAAAATTTAAGGAAACAAGATTTCATCGAAACAAAGAAGATTGTAAATAACGACAAACTGGATTTGGTACTTCGGAAAGGTGTGTTTCCATATGATTACATAGACAGTTTAGAAAGATTTAATGAAACATCACTTCCGGCTAAAGAAGAATTCAAAAGTAAACTTTATGACATGGACATATCTCAAGAGGACTATGATCATGCATGTAAAGTATGGAACGATTTAGGATTTAGAACATTGGGAGAATATTCAGATTTTTATGTTAAATTGGATGTAACTTTACTATGTGATATAATGGAAGAATTTAGAAATACATGTTTTGCAGCATATGGATTGGACCCTCTTCATTCGTACACTTCACCTGGATTAGCATGGCAAGCTATGTTGAAAGAAACAAATTGTAAAATACAACTTCTTACTGATATAGATATGGTTATGATGTTAGAGTCAGGAGTTCGAGGGGGATTGACGCAAAGCGTTACACGACATTTCAAGGCAAACAACAAGTATCTGCCCGATTATGATGCATCAAAACCAACAACATTCCTGGGTTATTTTGATGCAAATAACTTATACGGATGGGCAATGTCGAATCCCCTTCCATATGATAATTTTAAATGGATAGATCCAGAATCGATTGGAAACATAATGGATATACCGAAGCATGGTGAAACTGGTTACATTTTTTATGTTAATTTTGAATATCCTGAACATCTTCATGATCAACATTATGATTTACCACTTCTTCCTAAGACTGAAATTTCCCCTACTGGAAGATGGCCAAAATTAATGATGACTTTAACCGACAAGTCTCGATATGTTGGACACTACTGGATGATACAACAAGCTTTACACTTAGGATTGAGAATTACAAAAATTAATCGAGTACTACAATTTTCTCAATCTTGTTGGTTAAAACCTTACATCGACAACAACACAAGAAGAAGAGCCACCGCTACATCAAGTTTTCAAAAAGATTTTTTCAAATTAATGAATAACGCAATATTTGGCAAGACTTTGGAAAACAAAAGGAAACATAAGGATATCAAATTGGTAACTGATCCAGTAAAATTACAGAAATTGGTGCAACAACCAAACTTTGGTTCATCTATAATTATTAATGAAAATCTAGTTGTTATTTCCATGAACAAGAAGTCAGTTACAATGGATCGTCCTTTGTATCTTGGAATGTCAATCTTGGATATTTCAAAAACACATATGTACGAGTTTCATTATAAGAAGATGGTTAACTATTATGGAAGAGAGAACATTGGTATTGCATATATGGACACGGATGCACTAATTTACTGGATTAAAACAAATGACATGTATGAAGATCTACGCACCTTTATATATAAAGATGATTTCGACTTTTCCGATTATCCTAAGGATCATCCAAATTACGACTATGACAGAAATAAGAAAGTATTGGGAAAATTTAAAGATGAAACAAATGGTGTGCCGATGATGGAAATTGTAGCATTAATGTCCAAACTGTATTCATTTCAACTGTACATAAACGAGAGGAACGAACATCAAGTCACGAAGAAGGCCAAAGGAATAAAAACTTCTTTCCTGAAGAAGAATGTACAGTTTGAACATTATAAAAGATGTTTGTTTGAAAATGTTGAAACAACTGCAACGTTCAACACTATTAGAAGTTATAATCATCAACTTTTTAGTGTCAAACAAACAAAGTGGGCATTAAGCTACAAAGATGACAAGCGCCATATTTTAGAAGATAAAATTAATACTTTACCATTCGGCCACTACTCTCTAAACCCTATCGACCAGTAAACCTATTCTTCGTCCTCTACCTTCTTCCTTTTTCCTTTCCGTAAAGAAGAGGGGACATGGCAAGCCCAATGCCATGTTCCCTCTTTTTTACACTAATATGAAATGGCCTTGACCTATATTCAAACTATATAAATGAGAATAAACTATTCTATGGATCAGTATTTTTACATGCAGTGTACAAGCAACATCTGAAGATGGAAAGTGTGAAGGACAAGATTGTAAATGAACTACATAAACCAGCAAGAAGAAGATTTCCAAGAAGAAGTACAATCATTAAAGGAATGAATGATCTTTATCAAGCTGATCTCATTGAAATAATACCGCACAGTAAATTAAATAAAGGATTTAAATATATTTTAACAATTATAGACTGTTTTACTAAAATAGCTGACGCTTTACCAATGAAGGATAAGACTGGTAAAAGTGTTACAAAAGCTATGGAAACCACAATACAAAGAAATAAATTTAAAATTAAACATCTACAGACCGATGATGGAAAAGAATATTTTAATAAAGACTTTGGAGCTTTGATGAAGAAATATCAAATAAATCATTATTCTACAAATTCTGAAGTTAAAGCTTCAATAATTGAAAGATTCAATAGAACATTAAAAGGTGCGATGTATAAACAATTTTCAAAAAGAGGATCATACGTGTGGTATGACATATTACCACAACTTATAAAAGAGTATAACAACAAATATCATCGTACCATTGGAATGAAACCTATCCAGGTAAATAGTGCTAATGCCAAAATTGTATTACAACGCATTAAAAATAATACAACACCGAAATTGGAAAAATTGCAACCAAAGAAGTTCAAGGTCAACGATAAAGTTCGTATAAGCAAATACAAAGGTGTATTTAGTAAAAGATATCTACCAAATTGGACTAATGAAGTATTTACAATTTATAAAGTGCAACCAACTATACCTGAAACCTATTTATTAAAGGATAACAAGGGTGAATTACTTCAAGGTGGATTTTACGGACACGAATTGTTGAAATCAACAGTCGGTGATGTATATCTTGTCGAGAAGATTTTACAAAGGAAAAAGGATATGGTTAAAGTCCGGTGGTTAGGGTTTGATAAAAGTGAAGACTCTTGGATTCCTTCAAAAGACTTAGTATAGTTGTTTAATAGCTCATTGTGTGTTTAACCTTTATACAAGATGGAGATTGTACAACAAAAAGACCGATTTAATATCAATAACATTGATGAATTGACAGTTGACAATGATAAGTTAAATCATGGAAAACATGGTGAATTACTACCAAATACGATAAGATGTCTAATAACTGGTCCTTCAAATTGTGGAAAAACTAATGTTGTTTTTAACCTTATAACTAATCCTAAAGGATTGCGTTTTAATAATATATACATTTTTTCAAAATCATTGCAACAACCAAAATATCAATTATTGGATAAAGTACTTGCAAGTGTACCTGAAGTGAATTTTTACAAGTTTAATGCCAGTGAAACAATTATGCAACCAAATGAAGCAAAACCATTTTCTATTTTTATATTTGACGATGTTTCTTGTGAAAATCATGACACAATAAGGAATTATTTTGCTATGGGAAGACATCATAATATTGATAGCATTTATATTGGTCAAACATACAGTAAAATTCCAAAACAACTTATAAGAGACAATGCAAATATGTTGATCATCTTCAAGCAAGATGAAACAAATTTAAAGCATATATATAATGATCATGTAAATGCGGATATGCCATTTGAAAAATTTAAAGAGATGTGTGGCAAAGCATGGAATGAGAAATATAGCTTTCTCGTTATTATGAAGGAAGAAGATATTAAAAATGGTAGATATCGTATAGGGTTGGATAAATTTGTATTTATGCGTTGAACTACCGATGCTACATCTAGTTACACGTTGAACTTCACAGTGTAAACATGGTGAATCAAGAAAAACTATTGAAAGAAATAAAATCACTCAGTGATTCTATTAGGATGAAGAATCGTGCATTGAGGATGGGTTTAAGTGAAAGAGAAGAATTTCTAGAGACTACATTTAAACCTATTACGGAACCTTTAAAACAGATATCAGAAACTATTGGTAAACCTCGTTATGAAGGAGATGTTTTACTACCAGTTTCTAAACAAGAAGTACAAGCATTAAAAAAAGAAGAAGATGATGATTCATATACAAGTGCTAGTGAGCAAGAAGAAACAAAAGAAGAAGAACCAATTGTTGAATAGGAAGAAGAACAGCCAATACCTGAAGCTGAACAATCTATTCCAAATTTAACTCAATTGAGTAGCGATATATTACAACATGGACCTCTTGGAAGAAAATATATAATGAAAATGCTACATGACATGAAATCAAACCCGAATTTGAGTAGATCACACGTATACGGAGCAAGAATTGATGGGAATGAATTGAAGATTGGCGATTCAAAGCTTGAAATAACACAAGACGATTACATCATTATTGGTGAGCATAGATATAAAGGAACAAAAGGATTATATGAATTAATTTTTAAAAACATACCACTAAGATATTCATCCAAAGATTTAAGTGTTTTTAAGGAGATTCTACAAAATACTAACGCTCATAAAAGAAACTACTTAAAGGATGGAATGATTAATCGTTCACGTGCAACAAAATATAACATCGTTATAAAAAAGTTGTTTCCTCCACGAAAATTGCCAACATTACGTACTGCACCAGCGGTAAGACAACCACTGAAAAGAAAATCTTTATCACTTATGGATTTATCACTTCTTGAACAACATGGTAAAAAGAGTAAAGGAGATACTTCAACATCTGGTAAAGGATTGATGAAAAATCTATACAATACAAATGTGATTTACTACAACGATATCAATAAATTGGTTGATAGAATGAGACTATTGCATGAAGCCATGGAAGCCGGTCATACAGGTTTGAATAATGAATGGGTGGCTCTAGTTGATGAACTTAGGAATCGCGGTATAGTCGTATAATTGTCCGTGGATATAAAAGAGGTGCAAGCATAAGACGTATCAGTTCTAACATGAGCGTCGACAAGTTCGGACGGTACTCCGCTTTAGGAGTGCAAGTTGGAGAAGACAGAAAAAGAAGTGGATTACCGCAAACACCTGAAGGTGACTATAGCATAAGTAATAAACGTTTAAAACTAGTTAAAGATCCAGAAGAAGATACTGATGGAGCAAATTTGAAGACAGTAAAAGAAGCTACTTCAACATCATTAAAATTACATAAGAATACTTACGATGTTAAATCACATAGATTAATTAATGTTGGTAAACCAACTGAAGGTTCTGATGCAATTACTAAAGAGTACTTATCATCTGAACTTTTAAATACTTTAAAATTGCAATGGGGTAATAACTTAAAAGATGGACAAACGTATAATGCTGGAAATTATAGAATAACCAACGTGGGAAATCCCAAAAATGATAAAGATTCAGTTAATAAAGAATATTTACATTCTATAATACCGGAAAAAACTGAACATGGATTTTCTTTTTATAAATTTATTATAAATGACATTGGATACCCAAAGGAAGACGGTGATGCTGTAAACCTAAAATACATCAAGAACAACTGTATTTTACAAGATGGTGATGAAATCGATTGTCATGGGAAAGTGTTGTCAAATGTAAAGTTCGGTTCTCAACCAAAAGATGCTGTTACTATGGAACAATTATCTAAAGAATTAAAAAAGGAAACATCCAATTTTGTAAAACATGAAGATGCCGTGTTAAAGCGGGGAGATAAATTTATACATGGAAATGAAAAGTTTAATTTAATGCAAGGAAATAATGATGAATGGGATGCAGGACATAAAACAATAACAAATGGAAGATTTGGTATAAAAGATACAGATGTACCTCTAATGGTGCAAACATTAATTGCGAGTGGTGGTACATTAGGTACATACAATGGTCGTAATAGAAGAATAAAAGATATTTATCCTGGTTACGAAGAAAATGATTGTGTTACAATGAAACAAACAATAACTTGGGATAAACACTTTGGGACCCAATATGATGCAAAGATGAAGAAAATAATTAATATTTTACCAGGTGAAGATTCAAATGATGCTGCTACTATTGGACAAGTCATAAAAACATCAAAAAGTGATTCAACAGCTTACACATGTAATGATAAACGTATTATGCAATTACATGATCCTCAACATCCAAAAGATGCTGTAAATTTAGATTGTTTAATAAGAATAGTGGGCAATTTACTTATTGATACCCACAATCATATAGCTAGTACAACGAGTCATGTGATGATTCAACTCGATGAACGAGAAGCTTGGATTAAAAATAGAATTATAAATCAGTATATAATTAATTTGAATAACTAAGTCTTTAAATATAAAAGATTTTGCACAAGTTATTCATTTGTGTAAAGTATCTCGTGGAGTAAACACGCCAGTTATATAAGACAACATAATGAAGACCGTATCGCTCAGTCATCGTCAAGACAGCGGCAAGAGAGGACGTGGTATAACATCAGCTGCATTATCCCTGCTTAGACGGATTCCAGTTGGTGCTGTTGTAAATCGAACGATAGACGCTTTACCATACGAATTACATCTGCCCGGAGGTTATCAATATTGTGGACCTGGAACTAAGTTGGCAAAGCGTTTAGCAAGAGGAGATCCTGGAATTAATAAATTAGATCAAGCTTGCAAGGAACACGATATAGCATATTCAAAGTATAAAGATTCAACAAATAGATCAATAGCAGATAAAATTCTAGCGGAAAAAGCTTGGCAAAGAGTAAAATCAAGTGACGCAAGTATTGCAGAAAAAGCATCGGCTTGGGCAGTAACTACAGCCATGAAGACGAAAGCAAAGTTAGGTGGTGGAAAACGTCGCAGAGGAAGACCTGCAAAGAAAGGCGCTCCCAAAAGAGGTGGAAACATTAAAAAAGGACGTCGTAGAACTCATAAGGCAAATGTAAAGAAGACTTCTGTTTGGCAAATGGTAAAAAACGGAGCAGGTTTATACCTAAGACCATACCGTGTGTACTAAATAAGAAGAGTCAATTGATAATTCCAAATAAAGCCTTAACAAATCATCAGTTAAATGATTATGTGAAATGTTTGAAAATACCATTCTTTCGAGGAGTTTTTATGAAAGATGCATTACCAACTAAAATATGGAAAAATGAAACTGGAATAGTAAATTTGGATTCCACCTATGGTCCAGGCACTCATTGGGTATGCTATAAAAAACTCGGACAAACCATTTACTACTTTGACAGTTTTGGCAATCTACCACCGCCAAAAGAACTGCAACATTATTTTCGAAACTCCAAAAACATTTTTTACAATTACAAAAGAGAACAACCTAACAATACTGAAATATGTGGGCATTTATGTTTGGAGTTTCTAGCGAAGAGTGTCAGTCAGCTTTAAGATGTCATCGTATACAGTGTCACTGAGTGGAAATTCATCCACATTGAAAAGTACGCTGTTCCCAGCATTGCGTCTATCCAAGGAAAGATTATGGGAAGCGGCATTACTTGATTTGACTACCTACAATTCAATTCCTAATGTTACAGAAGGAAAAAACAATTTACTACATTATTATGAAACTAAGGATGCTGCAGGAAAATACTCAGAATTGAAAATAATTACATTTCCTACTGGAGCATATGAAATTGATGACATAAACCAATTATTACAGAAACAACTCGGAGAAGACAATATCACCGTTAAAGGAAACAATAATACTTTAAAAGCAGAAATAACTTCGAAATATTATATTGATGTCAGCTTGGAACAGTCGATTGGCAGTTTACTTGGATTTACAGATACAAAAAAGAAAATCTTAACTCCTGGAACTACTCATTCAGGTGATTCAACTGTAACAATATTGAAAGTAAATAGTATTGATGTCACGTGCAACATTATACACGGATCGTATAGAGATGGAGTTAATCAACATATTTTACATACATTTTATCCAACAGTGGCTCCCGGTTTTAAAATTGTTGAGAAGCCACAAAACTTGATATACCTACCGTTAAACACCAGTTTCATTTCAGACATCGTACTGAACATATTGGATCAAGACGGTCATAGTGTTGACTTTAGAGGAGAAACAATTACTATACGGATACACATCAGAGCAGCAACATAAAAGTCAACATGGGATTATCATTTAAACCACAATGGAAGAGTCGGGAGCTCAGTAGCTCCTCGACATTGGAAGAGTTAACATCGGAAAACATTCGTTTTCTACAGAAGATTGGATTGAAACTTAACAGCGATGGATATCCTGGATATATCTCAAGGACCAACGTTCGACGAAACACTATGGGAGAAGGAATATCACACGCACAACCCTTACACTTCATCAAAATTAAACAATAACGATGAAATAAGGATCCCCATTCAACAACAAGATATTTACACTTTACCGTGTGAAAGTTACTTGTACATCGAAGGACGGGTATTAAAATTGGATGGAAAAACTGCTTCAACAGTTCCTTTTATAAATAACCCGATGGCATATCTTTTTGATGAAATAAGATATGAAATATCAGGGGTGACGGTTGATTCAACAAAAAAGGTTGGTTTAACAACTACATTGAAAGGATTAACATCATTAACACCGCATGAGAAGAATTCAATAGTCACTGCCGGATGGGTTGCCCCCGATAAAGACACTATAACACCAGCTTCCAACGGTCACTTTGATTTTCATGTACCTTTACGATTGCTTTTGGGATTCGCTGAAGATTACAAACGGGTAATAATAAATGTCAAACAAGAATTAGTATTACTCAGATCTTCAACTAATAAGGACTTGATACTTGCAGACCCTGAAACTACGGAAGATAAACTGGAATGGCAACTACAGTTGGATAAAGTTGTTTGGAGAGTACCTCATGTAAGATTGGCTGATGAACATAGAATCCTATTATTGAGAAAGTTGAAATCTGACCGTGATATTGTGATGCCATTCCGAAGTTGGGAATTTCATGAATACCCTACACTACCTCAGACAGAACGACAAACATGGACCGTCAAGACATCAACTTACTTGGAACGAGCAAGGTACATAATACTCGGTTTTCAAACTAAGCGAAAAGATGTTATCACTGCAAATGCTGGTCAATTTGATCACTGTAAAATAAAGAATTGTAAAGTTTTTCTAAACTCTCAATTCTTTCCCTATGACAATTTGAATGTCATGTTCAGCAAAAAACGTTTTTCCATTTTATACGATATGTATGCAAGATTTCAATCATCATATTATGGAAAGACTAATACACCACTATTATCACCTGACCAGTATTATTCCAAGGCTCCAATAATTGTAATCGATTGTTCAAAACAAAATGAATCGGTAAAATCATCAAGTGTGGATATAAAAATTGAAATGGAATTTGAAGAACCAGTAGCGGATGGAACTTCGGCATACTGTCTAATTCTACATGATAAAATAGTTACTTACACACCGCTGACCGGAATTGTGAAGAATGTACTTTAAGAAGAATTGTACAACAACTGCAAATTTTTGAGGTTAGAATTATCTGCTTTAATTTTTGAGGTTAGAATTTCATTTGTGAAAGACAAGTTGAAAACAAACAATTATGTAATTGTATAAATTTCAAGGATTTTACGAAAAATATAAAAGCGAGAAAATAATTAGTAGAAACTTCATTCTATCTTCAACCTTCGTATGGGAAACATCATTGGCAAGATGAATTCTACTAACGGAGAAGAAAATACACCTCTAATGGATGATAATAGTTCAGATATAGAAAAACAAGTTGAACGAGAAATGGACGAGTTCCTAAAATTCAACAAACATAAGAAGAGAGAAGAAGAAAAAGCTGAAAAAGAAGTAAAAAGGAAGAAGGTTGAAGTTAACATTACAACCAATATTTTAACAGAAGTATTTCTTCGGATTATCTACCCAATTTCTTCATGCATGACAAAAAGTATATCAGTTGGAATTTTAAAATCAATGGATTATTCACCAATTGTTATTTTAAATCATGGAAACAAAATGGTTACTTTCAGTGAAACTACTCGGGAATCTCTCATGAAACATTTACATCTTTTGGAGTGCTATTTAAGTAACAACACATTTGGAAGAAGAACAAGATTAAGTTTATTGGAATCAAATATTGAAGTTGATATAGTAAAACATCGTGGAGGACAAATTGTTCGCTTCAGAGATTTAACTACACATAATGTTAAATTATATTTCACTAAAGAAGAATTTTACACTTTAAGTTGTACTACCGGTCCCGTCACCAGATATTTGAAACAACTAATATTTTCAAGTGCAATAATTAAAGACTATCTAATTGATACATTGGACAAAAAACCTTTTGTTCCAATTTTATACGGTCCCGTGGATACTTCAATCTTTAATAGAATACCTCAAGAAGTTGAAATGTGGAGACAATTAAACAACTATCACACCAATTTTAATATTGATGAAGTGGCACAAGAAGTGAAAGAAGAAGAACAATCCTGTCTGTTATAAACATCGGCTCATTCAATTTTTAAGTCAGTTGTTAGTAAGACTTCATCATGAATAAACGGGTTTCGTTTTCTAATGCGCCACATATAATGGAAGTTAAAAGAGGTATAATTGAATTTCAAGCTTTCCGAGGAAATGATGGTAATTTTATTATTAAAGAATTAGTAATCTTGGACATGAACACATCAGTAGTTTATCATTATTTGTTAAAACCTCCAGTACCATTTAATAGACTAACAACTAAAGCGAAAGTTACAAACAAATGGTTGAACAAACATTTTCACAACTTAAGATGGGATGAAGGTTTCATTAATTATAACATGATGCCGCACATTATGAATCATTATTGCAAAGAGTTTAAAATTATCTACACAAGGGGATTGGAAAAAGCAAATTGGATACAATCATTTACAAGCAACGAAGTGATTAATGCAATAATTGATAAAGATTTCCAATGCTACTTCAACGAACTTTGTATTTCATCAAAAAGTTTTAAACATCGAAGGTCGCAGTGCGCTTTAAAGAATGCCTACCGCTTGAATAATTTCCTTCAACAAACTGGTGGGGGTAGTGTCAGTGGTGGGGGTAGTGTCGATTATAAAAGTGAGAGCGCTACCATGACACAGCATGAGTATTACTCAAACCTCCGAAGAGACAACATCTCCGACGGACATTCTTATTAACAAGAAGATTAACAACAACATCAATATGGCATCACAGAACTTACTTCAAAGTTTAGTTGATCAGTTCAACGCTCATTCTAAATCATCAATTCTACCTACAAAGAAATGTTCTGAACTAAAAGAAGAAAAACACTACATCATTCATACTATTAAGAAAATGGAAACTTCAGTAGGTGATGCTATAAATTGCACTTTGAGCGAGGCACCTTATACAATTGGTGATGAAGCAAAATTTCAGATCTTCTTACCAAAGCGCTTCGTACAACTACTTCAAAATGAAGATCTTCGTATAATTCAACCCGGCGCACTCTATTTGGTATCACATGGACCCAGTGGAAACAACTCTACTGAACTTACAATTCATGTAACACCTACTACTGATTAATTTGTACATAACATTGTAAATATTTCTTTGTATTTGTTTTTTTCAATAAATATGATATAAAACAAAAAAAATAAAAATAAAAAAAGCAACATATTGTAATGTCTTTGTACATTACAATATGTTGCTTTTTTTAAAAATTCCACAGGATGACCTTGACCCAATTTTGTATAATTATAAAAGGGGAAATGTACTTGCAAAATTCATCAGTCTACTGCTACCTTTCATACCGTACACATCTCGCTCTTAATCCCTGAATATAAAACTGCAACATGTCCCTAAAGGTCAAGTGTGCATCTTACGATACTAACACCATAACAACATTTGAACAACTCGAAGATTTAACCAACGAAATGCGAGTTTTACTTACCGGTGGTTATCACTTAACTGTTGATGTTAGTGCTACTAATACAAGAATGTTCACTAAAACAAAATATTGCGATGATGAAATATTTATTTCTACACAACCTACAACTTCTTCATCGCCAACTGGTCAACATAACATCAAGTTCCAAAAGTATTACCAATGTTGAATAACTTTTGACAGACAAAACTACAACTAAAGAATCACGTGATCAATGTGAGTTAATAAAAAGGATGTAATACTTGTATAAATAATCATTCGCTTCTTAGCTCTCACCACGACAAGACCTATTTAAGAAAATGTTGTACAGAATGATGATTCAACTTGATGGAAAAATCTATGGAAAAGATTACAACACTGTTGAACAAATGACTAAAGATATAGATGTATTAGCTAAAGAAGGATACCAAGCTAAATTAATTTTAAAATTCCCTGAAGTACATCCACTATCAATAGAAGAACTAGTTGCTATGGCTAAAGCTGAGAGAGATAAAAAGTCTGAAGAAAACAAAGAGAAACAAACTTCCTAAATTTTAATAATCCTTACACTTGTAAGGTATAATTTTTTAAAACTCCATTTGGATGACCTTGAAATTACCCCCACCACTTTTCACAGTACATAAAACTCGCTATTTAACACTATACACTCTTATTCTTTCACTGGACTCCGCAGCATCAACATGGAAGAGCAAAAATACAAGTACAAACCTCGTTACTGTTGTGAACAACAATGTACAGATTTAGGGCCAATGATGGTGGATGGGTTAGCTTGTACTAAATGGGAATTCTTCGGATCTTGTTACTGCAAATGCAAAACAAAACAACTACCGCCACCAGAATTGCGAACTTTGAAACTTTACAAATCAAGATATTTTCATACATGTTGTCCTCAAAGATGTTTCAAATTTCACCCTCTCGATCTTGCTCATTGTCAACGCACCAATTCTCATCAAGATGATTTTTGTACACATATGATAAAAAGATGTAAATACAGGTCAGATTGGTATTCCGATCCTGTAGAACCATCAAATGTGTAATTTCAGTTTTACACTCTTTTTTAAAACTTCATTTGGATGACCTTGAGATTTCCCCCACCACTAGTTCTAATTTTTATATAATATTAAATCATTCCACTTCCAACACTCTAACTAACAACATGGAAAACAAATTTATCAAATTTGAACATATAATAACTGACAGGGAGGAGATGGAAGAATTGTTTCAAAACTTACTTTCTGTCATTGACGAATATCCTATAAGATGGTTCAGAATTGTAGTTCAATATTTAAATCCTGGTGAATTGTTTTCTTCATCAAGTGAAGAAGATGAAACAACTACTTCGGTTCAAATAATTGAATTAAAAGATGGAGAAGAAGAACTAAACGTTTTATTCAATCATAAGCTCAAGGTTCCCTATATAAAAGCCCCCTCCCTAGACAGCCCCCCTCCCTAGACGCCTGCTCAAGGTCACCATTATATAAGCCCCCTCCCTATGCGCCGATCCTCATTCCATCACCGACTCTCCAATAATGAAAGTAGTGGGGTTTGGTTACTTTCAAAACGGAAGTCGTGCCAATTGCCAGCCGCTGCCGGCCAGCTGCCATCGGCCAGCTGTAAAATCAGTCGCTGCCGCCATATGCCATGCCATATAGCTTCAGGTGGGGAGAGGCTAAATCAAATGAAGGGGTGGAGAAGGGGTGAGGAGATGGTGTTAATTTTTGAAGTAGGAGTTAGTGTATAAAGGAGAGGGGATAATTGCTTCAAGGTCATATGGAGGGGGTTTTAAAAAAGACTGAACTCTAAGAGTTCAGTTTATCGGTGATCATCATACAGGTCAGTCGAAACCGACAAGGGATTGAAGAATAGCTTCTACATCATTTATTGTTGTAGAAGATACATCTGGAACTTGTACAGGGTTCTGAGGAGTTGTTGAAGTTGAATTTCTAGAAGGATTTTCCCTTGGATGAGTTGTTGATGATATTTCATGAACTTGAACATTTTCTTGGTTGGTTTCCATTATTATTGTAGTGTGAATTAGAGTGGAGATGTTGTTAGCTGAAGAGCATAGAAGATAATGAAGTAGGAATTATTGTCGGGGCCCTTATATAGGGAATGGTGGGGGTAAAATAAAAAAACTTGTTGAACACAGTCGATAGGTGTAACAAGTTCTAAGTTATTTAAGTGTAACATAGAACGTAAAATGTCGTAAATAACACTATCATCAACATTAACCTGAGAAGTTGTTGAATAGTATAATGGGTTAAAACTGTACTTCTTCCTAACTCTATTTAAATTAGTTTTACACTTTGAAATTGAAGGTTTAGAAGTACTTCGTAATATGTGTTGTGTTCGCAAAAGCTTTAATTTTAAACATTGTGCAGTCATTATAATCGATGTGTTAAGTTCAGAAGTTAAAAGAAGACTGAGATATAAAATGAAGTGTAAAAGAAATTGAAACAGAAAGCCAGAGTAGTAATTTTATAGGTTAGAATTTACAAAGGCTATTTCATGGATAATTCTAACCTCAAACCTAGTAAGTGAAGTAGTCATAACATAAAACTAACGAGAGATGATGACCGAGCGGATGCGAGGCAATGAATGTTTGTAGCGAAATAAACTACCCACCTTTATAGAGGCAATAACTCCAGCCAGATGGCGGCAGATGGCAAGCAAATGACTGGTTGACCGACTTTCACTTGAGTAGTAAGAGAAGTAGGGTTCTGTGTCTATCCCTACTCCTTGGGGTCAATGACCGACCGGAAAGGTCAATGACCTCCCCCCCCCCGAAAAAATGGAGCCCCCCCCCCCGAAAAAATGGAGCCCCCCCCCCCTTCCCCTACTCTTTCCCCCACTCCTTCCCCCACTCTTCCAGGTCAATGGCCGGTCACCACCGGTTGTTGACTTTATGTGGTGAAACCAGACTAAATATGGCAGCTGCCATGGATAATTCTAACCTCAAACCTGCTGCGCATGCAACGAGTTCTCCGGAACGGAATAGTGACTATGCTATTGCGCATGCGCCTAGTCCTGTATTACTCACTTTAGCGCTACTGCACATGGATAATTCTAACCTCAAACCTTGGTTTTGCGTTGCTGTGCATATGCTGCTCCCCACTCCTTCGCCTTCCTTTTACACTGCTGCGAATTGGACTGGATTGAACACTGTACTGGAGTGAAACAACTTCCCCCACTCCTTGAAAACCCGAGGAGCGATAGGAGCTATATCTTTGCTTCAGTCGCCAACAAACTTTCATAGCGAAAGGTTGTTGGCGACTCAGCAAGAGGTTTCAAATATATAGTAGGCCTATATATATTTGAACTTCTTCTACTATGTTGCGTTTTTTAATGCAATGTGGTATGTGTGTGTGTGTGTGTTTAGTTTTAAGGTGTATTTAATTTAAGAAATAATTTGCGCATTGCGATGTTAGTTATAAGTTGGGTTTAGCATTAAGGTGTATTAATTTTTAAGAATAATGATGGTATTTAGCATTAAGGTGTATTAATTTTAAGAATAATGATGGTATTTGGTTGTGTTGAATTATTTGGTTTTTAATAATGATGTGTTGGTACTAATAATTTATGTTTGTTTTGTGCATTTGTTTTGCCTTACAGCTAGATGTTAGGGGGTAGATTAACTGTAAATTCAGAAGTTCAGTTGAACTTCATTTAAAATGGGTGGGACATCCGCAAGTCGGACTTTTTTTTGCATTTTGTTTAGGAATATGATGGGTGGGATTAGTTTGGGTGGGGTTAGAGTTGCGTTTCTGCATTAACTGTTCCAGTTTCCCTGAAATTAATGGTTACGCTTTGATGCGGACGGGAAGTTACGCTTTGATGCGGACGGCCCAGGGACCTCCCTTGCAGAACGTAACTAGTGGGTTGGGAGTGGGAACCGCTAGGCAAACAGGGTGGTGGGAACAGTATTACTGTTTCCATCACCTTGGATCATTATAAATCTTGAATGACCTTGACCCACTTTTGGAAAGGTCAATGACCCCCCCCCCCCCCCCGAAAAAATGGAGCCCCCCCCCCGAAAAAATGGAGCCCCCCCCCCCGAAAAAATGGAGCCCCCCCCCCCTTTCCCCCACCACTCCTTCCCCCACCATTCTTTCCCCTACCACTCCTCTGGGTGAATGGCCGGTCATGACCGGTTGTCTACCTACATCTAACCGTTATACTAGCTACTCCAGAGTCTTCATTCCAATCCGTGAGACCACTGCTGCAACATGCCTACTCTATTAGAATTATGTTTGCGACAGATAGTTTCAAATATAGTGTTGGCGGAACTTGCATTTGAAGATGGAAACCTTCCACTAACATTACGTCAAGAAGTGTATTCTTTTTATAGGGAAAATTTTGGAGTTTTTCATTATCTTCAGTATAAATTTATGGATGGAACAAATATGTGTCCAGAATGTGGTTCGGCTGCAATAGGAAATGGATTATTGGATTTTACAATAGATGGTGGAATTTATGAATACAAATGTTACTTGTCATACAAGTTTATCATCCCAGAAGAAGAAAAATGTGATATTTGTGCAATTAATTTGTACAAGTTTACACAAGCCGATCCTGCTGAAATTAATTTGGAAAACAACATTGAACTGCCTTAAGCTCCATAGCAGTTCACCAAACCCAGCGAAACGGCCCTTTTCAGGGCCACCTAAGACTTGAATTTAGGGATGTAAGCTATTTAGCTTACATGCGACTTAGCAGAAATAAGTTCTGCTACATGGCTAGTTTGATCTATGTAGTAGTAGGCAAAGGAGGGTTCTGTGTCCGTCCCCACTCCTTAGGGTCAATGACCGGATCTGAAAGGTCAATGACCCCCCCCCCCCAGAAAAAAATGGAGCCCCCCCCCCCGAAAAAATGGAGCCCCCCCCCCTCCTTCCCCTACTCCTTCCCCCACTCCTTCCCCCACCTCCTGGGCCAATGACCGGTCATGGCCGGCTGCTAACCCCTCTCATTTGCATACCGTTATAAAAGACGCGCCGGCTATGGCTAGTGTTTCATTCTGGTTTCTTCCACCACTCTTGTTGCTTCGCCGCTCTTGTTGTTTTGTTTCTGCCAGTCTTAATATCTTTATTTTTAAAATGCTTCCTTACTTTAATGAAAATTTTAATCCTTCAGAAAATGCAGATGTTTTTCAACCACCTGAAGATGGTTTCCAACATCATGAAGAAAATGCTTTCGAAGAACATGAAGAAGATGTAATAGAAGACATGGATAATAGCAGTGAAGATGAAAGTGAAGATGACAGTGAAGATGAAATTGAAATTAATGAACAATTCAAAGTATATTTTATAGAAACACAATTTCCTTTTGATGTAGTTGAAAGATTTATTTTTGAAGCACATAGATGGCTAAATTTAGGATTCAACATTATAATTGGTTCACCTATTGTCTACAATAACAGTAACTTCTTACTTCTAACTCCAAATGATCGAGAACAAATTCTTACTTGGCAGGACGATGTGATGAGATCATACGAACTGAACATTGGTGTTGGGTACTTTGTTGCAAGAGTGGTTTAATAACCACATTACCCTTCCCCAACCTCCACCCTATCCTTTCCCAATCCTTATTCCTTCCCCCTCCCTATATTTAAAATTTATAAAAGTGGGGCTATGAACCTTCAGGTTTCTAGTCTGTACTCGCACTTTGTGCCGTGAAGTACATCTCTTGTATTTTTTTCTCCACCTTTTAAAATATTATTTATTTGAAAAAATGCCTCCTAATGTGAATTACCATTTTAATTCTTCCGAAATTTCCGATGTTTTTGTACAACCTGAAGACATTTTAAATAATGATAGTGAGAGTGAGAGTGAAGAAGATGATGATTATAGTGTTGAACTTAGTGAAGAACGTAAAGTTATAGCAATTGATCCACAATTTCCATTTGATACAATAGAAAACTTTTTGGTTGAAGCTAATAAATGGTTAAATTTAGGATGTTGTATACGAATTGACTCTTTTATATTGTATGGTGATAGTCATTCTTTCCTTGTCACACCAAATGACAGAGACCGCATGTTGCAGTGGGCACAATCTATGATGGAGTGCTATGAACAAGGTGTGGACACTGGTGGCTATTTTCTTGCACAAGTAGTGTAATAACAAAATTACTTTCCCCCCCCCACCCTATACCCTATCCCTTCCCAATCCTTATTCCTTCCCCCTCCCCATTTTTAAAATTGATGAAAAGGCAGGCTATGAACCTCCAAGTTTCTAGTCTGTACCCACACCTTGTAGCATCAAGATGCTTACCAGACTTGATGGTTTTATAGCCAATGATATTAATATATGGAGTTTAATAACAAACTTACGGATAAAAATTGAAGAAAAAATTATGGGAAACAATGAGCTAGGAGTTATTGTTTTTGTTTCATTAGTAGAACATTTTGAAATTTTGTATAGTATAAAAGTAACAATTAACAATATTAATGAACTATTTCCTTGGACAATATTTATTCGCAATAAAATTGAAGAGCAGAAAATTATAGTAGATGTGACAGCAATGAAATATAACCTAGATAGAGAAGAATAGATACTAACCCCCTTCCTATTCCTTTGTTTTGCAAAAATAGTGGGGGTAGGAGTATATATAAGACTAAGTAAGCGATACATAGTTTGTTATTTGAAGTAAAAGAAGTAGTAAAGAAACATGTTGTCTAGAGATACTCCATTTATTAATTATTCTCAAGTTAAAGATGTTTTTGAAAGCACAAATGAAATACAGGAAGAAAACATAGAGGAAACTTATGACGAAACTGATAATGATTCTATGATGGAAGAGGAAGAAATGGTACAGATTGAACAAGAACTATTTGAAGAAATGATAAATGATAGTGATGAAGATATAATTAAGGAAGCTATTGAAATATTTATATTGGATTCATCATTGGAATCACCCATATCACCTTTACTGTCTTCTGAATCTGAATCTGAATTGGACTAAGGTACCCCCACTATTTTGAAGAAGTAGTGGAGGGAAAATATCCCCACCACAAGTTAAAAGTTGGTGGGGGAATGTTTATAAATGTGTTAAATATTTGTGCAGGAGATCAGTCTTAAAGAGACTAGTGACCGAAGATGTTTCGTAAAATACCTTTTGATCCTTCATACTACAATCTGTTTGATATACATCGTTTTCCAGACATTGAGGAGAAATTGTACAAGAAATTTTGTTCTCTACTGGATAAACCACAAAAACTACCACCTAATACTTTTACCTACAAGCTACCTATCATGGACAAGGACGATGTAAGCAAAATACCATTGGTTCAAGTCAAATTTTTGGAAGAAAAAATTCTTGTTTGTGTCAGGGAAGTATTTCACAATGATTATTCAAAAAAATTGGCTTTCAACTTTATTCAAGAACATGCGGGATCTGAAAGAGAACAGTATCCCGAACCATATTACAAATATCTTTTCGAGAATGGAGCGAGTGTAACTGTAGAAATAACCATTACATTAGTATAACTCTCCCCACCACTGACGTCTCCCCACCATTGGCATCTCCCCACTACTGACTTAAATTTGGTGGGGGAATGTGGATAAATGTGTTGACTATCTGTGTAGAAGCTTACTCTTCGAGAAATTGTTGATCAAAATGTTTCATCATGTACCTTGTGATCCGACTTCTTCCTTCAGGGAAAAACAAAGATTAAAACGACTAGAAAAAGAAAGACAAGACCGAGAAGATATGAAGATGGAATTTAATAGACTACAATTTCAAATACCAGGAATTGAACTTGGAGCACCAAGATTGAAAACTCTCCACTGGGCTGGAAGTTATATCAAATTTTTGAAAGTACAAGTTGAAGCAAGAGATCTAAAATTGAAAAGATTAGAAATGGAAAATCGAGAATTGAAGAAATTAATATCACACATGTCTGGTAATACAACTGTTCAAGAAGGTGAAGAAGAAGGAAAAGAAATTTTAGGAATCTAAATTATCAGCACCCCTTTTAGAGAATAGGGAATAGATCACTTTGTGGTAATGTAATAACATGCCGCTTAGTGATCTATTCCCAGTTCTCGCTTAATATCCGATGACCTTGACCTACATAAAAGTGGTGGGGGTAAGAGCATATAAAGAGATAGTTATGGATATAACTTTCAGTACAAGTCTAACACTATGGACAGCTTGTTAGTTTTGTGTTTACAACAAATTATCAATAATGGGTTTCTTTACCGTTATATAATAACATCAAATAAATGTGAAATACCTCAACCAATTCGTGAAATGGTCATGAAATTTAAGAAGGACAATAGTGGATTTGGTATTTATCTTGCTTTTATTTTTGAAGATGGAACAAAAATGTGTCATGATTGTGGAAAAGCATCTGTTTTAGACTTTGAACAATTTGAAGATGATGGAGGTAAATTAGTTCACCTTGTAAAAGGCCAAGTGATGAAATTTGAAACAGTCAAGAAAAAATGTAACATTTGTGCACAAAACTTGTTTGAATTTATTAAGTATAGTGCATTAAAATCATGATATCCCTTCTACATATGAAGAAGGTGGGGAAGAAAAAGAGTGGGGATTATAAAGTGGTGGGAGAACTTGTATAAATGTAGGCTGTTTGAAGAGACTTTTAATATTGTTGCAGCATTTGTTGAAACAACATGCAGTTCGAAATTTGCCATTTTAAAATTAAATATGAAGATTGGAGCTCTGTTGCAGGATTTGTCAAGTCTAAAGAAGAAAATCAAAAGTTGCTAAATGTACATTGCTATATTCACAATGAAGAAAGTCATGACAAAATAATGGCATATTTAAACACACCTAATGTAACATCAGAAAGCTCTGCATTTATAAAATATTTAAAAGAAGAAGATTTGGATGTGACCCTAGAAGTTTGGTATCTAATTTAAATTATTGTGGTGGGGGAAATGTAGAAGTTATTGGTGGGGGAAATGAGATAAAACCAGCAAAATTGTAGAACAGAATTCACTCTATACAACGATGGAGCATCCTTCCACAACACCTGTATTGGCATCTGTGGATTGGCATCAAAATTATCAACCAAATACTTCAAGTTCAAATTGTTATGAAAATCATCAGCCTAGCACTTCAAATTCAAATTGGTATGAAAATCAGCTGCCTAGTACTTCAAGTTCAATTTGGTATGAAAATCAGCAACCGGCCACTTCAAGTATAAATTGTTATGGAAATCAGCAAACTATTACTTCAACACAAAATTTCTATGAAAATCAACAGCCGACAACATCAACTAATTTTTGTACATCAGTATTTAAAGTATCAAAACCCCATTTGGATTGTAATAAGTTAATATCAGCTCAATCAGGAAGAATCAGGAAAAACACATACATGAGAGAAAGGTGCAAGAAAGAAAGGATAGAATTTACAAAATTACAGTTAACAGTTCCCTCTATTAAAGTGGGATGTACTAGAATACAAACTTTGCAAGCAACCAATGCATATTTGTTGGAATTGTTAGAAAAAATTAAAAAGTTGGAGAAGAAGAATGAACATTGTAAGAAGTAAACACTCATTCCCCCCAAGAAAAACAAAAAAAAATAATAAAATAGTAAAATGAAAAAAAAGTAGATGTAGAATAGAGAGCGAGGAATAGATCACTTTGTGGTAATGGACTAACATGCCACTTAGTGCTCTATTCCTCGTTCTCGCGTTATATTGGATGACCTTGACCTACATTAGTAGGGTGGGGGAAATTGAAAATGGTGGGGGAAAGTGTATAAAGGAGAAGCCTACTGTAGAGGAATCACTCTGAAAGTAAACTTGTCAGAAGTATGGACTTGACCACAAGCAAAGGAGAAGATAGAAAACAAAGATTTCGAGAAATGGCTAAAGTAAGAGAGTCAAGAATAAGGTTGAGATTTTACAAACTACAGAGATTGATTCCTGGTGTTAAGTTAGGAGAAATAAGATCAAGAACGGTAGACATGGCGGCTGATTACATCAGTTACTTACAATCGGAATTAATGATAAAGGAAGCAAGAATAGAAGAGCTGGAGCACAAGATAAAACAACATATTGAAACATCGAACAATGAACCTATAAATTGTGTAATAAAAGAAGAAGATGTAAAAGACTTAAATTAAACAAAAAAATGAATTTGGACTTTGGTTATTGATTGGACACTTCTTAGAGAATGGGGAATAGATCACTTTGTAGTAATGAATCATCATGCTGCTTAGTGATCTATTCCCAGTTCTCGCTTAATCAAAAATGACCTTGACATACTTAGCAAAATATCATATAAGCCGGATCAAAAACAGTTATTCCTCATTTACTGGAAATGGCTCCTGTAGACAAAACCGATTATCCAAGGAAATCTATGATTGAAATATTGTATAAAATTCAATTAGAGGATTTAAATATGGAAGAAGATGAAAATAATAGCGAAACTTCAGAAGTAGAAACTATAAATGATATGGATGTGGATGTAACAACATCAGAAGAAGAAAATGCCAATGATGTGGAGAATGAAAATTTGGATATGGATGTAGTAATATCAGAGTCTTCGTCATCATTTGAATATGAAGAAATACATATTGAAACTCCAATTCATATAGAGAATATTAATGAAGAATCTGTTAGTAGAAGATTAATATTTTGTCCAAGACGTTTGTTTTCTTCTGAAAGTGAAGAAGAAGAAGATGAAATAGTAGTGGGGGAACTATTATAAAAGAAGGAAAGGGAGAGCTCATTTCATTTATTGGCGAAATTTTGAAGAGTGAACACCACCAAACATGTATCATTGCGATAAATGTTTGGAATCGTTTAACGATGATATTCTGTTAGAAATACATAAGGAACTAATTCACAACAACATAGAAGAACAAGAAGAACAAGAAGAACAAAATGAAATAACAGCAAGACCTACAACAACTTTACCAAATTTACAAGTATCAGCTTTACCTGGAAAGGTAGTAATGCATCATAAGATTCAAAATGAAGATTTAAACTTAGAAGAATTTATTAGAGAAGCAAAACCAATCATCAGTAGAACTTTAAAAGAAGAATTAAAAAGATTGAATTTTCTCAAATTTGGATTACTACTAGAAGCTATGTTTATAAATGTACAAGAAGAATTATCACCAAGAGGATTTATAACTAAAAATCAAACTATCATAGGAAGTTCAGACATTGATTCAATAGTTGAAAAATGTATAGAAGAAATATTAACTAAAATTCAGGAACATGAAGGACGAGGATCAGGGTGGAGTCTTATAAGTATTGAAGGATTAAATATAAGAGTTCATAAACATGGATATGGACTAATGGGATCTAGTTATATTCGTTTACCAAAAATAATTGAAGATACAAGATCATGTGTTAATGTGAAAAATCAAGATAACGAATGTTTTAGATATGCGATGACATGTAAATTTGTACCAAATCATTGTAATGAACCAAACCAGCACTATGAAAATCAAAGATATAGATATAACTTTCAAGGAATTAGTTATCCTGTATCACTAAAAGATATATCAAAATTTGAGAAGAAAAATCCCGGCACATCTATTAATGTTTTTGGATTAGATAGTTCAAATAAAGTTTATCCTTTACGTATTGCTAAAGAAGAACTAGCAGATCATACAGATTTACTACTACTAACACAAGGAGATGTATCTCATTATGTGTATATAAAGAAATTTGACTCTCTTGTTAATAAACAACTTTCAAAAAATCGAAACAAAAAGCTGATCTGCAAAAGATGTTTTAATTTCCAACGAGAAGGAAGACAAGGAATGGAATGGTTACAAGAGCACAAAAGATTATGTAACAATAATTATGAAGCAAAAATTATTTTACCTTCAGAAAGCAGAGCATTTATTACATTTCAAAAAGTTCATCATCAATATCGTATCCCTATAGTTGTATATGCTGATTTTGAATCAACACTAATTCCTATAGAAGATGAAAATTGTGAAGCTAGAAAAAGTGTCAAATATCAAATGCATAAACCAAATAGTTTTTGTTTAATGGTTAAATCAACATTATCAGAAGAACATTTAAACCAATATGGATTAACTTCAGAACCTCTAGTATATCGTGGTGAAAATGTGGAAACAATATTTCTTGACCATTTATATTTAATAGCTGAAAATGTACAAAGATTATATACAAATATCATACCAATGAAACCGATGGAGGAAGAAGAGGAAATTCAACATGAAAATGCAACTCATTGTTTCTTATGTAAAAATGAATTTACCATTGACAATTATAAAGTTAAAGATCATGACCACCTTACAGGTTATTACAGGGGTGCTGCTTGTAATAAATGTAATTTGAGCTATCGTTTACCACTATTTATTCCTGTGGTTCTCCATAACCTCAGTGGGTATGATGCTCATTTTATAATACCTGAATTAGGAAGAGACGATGGTTCGATAGATGTATTGGCTGAAACATCAGAAAAATTTATAAGTTTCTCTAAAACAGTTGGAAATGTCAAATTAAGATTTTTAGACTCCTACCGATTTATGCCGTCGAGTTTGTCTAAACTTTCTGAAAATTTAAGGAAACAAGATTTTATTGAAACAAAAAAGATTGTAAGTAACGACAAACTGGATCTCGTACTTCGGAAAGGTGTTTTCCCATATGATTATATAGACAGTTTAGAAAAGTTTAATGAAACATCACTTCCGCCAAAAGAAGAATTTAAAAGTAAACTATACGACATGGACATATCTCAAGAGGATTATGATCATGCATGTAAAGTATGGAATGAATTAGGATTTACAACATTGGGAGAATATTCAGATTTTTATGTTAAATTAGATGTAACTTTATTATGTGATATAATGGAAGAATTTAGAAATACATGTTTTGCAGCATATGGATTGGACCCTCTTCATTCATACACTTCACCTGGACTAGCATGGCAAGCCATGTTGAAAGAAACAAATTGTAAATTACAACTTCTTACTGATATAGATATGGTTTTAATGTTAGAATCAGGAGTTCGAGGGGGATTGACACAAAGTGTAACCAGACATGTTAAGGCTAATAATAAGTATCTGCCCGATTATGATGCATCAAAACCAACAACATTTCTAGGTTATTTCGATGCAAATAACTTATACGGATGGGCAATGTCAAATCCCCTTCCATATGATAATTTTAAATGGATAGATCCAGAATCAATTGGAAATATAATGGATATACCAAAGCATGGTGAAACTGGTTACATTTTTGACGTCGATTTTGAATATCCTGAACATCTTCATGATCATCATTACGATTTACCACTTCTTCCAAAGACTGAAATTTCCCCTACTGGAAGATGGCCAAAATTATTAATGACTTTAAACAATAAGTCTAGGTATGTTGGACATTATTGGATGATACAACAGGCTTTAGACTTGGGATTAAAAATTACAAAAATTAATCGAATACTACAATTCTCTCAATCTTGTTGGCTGAAACCGTACATCGACAACAACACAAGAAGAAGAGCTGCTGCTACATCAAGTTTTCAAAAAGATTTTTTCAAACTGATGAACAATGCAATATTTGGCAAGACTTTAGAAAACAAAAGGAAACATAAGAATATCAAATTAGTAACTGATCCAGTAAAATTACAGAAACTAGTGCAACAACCAAACTTTGGTTCATCGGTAATTATAAATGAAAATCTTGTCGTCATTTCTATGAACAAAAAATCAGTTGTATTGGATCGTCCTTTATATCTTGGAATGTCAATATTGGATATTTCTAAAACACACATGTACGAGTTTCATTATAAGAAGATGGTTAATTATTATGGAAGAGATAACATTGGTATTGTATATATGGATACGGATGCACTTATTTACTGGATTAAAACAAATGACATGTATGAGGATTTACGGACCTTTGTATATAAAGATGATTTTGATTTTTCCGATTATCCTAAGGACCATCCAAATTACGACTATGACAAAAACAAAAAAGTATTGGGAAAATTTAAAGATGAAACAAATGGTGTGCCGATGATGGAAATTGTAGCATTAATGTCTAAACTCTATTCATTTCAACTGTACATAAATGAAAGGAATGAATATCAAGTCACAAAAAAAGCTAAAGGAATAAAGACATCTTTCCTAAAGAAGAACGTACAGTTTCAACATTATAAAAGATGTTTGTTTGAAAATGTTGAAACAACTGCAACATTTAACACTATTAGAAGTTATAACCACCAACTTTTTAGTGTCAAACAAACAAAGTGGGCATTAAGCTACAAAGATGACAAGCGACATATTTTAGAAGATAAAATTAATACTCTACCATTTGGCCACTATTCCTTAAACCCTATCGACCAGTAAACCTATTCTTCGTCCTTTACCTTCTTCCTTTTTCCTTTCCGTAAAAAAGAGGGGACATGGCAAGCTCAATGCCATGTTCCCTCTTTTTTACACTAATATTAAATGACCTTGACCTATATTTCAACTATATATAAGAGAATAAACCATTGTATGGATCAGTATTTCTACAAACAGTGTGCAAGCAACACTTTAAGATGGAAAGTGTAAAGGATAAGATTGTAAATGAACTACATAAACCAGCAAGAAGAAGATTTCCAAGAAGAAGTACAATCATTAAAGGAATGAATGATCTTTACCAAGCTGATCTTATTGAAATGATACCACACAGTAAATTAAACAAAGGATTTAAATATATTTTAACAATTATAGACTGTTTTACTAAAATAGCTGATGCTTTACCCTTGAAGGACAAGACTGGTAAAAGTGTTACCAAAGCTATGGAGACAACAATACAAAGAAATAAATTTAAAATTAAACATTTACAAACGGATGATGGAAAAGAATATTTTAATAAAGATTTTGGAGCTTTGATGAAAAAATATAAAATAAATCATTATTCTACAAATTCTGAAGTTAAAGCTTCAATAATTGAAAGATTTAATAGAACATTAAAAGGAGCTATGTATAAACAATTTTCAAAACGAGGATCATATGTGTGGTATGACATATTACCACAACTTATAAAAGAGTATAACAACAAATATCATCGCACCATTGGAATGAAACCTATCCAAGTAAACAGTGCTAATGCTAAAATTGTATTACAACGCATCAAAAATAATACAACACCAAAAATAGAAAAGTTACAACCAAAAAAGTTTAAGGTTAATGATAAAGTTCGTATAAGCAAATACAAAGGTGTATTTAGTAAAAGATATCTGCCAAATTGGACTAATGAAGTATTTACAATTTATAAAGTGCAACCAACTATACCTGAAACTTACATTTTAAAGGATAATAAGGGTGAATTACTTCAAGGTGGATTCTATGGACATGAGTTGTTAAAATCAACAGTTGGTGATGTATATCTTGTTGAAAAGGTTTTACAAAGGAAAAAGGATATGGTTAAAGTTAGGTGGTTAGGATTTGATAAAAGTGAAGACTCTTGGATTCCTTCAAAAGACTTGGTATAGTTATTAAATAGCTCATTATGTGTTTAACCTTTAAACAAGATGGAGATTGTACAACAAAAAGATCGATTTAATATTAATAATATTGATGAATTGACAGTTGACAATAATAAGTTAAATCATGGTAAACATGGTGAATTACTACCAAATACTATAAGATGTTTAATAACTGGTCCTTCAAATTGTGGAAAAACTAATGTTGTCTTTAACCTTATAACTAATCCTAAAGGTTTACGCTTTAACAATATATATATTTTTTCAAAATCATTGCAACAACCAAAATATCAATTATTAGATAAAATACTTGCAAGTGTACCTGAAGTGAATTTCTACAAGTTTAATGCTAGTGAAACAATAATGCAACCAGGTGAAGCAAAACCATTTTCCATTTTTATATTTGACGATGTTTCTTGTGAAAATCATGATACTATAAGAAATTATTTTGCTATGGGAAGACATCATAATATTGATAGCATTTATATTGGTCAAACATACAGTAAAATTCCAAAACAACTTATAAGAGACAATGCAAATATGTTGATCATCTTTAAGCAAGATGAGACAAATTTAAAGCATATATATAATGATCATGTTAATGCGGATATGCCATTTGATAAATTTAAAGAAATGTGTGGTAAAGCATGGAATGAAAAATATGGATTTCTCGTTATTATGAAAGAAGAAGATATTAAAAATGGTAGATATCGTATAGGATTGGATAAATTTGTATTAATACGTTGAACTACCTATGCTACATCTAGTAACACTTTGAACTTCACAGTGTAAACATGGTGAATCAAGAAAAACTATTAAAAGAAATGCAGTTGATATGCAGAGCTTGAAGAGAAAGGATGTCTGTGTGGCCGGTCCCTTATCTGATGTGATTAGATAGTGCAGTGGGTTCATGTTTCTTCAGTTCTGTTCCTTCTGATTATTGTGAGTGTACTTATAGTTTATTGGAATAGTTTAAAACTATTAAAATGAGTAAATGTACCATATGTTCAAAATCCACTTCAGGCAGAAAAGCCAAAATTACTTGTAATGATTGTGAACTGGTGTTCCACGGTAGTTGTGTTAATTTGTCTGAAACTGATATTGAATTCTATGAGAAAGAGGGTGAAGTTTTTAGATGTGAACCTTGCTCGAAAAAACGACGAGCTAGTATGAGAGTAGAGAGCGAATTAAGCAAAAATGAGCCAAATATTGATCAAGTTTTAAAAACATTGGCAGAAATGAGAGAAGAAAGTAAAAATCAGATCCAGAGATTGGATTTAGAAATCAACAAGGCATTTGAGTTCAATAGTGATCAGATGAGGGAGCTAACAAGTACAGTGAAAGCTCAATCTGAATCCTTAAAAAATTTTGAAAAAATGTATCAACAGGTCTGTGAAGAAAACAAAAAATTGAAGAAAACTGTTAGTGAACTGGAACAAAAACTCGATGATATGGAACAGTATAGCAGAGGAAACTGTGTGGAAATAAATGGAATACCAGAAAAAGAAAATGAATCTGTACTAGAACTTGTTAAAAAGCTGGGAACAAGTCTTAATTTTCCAATAAATGACGAAATGGTGGACACATGTCATCGTTTAGGACAGAAGACCGCTGGTCGAACCAGAGGGATTATTGTCAAATTCACAAGGCGCACGGTTAAAGAAGAAATTCTAAGACAACGAAGAATCAAGCGCAATCTAAACACTAGAGATATTGGCTTCACTGACAGTAACGCAGAAGTAATTTACATGAATGAAAGTTTGACTCCACATCGACGTAAGATCTTCAACGAAGTACGAGCCCTCAAGAAAGAAAAAGGATTCAAATTTCTATGGGTGCGTAACGGGAAAATCCTACTACGAGTAAGCGAAGGTTCTAGTGTCATCGCTGTGACATCAATGGCACAGATTACAAAGTTGAGGAATGAAAAAGATGAAAAGCAAACCGAGGATGAAAAGGAAGTTTCATGAACTATACTATAGGTTGGTAGTTTTAAAGTGCAGCTAATAAAAAATTAAGAAATTGTTTTTTTTTATAATGATAATTAGGTTAAAATATCATGTTACATTTATAATTTTCCCACATGCCGGTTTTTAGTACTAAAAAGGATATTTCTCTATTAAGTAGTAATATCTTTTCTGACTATTTAAATGATTTGGTTGTCATACAGCAAAATATTCGGAGTATGAGGAAGAACTTTGATTTATTCTCAGTAGAACTGTTAAGCTTATCAAAAATTCCAGATATAATTATCCTGACGGAAATATGGATTGAAGATAATGAGATCTATCAGTACAATCTTCCAAATTATAATCTTTATTCTAAAACTAATAATTCTTATCGCTCGGGTGGCGTGGCTGTCTTTATTTCAAATCGGTTGACTTGTCATGTTATCGCTGATATTCAAATGGAGACAGCAGATTGCCTACATTTGACAATCAATATTTCCGACAGTAGGTCTGTTCCACTTGATATTATAGCAATTTATAGGTTGCAAGAATATAGTGCTTTTGATTTTATCAAGGATTTAGAAGGTTTTTTATCCATGGATAAATCTAAATTATTAATTATTTGTGGAGACCTAAATATAAATACTTTAGATCAAAGTGCCTTAGTTGATAGTTACAATTTAGTTACTTCTAGCTATGGTTTACTTCCCCTAATAACGGATCCTACCAGGGTATCAGTTATATCTTGTTCGTGCATTGATCATATGCTAGTAAGATGTTACAAAAATATAAACATAGAATGTATTAGTTGGGTGATAGATGCAGGAATAACTGATCATAGAATGACTGCAGGGTGTTTTAAAATAGATTTTACTGTTAAAAATAATATACATGAAAAAACAAAAAATTCCATTAATTATCATATACTAAAAACACAGTTGAAAGATGTTTCATGGTTACCTGTGTACAATGCCAAAAATGTTTCTGAAGCATTTAAGGAATTTTTAAATATTATTAAATTATCTGTAAGTAAATCCAGTGTTACAGAAAACCAACAAACAATTAAAAAACGTAAGCCATGGATGAATAATCGACTCTTAAAAATGATAGAAAGGAAAAATAAAATGTATATGAAGTGGGTTAAACAACCACTTAATATGGAATTGAAACATGACTACAATGCTTATAAAAACTTTTTAATAAACGAAATAAGGAATAAAAAAAATGAATATTTTAAAAATATATTAGATTTTAATAATAATAAACCAAAGAAACAATGGGATACCATAAAAAACCTGATAGGCGAACGAAGTAAGGGAGACGATAAAATATTTTTAAAAGACATGAACAATGTCTTAGTTAGAGAACCTAAAGCAGTAACAAACATATTAAATGAGTATTTTTGTTCTGTTGCTTCAGACCTGAGAGAAAGTTTAAAAATAGACCAGGCATTCACTTCACCCTTAGAAAATGAATATAAAATTATATTTAATCATGGATCTAGTAACAAATCAATTTTCTTCTATCCAACTTGTAAAGAGGAAATTTTGGATTTAATCAAATCTCTCAGCAATGGGAAAGCTCCAGGTGCGGACAGTATTACTCCAATAATCATAAAATCAATTGATGTGTACATTGTTGATGTGTTAGTTTACTTAGTAAATTTTAGTATGAGCTCAGGAGAGTTCCCTTTGGAGTTAAAAACTGCAATAGTAAAGCCATTATTTAAGAAAAATGATAGAACTATTCCAGGAAATTATCGCCCTATAGCTTTATTGTCAATATTTTCAAAATTATTAGAAAAAGTAATTAAGGCAAGACTAGTTAACTTCCTAGAGAAGTATAATTATTTTAGCGATAAACAATTCGGGTTTAGAAAAAAGTTAAATACCTCTTCCGCGTTACATCATTTTATGGGCAAAGTATATTCAGGGCTAAACAATGGTAAATACTGCGCTGGATTATTTGTAGACGTTATGAAAGCCTTCGATACTGTCGATCATTTTACTCTTTTGAATAGACTGGAAGAAGCTGGTGTTAGAGGTATCCCTCTGCAATGGTTTCGTTCATATCTTTGTGGTAGAACTCAGAGAACAAGGGTTTCTGAAGTGGTGAGTGACTTGGGGGATATTCAGCATGGTATTCCTCAGGGATCTGTACTCTCTGGACCTTTGTTCCTGATATATGCAAATAATTTATGTAATGGCCGTTTCAAAGGAAATTTATGTGCCTTTGCTGACGATACAGCATTATTTTATGAATCAAATTCAATTGAACAGCTAAAAATGAACATGCAATATGATGTGAATGCTTTGAGATGGTGGTTTACATCAAATTTCATGGTGATGAGCCCCAAAACTAAATATATAATCTTCAATCTTTCTAAAAATGTTAATTTTACTTCCCCTATAATATATCACAATATAAGTTGTAACAATGTAATTTGTAAATGCCAGGAAATAGAACAGGTTAATGAAATTAAATATCTTGGACTGTATTTAGATGCAAAAGTTACTTGGAAAACCCATATAAACTATGTAAAGAACAAATTGGTTAAATATATAAGAGTATTTTATTTGTTAAAATATGTGTGTAATCAACATCTTTTAAGAACTGTTTATTATGCCATAATAAATTCTAAACTAGAATATGGATTAACAATCTACGGTGGAGCATATAAAACATCACTACAACCACTAATTGTGCTACAAAAAGCCTTCGTTAGAATAATTTCAAATAAAATTAAAACAGAACATGCAGCACCTTTGTTTAAAAGTCTTGAAATATTACCTTTAAGAAATTTATATATTTTTAAAGTGCTACGGTTATTTTTTGAAAGAAACGGGAACGCTATAAAAATTAACTCGGATCGGAAAGTAACGCTGAGAAATAAAAATGATATTAATGTCCCAAAACCAAATCTAACTGTGTTCAAAAAGTTTTATTTGTTTCTTGCCCCAAAGTTTTTTAATCATTTGCCAGAAAGCATAAAAATTTTTAAAAATAAAGTAAGTTTCTTAAAACAGGTATGGTTATTCTTAATAAAGTTGGAAAATGTTGATTCTTTTTTTGATTAATCCAAAACTTTAATTAGGTAGTTTTTTTTGATAGGTAAGTTAGTAGAAGATAATATTTCTGTGTAGAATAGTAAGAAATGTTTATATTAAGTTTACTTGATTTTTTGTACTTAAATTTTTGTTTTATATATAATCAGAAGAGTGAGAAAACTGTTTTTGCTAATTTATAAATAGTATTATAAGTGATCGGTCACCCCCCTGCCCTTCAGGACTCGATTGTTTGTGTTATAAAAATATGTAAAATCCACCAAAACAGGTTTTTAACCTTCGGTGGTTATTGTTTCTTACATTATTATATATGTACATGTAATATGCTTTTGTCATGTGTTTTATGAAACAATAAAGATTTTCCATTTCCATTTCCAAATAAAATCACTCAGTGATTCTATTAGGATAAAGAATCGTGCATTAAGGATGGGTTTAAGTGAAAGAGAAGAATTTTTAGAGAATACATTTAAACCTATCACGGAACCTTTAAAACAGATATCAGAAACTATTGGCAAACCTCGTTATGAAGGAGATGTTTTACTACCAGTTTCTAAACAAGAAGTACAAGCATTAAAAAAAGAAGATGATGATGATGATTCATATACAAGTGCTAGTGAACAAGAAGAAACAAAAAATGAAGAAGAATCAATTGTTGAAAAGGAAGAACAGCCAATACCTGAAGCAGAACAATCTATTCCAAATTTAACTCAATTGAGTAGTGATATATTACAACATGGACCTCTTGGACGAAAATATATAATGAAAATGCTACATGACATGAAATCAAATCCAAATTTAAGTAAATCACATGTATATGGAGCAAGAATTGATGGAAATGAATTGAAAATTGGTAACTCTAAGCTTGAAGTAACTCAAGACGATTATATCATTATTGGTGACCATAGATATAAAGGAACAAAAGGATTATATGAATTAATTTTTAAAAATATACCAATAAAATATTCAGCAAAAGATTTAAATACTTTTAAAGAAATTTTACAAAATACTAACGCTCATAAAAGAAACTACTCAAAGGATGGAATGATTAATCGTTCACGTGCAACAAAATATAGTATTGTTATAAAAAAATTGTTTCCCCCACGAAAATTACCAACATTACGTACTACACCGGCTGTGAGACAACCTTTAAAAAGAAAGTCTTTATCACTTATGGATTTATCACTTCTTGAACAACATGGTAAAAAGAGTAAAGGAGATACTTCAACATCTGGTAAAGGATTAATGAAAAATCTATACAATACAAATGTTATCTATTACAACGACATCAATAAATTAGTTGACAGAATGAGACTATTGC
The DNA here is from genome assembly GCA_030545055.2 of Neoaliturus tenellus. NCBI lineage: Eukaryota > Metazoa > Arthropoda > Insecta > Hemiptera > Cicadellidae > Neoaliturus > Neoaliturus tenellus. Next base: position 98,283,962 of record CM061534.1, on the reverse strand, counting down.
ATGAAGCTATTGAAGCCGGTCATACTGGTTTAAATAATGAATGGGTGGCTCTAGTTGATGAACTTAAAAATCGTGGTATAATTGTATAATTGTCCGCAAATATAAAGAAGTTACAAGTATAAGATGTATCAGTTCTAACATGAGCGTCGACAAGTTCGGACGCTACTCCGCATTAGGAGTGCAAGTTGGAGAAGACAGAAAAAGAAGCGGATTACCGCAAACACCTGAAGGTGACTATAACATAAGTAATAAACGTTTAAAATTAGTTAAAGATCCAGAAGAAGATACTGATGGAGCAAATTTAAAGACAGTAAAAGAAGCTACTTCAACATCATTGAAATTACATAAGAATACTTATGATGTTGAATCACATAGATTAATTAATGTTGGTAAACCAACTGAAGGTTCTGATGCAATTACTAAAGAGTACTTATCATCTGAACTTTTAAATACTTTAAAATTGCAATGGGGTAACAACTTAAAAGATGGACAAACATATGATGCTGGAAATTATAGAATAACCAACGTGGGAAATCCCAAAAATGATAAAGATTCAGTTAATAAAGAATATTTACATTCTATAATACCGGAAAAAACTGAACATGGATATTCTTTTTATAAATTTATTATAAATGACATTGGATACCCAAAGGAAGACGGTGATGCTGTAAACCTAAAATACATCAAGGACAACTGTATTTTACAAGATGTTAATGAAATCGATTGTCATGGTAAAACATTGACAAATGTAAAGTTTGGTTCTCAACCAAAAGATGCTGTTACTATAGAACAATTATCTAAAGAATTAAAAAAGGAAACATCCAATTTTGTAAAACATGAAGATGCCGTGTTAAAGCGGGGAGATAAATTTATACATGGAAATGAAAAGTTTAATTTAATGCAAGGAAATAATGATGAATGGGATGCAGGACGTAAAACAATAACAAATGGAAGATTTGGTATAAAAGATACAGATGTACCTCTAATGGTGCAAACATTAATTGCTACTGGTGGTACATTAGGTACATACAATGGTCGTAATAGAAGAATAAAAGATATTTATCCTGGTTACGAAGCAAATGATTGTGTTACAATGAAACAAACAATAACTTGGGATAAACACTTTGGGACCAAATATGATGCAAAGATGAAGAAAATAATTAATATTTTACCAGGCGAAGATTCAAATGATGCTGCTACTATTGGACAAGTCATAAAAACATCAAAAAGTGATTCAACAGCTTACACATGTAATGATAAACGTATTATTCAATTACATGATCCTCAACATCCAAAAGATGCTGTAAATTTAGATTGTTTAATAAGAATAGTGGGCAATTTACTTATTGATACCCATAATCATATAGCTAGTACAACGAGTCATGTGATAATTCAACCCGATGAACGGGAAGCTTGGATTAAAAATAGAATTATAAATCAATATATAATTAATTTGAATAACTAAGTGTTTAAATATAAAAAATTATACATAACTTATTCATTTATGTAATGTATCTTGTGGAGTAAACACACCAGTTTATATAAGACTACATAATGAAGGCCGTATCACTCAGTCATCATCAAGACAGCAACAAGAGAGGACGTGGTATAACTTCAACTGCGTTATCCCTGCTTAGACGGATACCTATTGGTGCTGTTGTAAATCGAGCAATAGACGCTTTACCATACGAATTACATATTCCTGGAGGTTATCAATATTGTGGACCTGGAACTAAGTTGGCAAAACGTTTAGCAAGAGGAGATCCTGGAATTAATAAATTAGATCAAGCTTGCAAACAACACGATATAGCATATTCAAAGTTTAAAGATTCAACAAATAGATCAATAGCAGATAAAATTCTAGCAGAAAAAGCTTGGCAAAGAGTAAAATCAAGTGACGCAAGTATTGCAGAAAAAGCAGCGGCTTGGGCAGTAACAACAGCCATGAAGACAAAAGCTAAGTTTGGTGGTGGAAGACGACGTCGCAGAGGAAGACCTGCAAAAAGAAGAGCTCCCAAAAAAGGTGGAAATATTAGAAAGAGACGTCGTAGAACTCGTAAAGCAAAAGTAAAAAAGGCTTCTGTTTGGTCAATGGTAAAAAACGGAGCAGGTTTATACCTAAGACCGTACCGTGTGTACTAAATAAAAAAAATCAATTGATAATTCCAAATAAAGCCTTAACTAATCATCAGTTAAATGATTATGTAAAATGTTTGAAAATACCATTCTTTCGAGGAGTTTTTATGAAAGATGCATTACCAACTAAAATATGGAAAAATGAAACTGGAATAGTAAATTTGGATTCCACCTATGGTCCAGGCACTCATTGGGTATGCTATAAAAAGCTCGGACAAACCGTTTACTACTTTGACAGTTTTGGCAATCTACCACCGCCTAAAGAACTTCAACATTATTTTCAAAACTCTAAAAACATTTTTTACAATTACAAAAGAGAACAACCTAACAATACTGAAATATGTGGACATTTATGTTTGGAGTTTCTAGCGAAAAGTGTCAGTCACCTTTAAGATGTCATCGTATACAGTGTCACTGAGTGGAAATTCATCCACATTAAAAAGTACTCTATTCCCAGCATTGCGTTTATCCAAGGAAAGATTATGGGAAGCGGCATTACTTGATTTGACTACCTACAATTCAATTCCTAATGTTACAGAAGGAAAAAACAATTTACTACATTATTATGAAACTAAGGATGCTGCAGGAAAATACTCAGAATTGAAAATAATTACATTTCCTACTGGAGCTTATGAAATTGATGATATAAACCAATTACTACAGAAAAAACTCGGAGAAGAAAATATCACCGTTAAAGGAAACAATAATACTTTAAAAGCAGAAATAACTTCAAAATATTATATCGATGTCGGAATGAAAAACTCTATTGGCAGTTTACTTGGATTTACAGATACAAAAAAGAAAATCTTAACTCCTGAAACTACTCATTCAGGTAATACAACTGTTACAATATTAAAAGTAAATAGTATTGATGTAACATGTAATATTATACATGGATCATATAGAGAAGGAGTAAATCAGCATATTTTACATACATTTTATCCAACAGTTGCTCCAGGTTTTAAAATTGTTGAGAAGCCACAAAACTTGATATACCTACCGTTAAACACCAGTTTCATTTCAGACATCGTACTGAACATATTGGATCAAGACGGTCATAGTGTTGACTTTAGAGGAGAAACAATTACTATACGAATACACATCAGAGCGGCGACATAAAAATCAACATGGGATTATCATTTAAACCACAACGGAAGAGTCGGGAGCTCAGTAGCTCCTCGACATTGGAAGAGTTAACATCAGACAACATTCGTTTTCTACAAAAGATTGGATTGAAACTTAACAACGATGGATATCCTGGATATATCTCAAGGACCGACATTCGACGAAACACTATGGGAGAAGGAATATCACACACACAACCCTTACACTTCATCAAAATTAAACAATAATGATGAAATAAGAATTCCCATTCAACAACAAGATATTTACACATTACCATGTGAAAGTTATTTGTACATCGAAGGAAGGGTATTAAAATTGGATGGAAAAACTGCTTCAACAGTTCCTTTTATAAATAACCCAATGGCATATCTTTTTGATGAAATAAGATATGAGATATCAGGGGTGACAGTTGATTCAACAAAAAAGGTTGGTATAACAACTACATTAAAAGGATTAACATCATTAACACCACATGAGAAGAATTCAATAGTCACTGCCGGATGGGTTGCTCCTGATAAAGACACTATAACACCTGCTTCCAACGGTCATTTTGATTTTCATGTACCTTTACGATTGCTTTTAGGATTTGCTGAAGATTACAAAAGGGTTATAATAAATGTTAAACAAGAATTAGTATTACTCAGATCTTCAACTAATAAGGACTTAATACTTGCAGACCCTGCAACTACGGAAGATAAACTGGAATGGCAACTACAATTGGATAAAGTTGTTTGGAGAGTACCTCATGTAAGATTGGCTGATGAACATAGAATCGTATTGTTAAGAAAGTTAAAATCTGACCGTGACATTGTAATGCCATTCCGAAGTTGGGAATTTCATGAATACCCTACATTACCTCAAACAGAACGACAAACATGGACCGTCAAAACATCAACTTACTTGGAACGTGCAAGTTACATAATACTCGGTTTTCAAACTAAGCGAAAAGATGTTATTACTGCAAATGCTGGTCAATTTGATCACTGTAAAATAAAGAATTGTAAAGTTTTCTTAAACTCTCAATTCTTTCCATATGACAATTTAAATGTCATGTTTAGCAAAAAACGTTTTTCCATTTTATATGATATGTATGCAAGATTTCAATCATCATATTATGGAAAGACTAATACACCACTATTATCACCTGATCAGTATTATTCCAAAGCTCCAATAATTGTAATCGATTGTTCAAAACAAAATGAATCAGTAAAATCATCAAGTGTGGATATAAAAATTGAAATGGAATTTGAAGAACCAGTAGCGGATGGAACTTCGGCATACTGTCTAATTCTACATGATAAAATAGTTACTTACACACCACTGACCGGAATAGTGAAGAATGTACTTTAAAAATAATTAGTACAACTACTGCAAAATATTGAGGTTAGAATTATCTTCCTCAATTTTTAAGGTTAGAATTTTGTTTATAAAACACAAGTTGAAAATAAACAATTATGTAATTGTATAAATTTCAAAAATTTTACAAAAAATATAAAAGCAGGAAATTACCTAGTAGAAACTTCATTCTATCTTCAACCGTCGTTTGGGAAACATCGTTCGCAAGATGAATTCTACTAACGGAGAAGAAAATACACCTCTAATGGATGAAAATAGTTCTGATATAGAAAAGCAAGTTGAACAAGAAATGGATGAATTCCTCAAGTTTAACAAACATAAGAAGAAAGAAGAAGAAGGAGAAGATGAAAAAGAAGTAAAAAGAAAAAAGGTTGAAGTTAACATTACAACAAATATTTTAACAGAAGTATTTCTTCGAATTTTCTACCCTATTTCTTCATGCATGACAAAAAGTATATCGGTTGGAATTGTAAAATCATTGGATTATTCACCAATTGTTATGTTAAATCAAGGAAGTAAAATGGTTATCTTTACTGAAACTTCTTGGGATTCTCTAATGAAACATTTACATCTTTTAGAATGTTATTTAACTAACAACACATTTGGAAAAAGAACAAGATTAAGTTTATTAGAATCAAATATTGAAGTTGATATAATCAAACATCGTGGAGGACAAGTTGTTCGCTTCAAAGATTTAACTAGACATGATGTAAAATTACATTTCACTAAAGAAGAATTTTACACTTTAAGTTGTACTACCGGTCCTGTCACTAGATACTTAAAACAACTAGTATTTTCAAGTACAATAATTAAAGATTATCTAATTGATACATTGGACAGACAACCATTTATTCCAATTTTATATGGTCCTGTAGATACTTCAATTTTTAATCGAATACCTCTAGAAGTAGATATGTGGAGACAATTAAACAACTATCACACCAATTTTAATATAAACGAAGAAGCACAAGAAATAAAAGAAGAACAATCGTGTTTGTAATAACAGTTAGTTGTTGATGAGACTTCATCATGAACAAACGGGTTTCGTTTTCTACTGCATCACAGTTAATGGAAGTTAAAAGAGGTATAATTGAATTTCAAGCTTTTCGAGGGAATGATGGAAATTTCATTATTAAAGAATTAGTAATTTTGGATATGAACACATCTGTAATTTATCATTACTTGTTCAAACCTCCATTTCCATTCAATAAACTAACAACTAAAGCGAAAGTTACAAACAAATGGTTAAACAAACATTTTCACAACTTAAAATGGGATGAAGGTTTTATTCATTATAACATGATGCCACATATTATGAATCATTATTGTAAAGAGTTTAAAACTATCTACACAAGAGGATTGGAAAAAGCAAATTGGATACAATCATTTACAAGCAATGAAGTGATAAATGCAATAATAGATAGAGATTTCCAATGCTACTTTAATGACCTTTGTATTTCATCAAAAAGTTTTAAACATCGAAGGTCACAGTGTGCTTTGAAGAATGCCTACCGCTTGAATAATTTCCTTCAACAAAGTGGTGGGGGTAGCATCAGTGGTGGGGGTAGTGTCAGTGGTGGGGGTATTCTCGATAATAAAAGTGAGAGCGCTACCATGACACAGCATGAGTATTACTCGAACCTCCGAAGAGACAACATCTCCAACGGATATTCTTATTAACAAGAAGATTAGCATCAGCAAAAACATTTTTTTTTTTTTTTTTTTTTTTTTTTTTTGAGGGAGAGGCAGGGAAAATGCATTACGCACACAGGTGGCCAGCCTGTAGTGTGGGACTCCCCTAAAAAACGGGTTTACCCACTAAAAAACCTCCTCTACTCTTTAGGATTCTAACCTGGAATTGTTTATCACATTACGTCAGGCTAGGCCTAAATTTGGCTTACGCCCATGGGGCTCGCTCCTTATCCAGCTGTTCGGTCAAGGGATCTGGGCCACTTCGTGGTCCAAATCGGTTTTCTTTTCCAGGAGGATACCCCGGACGAACTGTGACAAACAATCCCAGTTGCCCTCATCCTCCATAATCTTTTGGCAGACCGTGTCCACCGAAAAAACACCGAGTTTTCTTGTGGCCTCCAGGCGGGCCTTTCCCAACGCGAACAGCGGAAGAAGGTGTGTTCCGCGTCATCGGGAACGCCCGGGCAGTAGATGCAATCCGGTGAACCGGTCTTGCCCATCCGGTTCAGGTACGACTTGAAGTAGCCGTGACCTGTCAGGAACTGCGTGAGGTAGTAGTCCACCTCGCCATGCCGCCTTTCCACCCATGGTTGGACCTGCTCGATGAGTCGCGCAGTCCATCGTCCTCGGGTGTCGTGCTCCCAGCTGTGTTGCCACTGCTGGAAGGTTCGGGAGCGCTCTTCTGTTCTTGCCGTGTCCTTGCCGATCTCGCCTTGTCTCTGGTAAATCGCTTTCCTCTCCCCTGCCAAGAGCTTGACCGGGATGACTCCGGCGACCACCAGGACGGCAGGCTCGGACACTGTCCGGTAGGCGGAACACACCCGGAGCGCAGCTTGACGCTGAACCCGGGCGAGTCGCAACCTGTAGCACTCCTTATCTAGAGCGCCTGCCCACACCTCTGCCCCGTAAAGGAGCACGGACTGGACCGCGGACATCAACAGACGTCTTCTGCTGGATCGGGGACCCCCGACATTGGCCATCAGCCTACTAAGGTAAGTGACTACCTTAGCGGCCTTGTCCGCCGTACGAAAGATCTGATCCCTCCAGCTTAACTTGGTGTCCACCATAACCCCGAGGTATTTGGCGGCACGAGTTGATGTGACCACCTCCCTTCCCACTCGGAGTGGGACGACGGTGTCGATCCTCTTCTTCGTGAGGATCACAATCTCCGTCTTACTGAGAGCAAGCGAGAGACCGTGATCGGACATCCAGTTGTTGACCACCCGCATAACTCGGTTCAACTTCAGTTGGGCCAGCTCAACGTTGCGTGCAGCAATGAGAGCTGCAACGTCATCGGCGTACCCAACCAAAGTGGTTTCCTCAGGCATCTCGGACCTCAGGAGGCTGTCATAGGCAACGTTCCAGAGATCCGGGCCGAGTATTGAACCTTGTGCGGCACCAGAAGTGACTTCCATCGTCCGTGTTCCGTCCCTCGTGTCATAAATCAGGCTTCGAGAGCGTAGATAATCCTCGATGAGCCGCAACAGGTATGCAGGAATACGAAAGGTGTTGCGAAGCGCATCCAACATATCGACCCACCTTGCCGAGTTGAAGGCATTCTTGACATCAAGCGTAACAAGAAGCACTACTCGGCGGGAGAAATGGTTGTGGCTCTCGGCTCTCTCCACAGCTCTCTGAACTTCGGTGACAGCGTCGATCGTTGACCGTCCCTTTCTGAAGCCGTACTGACGGGGGCATAAGTCCCCGGCAGCTTCCACGGCAGAAGTCAGGCGGGAACGGATCAGCTTCTCGAACAGCTTCCCAGCCGTGTCCAACATGCAGAGAGGCCTGTGGGACGACGGCAGCTCGGGATCACCTTTGCCCTTGCTGATCAGTACAAGCCTGGCTGTTTTCCAGGGAGCCGGAAACACCCCTTCTACCAAACAGGCATTGTACATTCTCAACAACAAGTCAGCGTTGATTGAAAATACTTTTTTTTAAAGCCTCACTGGGAATCCCGTCCGGGCCAGGAGCCTTGTTGTTCTTCAGGGAGAGAACGGAGGTTTCCAGCTCCTCGAAAGTGAAGAGTGGAACGTCCTCTACCCGTCTGAAGTCAACCGGCGGTCGCTGAGGATGTTCAGGAAACAACGCAGCGACGATCCTCCCCATGGTGGCGCCCTCCATGATGGAAGGTGGAGAGCGGGCGCCGAGTTTCTGCGTTACAAGTTTGTAACCCAGGCCCCACGGGTCGGAGTCAACGTCGTCACGAAGTCTCCTCCAGCTATTCGCCTTGCTCCTGTTGATCGCCTGGCGGAGAGATTTTCTCGCAGCTTTATAGGCCTCCGACTTACGAACTCTGTCTGCGGGAATTCTCGCTCTAGTGGCGGCTCGTCTAGTTCTTAAACATGTTCTTCTGAGTTCCGCAATCTCTTCAGTCCACCAGTAAACGGGTTGTTTGTCGCGTCGGGGTTTCCTTCGCGGCATAGACTGGTCGCAGGCCGAGACGATCAGTTCCATCGTGGATGTTACTAGTGCCTCGGCCCCAGCCTCACCAGGATTCCCCTGCGCTCCCCGAGAGATGACTTCGGTGAACTTAACCACGTCCAGTTTGTTGGTGTTCCACCGGCGTGGCCCTTCCCGAGATGCGGAAACTCGACGATTTTCCTGATCATGCAGATCAAACACGATGTATTGGTGGTCGCTACCCGTGTAGTCCTCCACAACCCTCCAGCCAGAGATCCTCGGAAGCAAAAACATTAAGATGGCATCAAACAACTTACTTCAAAATTTAGTTGAACAATTCAACGCTCATTCAAAATCAACAATCCTACCTACAAAAAAATGTTCCGAGCTGAAAGAAGAAAAACACTACATCATTCATACAATAAAGAAGATGGAAACTTCAGTAGGTGATGCTATAAATTGCACATTAAGCGAGGCACCTTATACAATTGGTGATGAAGCAAAATTTCAAATCTTCCTACCAAAGCGCTTCGTACAACTACTACAAAATGAAGATCTTCGTATAATTCAACCCGGCGCACTCTATTTGGTATCACATGGACCAAGTGGAAACAATTCTACTGAACTTACAATTCATGTAACACCTACTACTGATTAGTTTGTACATAAGATTGTAAATATTTCTTTGTATTTGTTTCTCAATAAATATGATATAAACCTAAAAAAAAAAATAAAAAAAGCAACATATTGTAATGTGTTTGTACATTACAATATGTTGCTTTTTTTAAAAATTCCATGGGATGACCTTGACCCAATTTTGTGTGATAATAAAAGTGAAAATCAACTTGTTAAATTCATCAGTCTACGACTACCTTTCGTACCGTACACATCTCACTCTCTATCACTAAATACAAAACTTCAACATGTCCCTAAAGGTTAAATGTGCATCTTATGATACCAACACCATAACTACTTTTGAACAACTTGAAGATTTAACTAACGAAATGCGAGTTTTACTTACCGGTGGTTATCACTTAACTGTTGATGTTAGTGCTACTAATACAAGGATGTTCACTAAAACAAAATATTGCGATGATGAAATATTTTTTTCTACACAACCTACAACTTCTTCATCGCCAGCTGGTCAACATAACGTCAAGTTCCAGAAGTATTACCAATGTTGAATAACTTTTAATAAATAAAATTACAACTAAGGAATCACGTGATCAATGTCAAGTTCATAAAAAGGATGTAACAGTTTGATAAATAATCATTCGCTTCTCAGCTCTCGCCACAACAAGATCTATTCTACAAAATGTTATACAGAATGATGATTGAACTTGATGGGAAAATCTATGGAAAGGATTATAACACTGTTGAACAAATGACACAAGATTTAGATGTATTAACTAAAGAAGGATATCAAGCTAAATTAATTTTAAAATTTCCTGAAGTACATCCACTATCAACAGAAGAACTTATTGCTATGGCTAAGGCAGAGAGAGAAAAAAAGTCTGAAGAAAACAAACAGAAACAAACTTCCTAAATTTCAATAATCCTTACACTTGTAAGGTATAATTTTTTAAAACTCCATTTGGATGACCTTGAAATTACCCCTACCACTTTTCATAGTACATAAAACTCGCTATTCATCACTATACAATCTTATTCTTTCACTAGACTCCGCAGCGTCAACATGGAAGAGCAAAAATACAAGTACAAACCTCGTTACTGTTGTGAACAACAGTGTACAGATTTAGGACCAATGATGGTGGATGGGTTAGCTTGTACTAAATGTGAATTCTTCGGATCTTGTTATTGCAAATGTAAAACAAAACAACTACCGCCACCGGAATTGCGAACTTTCAAATTTTACAAATCAAGATATTTTCATACATGTTGTCCTCAAAGATGTTTCAAATTTCACCCTCTAGATCTTGCTCATTGTCAACGCACCAAGTCTCATCAAGATGATTTTTGTACACATATGATAAAAAGATGTAAATACAGATCAGATTGGTATTCCGATCCTGTAGAACCATCAAATGTATAATTTCAGTTTTACACTCTTTTTTAAAACTTCAATTGGATGACCTTGAGATTTCCCCCACCATTAGTTCTAATTTTTATATAATATTAAATCATTCCACTTCCAACACTCTAACTAACAACATGGAAGGAAAATTTATCAAGTTTGAACATATAATAACTGACAGGGAGGAGATGGAAGAATTGTTTCAAAACTTACTTTCTGTCATTGACGAATATCCTATAAGATGGTTCAGAATTGTAGTTCAATATTTAAATCCTGGTGAATTGTTTTCTTCATCGAGTGAAGAGGATGAAACAACTACTTCGGTTCAAATAATTGAATTAAAAGACGAAGAAGAAGAAGAACTAAACGTTTTATTCAATCATAAGCTCAAGGTCCCCTATATAGAAGCCCCCTCCCTAGAAAGCCCCCCTCCCTAAACGCCTGCTCAAGGTCGCCATTATATAAGCCCCCTTCCCTAGGCGCTAATCCTCATTCGATTGCTAACTCTCTAACGATGAACACTTCTCAATTGGCACGAATGAATGCTAGTTTTGAAATAAACTCAAAAGATGATTTACAAGAAATATTTAATGCTTTAAATGAAATTATAGATAAATTTAACGCTATTACAATGAATTTGGAAATAACTTACGCTTGTCCTATTTGTAATAAGGTTGAAAGTTCTGATGAAGACAGTTTACTAAATACTACTCCTCTTACCCCTCTACAGTCGGACACAACTTCTGAGGCAAATGATGAGCAGCATCTTTCCCCCACCGCTTCTATGTAACAACGCTCTTTCCCCCCACCACTTCTTTATTTAACCGACATTTCCCTCTTTTAACTCTCATTCCATCCTTGCCTCTTCAACTATCAACATCGCTTCTTTCAAAATTTCAAAAAAACACAAACATGATGGATATGATGGATGAAGTTCCATTTGTAACAAGGATGGAAGAGGATAAATTGAAATTGGAAATCAAACGATTGGAAATGGAACGGGAAAACCAACTCGAGATGTTACGTTTGTTCAAACTTTTTAAATACATCATCTGGGGACTCTGCGTTTACCTTCTCATCGTCGTCGGTGTTTGTGTTTACAACTCTGTAGTTCATAACAAAACTTCAACTTGTTTAAACACTGCTGTCACACATTGATTGTATGTTTTTCACAAATAAAATTCACAAACCTAATTCTATACCTATCCCGCTATCACCGGAGTTAGTTCCACTCTCCGAACTATTACTCCGGTGGTAGCGGGATAGGGTTTTTTAAAACTTACTCTGGATGACCTTGACATACTTTCCATAACCCAATTGTCAAGTTGAATTTCAAATTTCAAATAACATCTCCTACCCCACCGGAAGCTATATGGCATGGCATATGGCGGCAGCGACTGATTTGGCAGCTGGCCGATGGCAGCTGGCCGGCAGCGGCTGGCAATTGGCACGACTTCCGTTTTGAAAGTAACCAAACCCCACTACTAATGAACAACTCTCCATTGGCCCGAATGAATTCTAGTTTTGAAATAAACTCTAAAGAAGCGTTACAAGACATTTTTAATATTTTACAAGAACTTGTAGATAATTTTACAACCATCAAAATGAATTTGGAAATAACATACGATTGTCCTATTTGTGATAAGATTGAAAGTTCGGACGAAGACAGTTTACTAAATCTAACTCCTGCACCATCTGACACTACTGATGGTAATAATGAACAGCAAAATATTTCCCCCACCACTTCTTTGTAATTCTTCGTTCCCCCCACCACTTCTTTATTTAACTAACATTTCTCGCTTTCACTTCTCATTCCGTCTTCAACTTTTGAACTATCAACATCACTTGTTTTAAAATTTCAAACACTACAAAATCATGATGGATATGATGGATGAAGTTCCCTTCATAACTAGAATAGAAGAGGATAAATTGAAATTGGAAATTAAACGATTGGAAATGGAACGGGAAAACCAACTCGAAATGTTACGTTTGTTCAAGCTTTTCAAATACATCATCTGGGGACTCTGCGTTTACCTTCTCATCGTCGTTGGTGTTTGCATTTACAACTCTGTAGTTCATCACAAAAGTTCAACTTGTTTAAACTCTGCTGTTGCACATTAATTATATGTTCACAAATAAAATTCAAAATTTACTTCAGCCTATCCCACTATCACCAACTAGTTCAACTTTGAACTATTTCTGGTAGTAGTTGGGTAGGCTTTTTTAAAACTTACTCTGAATGACCTTGACATACTTTCCAGGCTCCAGTTATAACTGTTGAATTTCAATTTTGAACTAACTCTTAATTCATGCCCAATTCTACTTCAAATTCAGGGCATATGCTCTCGCCATCTGCACCCTGCAGCTGCCCTGGCAGCTGACACCATCTGACCCCTGCAGCTGCCCTGGCAGCTGACATCACTTCCGGTTTAGAAGTGGCTTTTTCCCTCTACTCATAATGATGAAAAACATGTGAATGTGAGATAATTATATGTCAGCCATGAACGTAATCAGCTTCATTAGGTCGTACATCGTCCATGTAACACAGTCTGTTGCGTTGTGTCAACACCCGGCAGATTATATTCGATCGGACCTATAATATATTAGGCATTCCGAGTGAATTCAATACAAATTTATATTGCATGCTCTTTTCAGTAATTTTGCATGTTTTTAATCCTAATTAAAACAAACATGTCATAGAAATTACACATATTGGTTATAGGTGAAGTATATCTACTTTGCTCAGTGCATGAAAGTGTAAACCCTTCTTGCTCGTATTATATATAACGGAAATCTTATGAAAAACCCATAACTATCCTTTTAATGTTAAAATGTTTAAAACATTTTCTTTCTTGTTGTTCTACGGTGTGTCTAAATTAATTGTTTTGCAGTTTTAGTTATACAGCTAAAATGGGTTGTACATTTTTTTTGGTTACTGTAATTTTTATAACAGTTAATGACCTAGAATTTGATGATTAAAAACCTTTGATAATAGAATAAAAAATCGAAAATATTAAATCATATGTAATTTAAAAAAAAGGTTAAGATGAATAAAATATTATTAGGTTATTTAAGTTTTTTATTTTATTTAATTTTGTGTTTGTGGTAGAATCTGAAGGTAAAAAAATAAATAAAATATAACTTGCAGTATTTGATTTCATAAATTGTGATTTATATTAGTATTTGTTTATTAAGGCTCTGTTTTTATATCAGTATGATTCGTTGAAAATGTTTATTTAAGACATTGGAAATGAATTCATTACACCTAAAATTTAGGTGTATAACTGTGTAGATCATTTAATGATCTAGGAGAATATATAGATGTTCTATGTTTACAGAGGTACTGTTATATGAGTGTGGATGAATGTGAGAAAAATTGTTTTTATTTGTGTAAATATTTATAAATATATTTTAAAATACGTTCACATATCTATACTTATTTAATACGCTAAGGGTTTTTTTTTTGTCTTGAGAACTCCTCCTGCAATTTTCAACCGATTTTCAAGTTTTTGGTGTCGTTGGATAGGGCTTGGTCTGTAGTTGTTTCCGCCAAAAACTTATGAGAATCGGACTGAAAATAAAGGCGCTATCCACCATTGAAATCTCAAAATTTCCCATTTAAATAACATTGGGATTGAATAAAGCATTTTAAACACGTGTTAATAATCAGCTGTAAATACGTGTTGTTTTGGTGATTACAGATGCTCACAATATTTTAGTGGTCGGATGTCATTCATTTAGAGCTAAAAGTAACATTTGTATTGTATTAAAATAAATTGCTCGATTTCGAGCAACACGTATACTAGTTTATCGTAATAATACTAATTATTAATACTGAGATTAGGGGTAAGAAGTTGAGGATGGCCCTGCACAGGTTCTTCCGTTATCTGGGGTGCGGCCACTTCTCTCGGGGCTTCAAGAGACCAGACCGTAGCAAGATCTGCAAGAACACTTGAAGTAAGAATGAAATCAAGTTCAAGGAGTTTTCTGGACAAGAATCTACCTGGCACGGGAAGCAGTGTGCCGTTTTTTGTGAAACACTAGATTCCACCAAGAAGCTTGCCATTGTTGCCTTCAGGACAACCTAAGGAGGTCCAGGACGGCTGATAGTGCAGACACTGATGTCTACAGTGATTTATACGCTAGGGTTGACACGAGGGGAATACCATTTACCATCTCTTGGGAAGTACACCCTGAAATTACCTGCTCTAGTCGGGCTGTTTGAAGTGCTCATTTATGCAAGAAATGTTGAGCTTGCATAGCTGAAGCTGAACCAAAACAATTGCGTGTTCAGTGAATGTATGTGTAGCCACAGGCTGTGTCTTACCTTGAACGAGACATACATTTTGATCTTCTTGAAAAGGTTAATCGACACCATTTTTCCGCTGAGCACGGGTAATAAAGCGGTCCAGACCAAGAGAGTCAAATATCTCGTCATTAATGTGGATAAGGGACTCAGATGGATCTATCAAATCTTCCGCTTGGTAAATATAGCTGTTAGGAGCATTGCTTGCATTAGCAAATTCTAGAGGAGAAGAAGACTGATGATGTCCATAGTCCAGACTGTGCTCATGTATTTTGGCTACAAAGTTTAGGCAGGGACTCTCTTTTTCCCTCTAAGAAAGTATACCAGATGAGGCTCACTCAAGTCAAGCATAACTCAGGGTCGCATCGTACAGTGTCTAAGCCGCTTATGCTGAAAATCGTTAGTGTCATCCCGGTCGATCGCATGGCACGGGAGAGAAAGACAATCTATAAGAGATAAGTTTATGTCTTCAAGGATCCTGGCAAGAACACAGAAACGTCAGCGAACCTACCATACATGGCAGGAGGGCTGGGATCTGGAGAGCCGCGGTCCATAGTTTGCGTAACTCATCAAGCAGGTTCAGCTCTGGATGGAATGACAGCATGGCGGGTGGACTACTCCATAGTTAAATTTTTGTCGGGTCGTGGCTTTTTAGTCACACTTGAACAGGATGCACAAGACTGGCTCACCTGACTCCATTTAACACCCGGCTTTCATGACGACACGGAACACACATTCTTCCTTTGTTTAAGCTGGGAACGGCTACTCCTGGAGGGCACGCGACATCTTGGAAAGCTGGTTGTGGACTCTGTCTACATGTGAATATTGGAGGTGAAAGCAAAGTAAAAATAATGCTGATGTAATGTGATAAGCGCTAGTTGTCTAGTGTCCGAAAGAGAAATAGTTCTTTTTCTCTCCTCTCCCTAAAGAAATCTTAGCTTGCATTTAATTTGGTTTAAGTAGATTTTATATTATAGCCTGATAATGAACAATGCTTGATACCGCTTGTTCTTGTAAAGATAATACCATGTACCACCAAGATCGCGCCCGGTGTGGTCTCATTGTTGGGAGTAAACAACAGCTGACGACGCGGTGGTAGCCGTTACCGAAGAGGGATCGTCATGTTTACGACAGGAGCCCATTGAACAAGCTCAAAGGTACAGCAATTCTCATCTCGCCTTGAAACTTTCAAGATTATTTTTTTAGAACGTAAATTTTTCTTATAGATTTTTTTTAATGTACTAGTGTTAATATCGCGTTTTATTGTATCTAACAACGAGCTTATGACATTCATTTGAAATTTGTGATTTAGTATGTAATATAATTCTACATCATGTAAAGAACATTAAAGAACAATTTAAAAAATATTAAGTATATCATGCTGCAATAAGAGAAATTATTTTCTTAGCTCAAAATTTATGATTTGGATACCTTGGTTCATAAATGTCAAGGAAAGAGCTAAAAGGTCCACATGTTTCGTAAGTTGCTTAGAATAAAATAAACGTTTTGGTTTGATGTTGTAGGAGAAACTCGCCGTTAAATTAATCTTAAATTTATGTTGATGTTATATAAAAAAACTTGTTTTCTAAAAGAAAAATAATCGATAATTAAATATAACGAAACATTTTTTTTACTATTCACAGCTTTGAAGACACTTTTTCTATAAGCGTGGAAGTGTACTGAAAATACATACTGTAAATGCTCCTAAGTCAAATAAATTTGGTGCAGCCATTAAAAATAAAAAATATATATTCTACATTTTTTTTTAATTATTGTAGACATTTTAAACCACTGATTAGTAAAAAAAAAAATCACGACTTTACGGAATCTTGAATTTGATTCCCTCTTCAAGTGGAAGAACACCTAGAACATAACAGTGTTAGTGAAAAGCTTTGTCCATTTATTTAATTTTTGTGACTGCCTTTCCTGATTGCTATGGACTTTTAAAGGTTTACCTGGTGTGTTTTTACTAACTTTGTTATACTCTAGATAGTTCTTCCTCCTGAAGACGGATCTGGAATCTGATCCCAAAACGTCGTAAATTTGTTTTTTTTTTCAGTGATGAATAACGTCCGCAATAATTTACCAAATAATAACATACACTCACCATCACCAACAATGAACAATTTAAACAAAGGATATTCTATATGTTTTGTATTGTTTGCAAATGCGATTAATCCTGCTAGTGGTAGCTAGAGTTAGCGTTCTCAACATAACAATTGAATGTTAAGGTACATTTTTATAATAATAGTATATAACTTCTTAAAATTTTATTTAATGTATAATTTATAATGAGTTGTATATATAATTTTTTGTTTTGTTTTTAAGGTTGACTGCTTACATTATAAGGTATTATTTACATAATACTTCTACACACATTATACCATAGAACTTTGGTTATATTACTTAAACTACTTAAATACATTTGAATTCAATTATTTAACGCATTTTTTGAAAGCATTTGAAATATGTGTTGTTATTTTCTGGAAACTGCATTTGAGTGTCGGCTACAAGATAAAAATTTACAAATTCCATATGTAAAATGTGCATTTAAAAAAAGTAAATGTTCATGTGTTCATTCATTATTACAGCCTCGGAAAATTTTTCTTATCTCTCAAGAAAACAGCCTCAAGAAAACATGTTCATATTGATAACAGAAAAAATACGAGCACTTAATTTGAAAATAAGTATTTTTGATATTATAATCTACAAATAAATTAATGAGAAATTTATATTCACAAATATGATTTACTTTAGATCTGAAAACACAGTGTTCCATCATTCACTTGATATTTCATGAAATGAATCCAAGTAATAGGAATATCCTACTAGAACTGAAGATAAATTTTGGAACTTGTCCATCTGGTAAAATATGTATTCACGGGAGCATTCTTATATAGGTTGTCGTTCGTAACTTTGGTAAACCATGTGTTTCTTTTTTTAAATTATGAAAAAAAACTGGGTAAGTTATACTCTGATATTGTTGATCTTTGTTTACATCTTTGTCTATAACATTAATGGTACATGCAGATATATAAATTGAAATAACTCTAATAATAACAATTTATAATTAACTAATTAGAAGTTGACGAACATTTTAGTACTTACAAGTATACAAACTCGAACTTTAAATTTAAACTAATGTTTACGTACAAAGAACTAACATATTCAAGAATCGAAAATTGAATTTAAAAAGAAGAAACTAAACTTCCGTCAAGAAGATTAACGAGCCATCACAGACCTTATTAGTAGTGTGTTTTGGTTACTTCTGGACCGGAAGTCGTGCCATCTGCCCGAGCAGCTGCTCGAGCAGATGGCGTCAGATGCTGGGGTGCAGATGGCGAGAGCATATGCCCTGAATTTGAAGTAGAATTGGGCATGAATTAAGAGTTAATTTAAAACTGAAATTTAACAGTTATAACTAGGGCTTGGAAAGTATGTCAAGGTCATCCAGAGTAAGTTTTAAAAAAGCCTATCCAACTACCACCAGAAATAGTTGAAAGTTGAACTAGTTGGTGATAGTGGGATAAGTTGAAGTAACTTTTGAATTTTATTTGTGAACATACAATTAATGTGCAACAGCAGAGTTTAAACAAGTTGAACTTTTGTGATGAACTACAGAGTTGTAAATGCAAACACCAACGACGATGAGAAGGTAAACGCAGAGTCCCCAGATGATGTATTTGAAAAGCTTGAACAAACGTAACATTTCGAATTGGTTTTCCCGTTCCATTTCCAATCGTTTAATTTCCAATTTCAATTTATCCTCTTCCATTCTAGTTATGAAGGGAACTTCATCCATCATATCCATCATGATTGTGTTAGTGTTTGAAATTTTAAAACAAGTGATGTTGATAGTTCAGAAGTCGAAGACGGAATGAGAAGTGAAAGGGAGAAATGTTAGTTAAATAAAGAAGTGGTGGGGGGAAGGATGAATTACAAAGAAGTGGTGGGGGAAAGACGTTGCTCTTCATTATTACCATCAGTAGTGTCAGATGGTGCAGGAGTTAGATTTAGTAAACTGTCTTCGTCCAAACTTTCAACCTTATCACAAATAGGACAATCGTATGTTATTTCCAAATTCATTTTGATGGTTGTAAAATTATCTACAAGTTCTTGTAAAATATTAAAAATGTCTTGTAACTCTTCTTTAGAGTTTATTTCAAAACTAGAATTCATTCGGGCCAATGGAGAGTTGTTCATTATTGGAGAGTCGGTGATGGAATGAGGATCGGCGCATAGGGAGGGGGCTTATATAATGGTGACCTTGAGCAGGCGTCTAGGGAGGGGGGCTGTCTAGGGAGGGGGCTTTTATATGGGGAACCTTGAGCTTATGATTGAATAAAATGTTTAGTTCTTCTTCTTCGTCTTTTAATTCAATTATTTGAACCGAAGTAGTTGTTTCATCCTCTTCACTTGATGAAGAAAACAATTCACCAGGATTTAAATATTGAACTACAATTCTGAACCATCTTATAGGATATTCGTCAATGATAGAAAGTAAGTTTTGAAACAATTCTTCCATCTCCTCCCTGTCAGTTATTATATGTTCAAACTTGATAAATTTGTTTTCCATGCTGTTAGTTAGAGTGTTGGAAGTGGAATGATTTAATATTATATAAAAATTAGAACTAGTGGTGGGGGGAAATCTCAAGGTCATCCAAATGAAGTTTTAAAAAAGAGTGTAAAACTGAAATTACACATTTGATGGTTCTACAGGATCGGAATACCAATCTGACCTGTATTTACATCTTTTTATCATATGTGTACAAAAATCATCTTGATGAGAATTGGTGCGTTGACAATGAGCAAGATCGAGAGGGTGAAATTTGAAACATCTTTGAGGACAACATGTATGAAAATATCTTGATTTGTAAAGTTTCAAAGTTCGCAATTCCGGTGGCGGTAGTTGTTTTGTTTTGCATTTGCAGTAACAAGATCCGAAGAATTCGCATTTAGTACAAGCTAACCCATCCACCATCATTGGCCCTAAATCTGTACATTGTTGTTCACAACAGTAACGAGGTTTGTACTTGTATTTTTGCTCTTCCATGTTGACGCTGCGGAGTCTAGTGAAAGAATAAGAGTGTATAGTGTTAAATAGCGAGTTTTATGTACTGTGAAAAGTGGTGGGGGTAATTTCAAGGTCATCCAAATGGAGTTTTAAAAAATTATACCTTACAAGTGTAAGGATTATTAAAATTTAGGAAGTTTGTTTCTCTTTGTTTTCTTCAGACTTTTTATCTTTCTCAGCTTTAGCCATAGCAACTAGTTCTTCTATTGATAGTGGATGTACTTCAGGAAATTTTAAAATTAATTTAGCCTGGTATCCTTCTTTAGCTAATACATCTATATCTTTAGTCATTTGTTCAACAGTGTTGTAATCTTTTCCATAGATTTTTCCATCAAGTTGAATCATCATTCTGTACAACATTTTCTTAAATAGGTCTTGTCGTGGTGAGAGCTAAGAAGCGAATGATTATTTATACAAGTATCACATCCTTTTTATTAACTCACATTGATCAAGTGATTCTTTAGTTGTAGCTTTGTCTGTCAAAAGTTATTCAACATTGGTAATACTTTTGGAACTTGATGTTATGTTGACCAGTTGGCGATGAAGAAGTTGTAGGTTGTGTAGAAATAAATATTTCATCATCGCAATATTTTGTTTTAGTGAACATCCTTGTATTAGTAGCACTAACATCAACAGTTAAGTGATAACCACCGGTAAGTAAAACTCGCATTCCGTTGGTTAAATCTTCGAGTTGTTCAAAAGTTGTTATGGTGTTAGTATCGTAAGATGCACACTTGACCTTTAGGGACATGTTGCAGTTTTATATTCAGGGATTAAGAGCGAGATGTGTACGGTATGAAAGGTAGCAGTAGACTGATGAATTTTGCAAGTACATTTCCCCTTTTATAATTATACAGAATTGGGTCAAGGTCATCCCGTGGAATTTTTAAAAAAAGCAACATATTGTAATGTACAAAGACATTACAATATGTTGCTTTTTTTATTTTTATTTTTTTTTGTTTTATATCATATTTATTGAAAAAACAAATACAAAGAAATATTTACAATGTTATGTACAAATTAATCAGTAGTAGCTGTTACATGAATTGTAAGTTCAGTAGAGTTGTTTCCACTGGGTCCATGTGATACCAAATAGAGTGCGCCGGGTTGAATTATACGAAGATCTTCATTTTGAAGTAGTTGTACGAAGCGCTTTGGTAAGAAGATCTGAAATTTTGCTTCATCACCAATTGTATAAGGTGCCTCGCTCAAAGTGCAATTTATAGCATCACCTACTGAAGTTTCCATTTTCTTAATAGTATGAATGATGTAGTGTTTTTCTTCTTTTAGTTCAGAACATTTCTTTGTAGGTAGAATTGATGATTTAGAATGAGCGTTGAACTGATCAACTAAACTTTGAAGTAAGTTCTGTGATGCCATATTGATGTTGTTGTTAATCTTCTTGTTAATAAGAATGTCCGTCGGAGATGTTGTCTCTTCGGAGGTTTGAGTAATACTCATGCTGTGTTATGGTAGCGCTCTCACTTTTATAATCGACACTACCCCCACCACTGACACTACCCCCACCAGTTTGTTGAAGGAAATTATTCAAGCGGTAGGCATTCTTTAAAGCGCACTGCGACCTTCGATGTTTAAAACTTTTTGATGAAATACAAAGTTCGTTGAAGTAGCATTGGAAATCTTTATCAATTACTGCATTAATCACTTCGTTGCTTGTAAATGATTGTAACCAATTTGCTTTTTCCAATCCCCTTGTGTAGATAATTTTAAACTCTTTGCAATAATGATTCATAATGAACGGCATCATGTTATAATTAATGAAACCTTCATCCCATCTTAAGTTGTGAAAATGTTTGTTCAACCATTTGTTTGTAACTTTCGCTTTAGTTGTTAGTCTATTAAATGGTACTGGAGGTTTGAACAAATAATGATAAACTACTGATGTGTTCATGTCTAAGATTACTAATTCTTTAATAATAAAATTACCATCATTTCCTCGGAAAGCTTGAAATTCAATTATACCTCTTTTAACTTCCATTATATGTGGCGCATTAGAAAACGAAACCCGTTTATTCATGATGAAGTCTTACTAACAACTGACTTAAAAATTGAATGAGCCGATGTTTATAACAGACAGGATTGTTCTTCTTCTTTCACTTCTTGTGCCACTTCATCAATATTAAAATTGGTGTGATAGTTGTTTAATTGTCTCCACATTTCAACTTCTTGAGGTATTCTATTAAAGATTGAAGTATCCACGGGACCGTATAAAATTGGAACAAAAGGTTTTTTGTCCAATGTATCAATTAGATAGTCTTTAATTATTGCACTTGAAAATATTAGTTGTTTCAAATATCTGGTGACGGGACCGGTAGTACAACTTAAAGTGTAAAATTCTTCTTTAGTGAAATATAATTTAACATTATGTGTAGTTAAATCTCTGAAGCGAACAATTTGTCCTCCACGATGTTTTACAATATCAACTTCAATATTTGATTCCAATAAACTTAATCTTGTTCTTCTTCCAAATGTGTTGTTACTTAAATAGCACTCCAAAAGATGTAAATGTTTCATGAGAGATTCCCAAGTAGTTTCACTGAAAGTAACCATTTTGTTTCCATGATTTAAAATAACAATTGGTGAATAATCCATTGATTTTAAAATTCCAACTGATATACTTTTTGTCATGCATGAAGAAATTGGGTAGATAATCCGAAGAAATACTTCTGTTAAAATATTGGTTGTAATGTTAACTTCAACCTTCTTCCTTTTTACTTCTTTTTCAGCTTTTTCTTCTTCTCTCTTCTTATGTTTGTTGAATTTTAGGAACTCGTCCATTTCTCGTTCAACTTGTTTTTCTATATCTGAACTATTATCATCCATTAGAGGTGTATTTTCTTCTCCGTTAGTAGAATTCATCTTGCGAATGATGTTTCCCATACGACGGTTGAAGATAGAATGAAGTTTCTACTAATTATTTTCTCGCTTTTATATTTTTCGTAAATCCTTGAAATTTATACAATTACATAATTGTTTGTTTTCAACTTGTCTTTCACAAATGAAATTCTAACCTCAAAAATTAAAGCAGATAATTCTAACCTCAAAAATTTGCAGTTGTTGTACAATTCTTCTTAAAGTACATTCTTCACAATTCCGGTCAGCGGTGTGTAAGTAACTATTTTATCATGTAGAATTAGACAGTATGCCGAAGTTCCATCCGCTACTGGTTCTTCAAATTCCATTTCAATTTTTATATCCACACTTGATGATTTTACCGATTCATTTTGTTTTGAACAATCGATTACAATTATTGGAGCCTTGGAATAATACTGGTCAGGTGATAATAGTGGTGTATTAGTCTTTCCATAATATGATGATTGAAATCTTGCATACATATCATATAAAATGGAAAAACGTTTATTGCTGAACATGACATTCAAATTGTCATAGGGAAAGAATTGAGAGTTTAGGAAAACTTTACAATTCTTTATTTTACAGTGATCAAATTGACCAGCATTTGCAGTGATAACATCTTTTCGCTTAGTTTGAAAACCGAGTATTATGTACCTTGCTCGTTCCAAGTAAGTTGATGTCTTGACGGTCCATGTTTGTCTTTCTGTCTGAGGTAGTGTAGGGTATTCATGAAATTCCCAACTTCGGAATGGCATCACAATATCACGGTCAGATTTTAACTTTCTCAATAATAGGATTCTATGTTCATCGGCCAATCTTACATGAGGTACTCTCCAAACAACTTTATCCAACTGTAGTTGCCATTCCAGTTTATCTTCCGTAGTTGCAGGGTCTGCAAGTATTAAGTCCTTATTAGTTGAAGATCTGAGTAATACTAATTCTTGTTTGACATTTATTATTACCCGTTTGTAATCTTCAGCGAATCCCAAAAGCAATCGTAAAGGTACATGAAAATCAAAGTGACCATTGGAAGCTGGTGTTATAGTGTCTTTATCGGGGGCAACCCATCCGGCAGTGACTATTGAATTCTTCTCATGCGGTGTTAATGATGTTAATCCTTTCAATGTCGTTGTTAAACCAACCTTTTTTGTTGAATCAACCGTCACCCCTGATATTTCATATCTTATTTCATCAAAAAGATATGCCATCGGGTTATTTATAAAAGGAACTGTTGAAGCAGTTTTTCCATCCAATTTTAATACCCGTCCTTCGATGTACAAGTAACTTTCACACGGTAAAGTGTAAATATCTTGTTGTTGAATGGGGATCCTTATTTCATCGTTATTGTTTAATTTTGATGAAGTGTAAGGGTTGTGCGTGTGATATTCCTTCTCCCATAGTGTTTCGTCGAACGTTGGTCCTTGAGATATATCCAGGATATCCATCGCTGTTAAGTTTCAATCCAATCTTCTGTAGAAAACGAATGTTTTCCGATGTTAACTCTTCCAATGTCGAGGAGCTACTGAGCTCCCGACTCTTCCGTTGCGGTTTAAATGATAATCCCATGTTGACTTTTATGTTGCTGCTCTGATGTGTATCCGTATAGTAATTGTTTCTCCTCTAAAGTCAACACTATGACCGTCTTGATCCAATATGTTCAGTACGATGTCTGAAATGAAACTGGTGTTTAACGGTAGGTATATCAAGTTTTGTGGCTTCTCAACAATTTTAAAACCGGGAGCCACTGTTGGATAAAATGTATGTAAAATATGTTGATTAACTCCATCTCTATACGATCCGTGTATAATGTTGCACGTGACATCAATACTATTTACTTTCAATATTGTTACAGTTGAATCACCCGAATGAGTAGTTCCAGGAGTTAAGATTTTCTTTTTTGTATCTGTAAATCCAAGTAAACTGCCAATCGACTGTTCCAAGCTGACATCAATATAATATTTCGAAGTTATTTCTGCTTTTAAAGTATTATTGTTTCCTTTAACGGTGATATTGTCTTCTCCGAGTTGTTTCTGTAATAATTGGTTTATGTCATCAATTTCATATGCTCCAGTAGGAAATGTAATTATTTTCAATTCTGAGTATTTTCCTGCAGCATCCTTAGTTTCATAATAATGTAGTAAATTGTTTTTTCCTTCTGTAACATTAGGAATTGAATTGTAGGTAGTCAAATCAAGTAA
This sequence comes from Neoaliturus tenellus, assembly GCA_030545055.2. Lineage (NCBI taxonomy): Eukaryota > Metazoa > Arthropoda > Insecta > Hemiptera > Cicadellidae > Neoaliturus > Neoaliturus tenellus. The sequence goes on along the minus strand of CM061534.1, from coordinate 98,258,763 downwards.
TGCCGCTTCCCATAATCTTTCCTTGGATAGACGCAATGCTGGGAACAGCGTACTTTTTAATGTGGATGAATTTCCACTCAGTGACACTGTATACGATGACATCTTAAAGCTGACTGACACTCTTCGCTAGAAACTCCAAACATAAATGCCCACATATTTCAGTATTGTTAGGTTGTTCTCTTTTGTAATTATAAAAAATGTTTTTGGAGTTTCGAAAATAATGTTGCAGTTCTTTTGGCGGTGGTAGATTGCCAAAACTGTCAAAGTAGTAAATGGTTTGTCCGAGTTTTTTATAGCATACCCAATGAGTGCCTGGACCATAGGTGGAATCCAAATTTACTATTCCAGTTTCATTTTTCCATATTTTAGTTGGTAATGCATCTTTCATAAAAACTCCTCGAAAGAATGGTATTTTCAAACATTTTACATAATCATTTAACTGATGATTTGTTAAGGCTTTATTTGGAATTATCAATTGATTCTTCTTATTTAGTACACACGGTATGGTCTTAGGTATAAACCTGCTCCGTTTTTTACCATTTGCCAAACAGAAGTCTTCTTTACACTTGCCTTATGAGTTCTACGACGTCCTTTTTAATGTTTCCACCTCTTTTGGGAGCGCCTCTCTTTGCAGGTCTTCCTCTGCGACGTCTTCCACCACCTAACTTTGCTTTTGTCTTCATGGCTGTAGTTACTGCCCAAGCTGCTGCTTTTTCTGCAATATTTGCGTCACTTGATTTTACTCTTTGCCAAGCTTTCTCCGCTAGAATTTTATCTGCTATTGATCTATTTGTTGAATCTTTATACTTTGAATATGCTATATCGTGTTCTTTGCAAGCTTGATCTAATTTATTAATTCCAGGATCTCCTCTTGCTAAACGTTTTGCCAACTTAGTTCCAGGTCCACAATATTGATAACCTCCGGGCAGATGTAATTCGTATGGTAAAGCGTCTATCGTTCGATTTACAACAGCACCAACTGGAATCCGTCTGAGCAGGGATAATGCAGCTGATGTTATACCACGTCCTCTCTTGCCGCTGTCTTGACGATGACTGAGCGATACGGTCTTCATTATGTTGTCTTATATAACTGGTGTGTTTACTCTACGAGATACTTTACATAAATGAATAACTTGTGCAAAATCTTTTATATTTAAAGACTTAGTTATTCAAATTAATTATATACTGATTTATGATTCTATTTTTAATCCAAGCTTCTCGTTCATCGGGTTGAATCACCACATGATTCGTTGTACTAGCTATATGATTGTGGGTATCAATAAGTAAATTACCCACTATTCTTATTAAACAATCTAAAGTTACAGCATCTTTTGGATGTTGAGGATCTTGTAACTGCATAATACGTTTATCATTACACGTGTAAGCTGTTGAATCACTTTTTGATGTTTTTATGACTTGTCCAATAGTAGCAGCATCATTTGAATCTTCGCCTGGTAAAATATTAATTATTTTCTTCATCTTTGCATCATATTTGGTCCCAAAGTGTTTATCCCAAGTTATTGTTTGTTTCATTGTAACACAATCATTTGCTTCGTAACCAGGATAAATATCTTTTATTCTTCTATTACGACCATTGTATGTACCTAATGTACCACCAGTAGCAATTAATGTTTGCACCATTAGAGGTACATCTGTATCTTTTATACCAAATCTTCCATTTGTTATTGTTTTACGTCCTGCATCCCATTCATCATTATTTCCTTGCATTAAATTAAACTTTTCATTTCCATGTATAAATTTATCTCCCCGCTTTAACACGGCATCTTCATGTTTTACAAAATTGGATGTTTCCTTTTTTAATTCTTTAGATAATTGTTCTATAGTAACAGCATCTTTTGGTTGAGAACCGAACTTTACATTTGACAACACTTTCCCATGACAATCGATTTCATCATCATCTTGTAAAATACAGTTGTCCTTGATATATTTCAGGTTTACAGCATCGCCGTCTTCCTTTGGGTATCCAATGTCATTTATAATAAATTTATAAAAAGAATATCCATGTTTAGTTTTTTCCGGTATTATAGAATGTAAATATTCTTTATTAACTGAATCTTTATCATTTTTGGGATTTCCCACGTTGGTTATTCTATAATTTCCAGCATCATATGTTTGTCCATCTTTTAAGTTGTTACCCCATTGCAATTTTAAAGTATTTGAAAGTTCAGATGATAAGTACTCTTTAGTAATTGCATCAGAACCTTCAGTTGGTTTACCAACATTAATTAATCTATGTGATTTAACATCGTAAGTATTCTTATGTAATTTTAATGATGTTGAAGTAGCTTCTTTTACTGTCTTCAAATTTGCTCCATCAGTATCTTCTTCTGGATCTTTAACTAGTTTTAAACGTTTATTACTTATGCTATAGTCACCTTCAGGTGTTTGCGGTAATCCACTTCTTTTTCTGTCTTCTCCAACTTGCACTCCTAAAGCGGAGTACCGTCCGAACTTGTCGACGCTCATGTTAGAACTGATACGTCTTATGCTTGCACCTCTTTTATATCCACGGACAATTATACGACTATACCACGATTCCTAAGTTCATCAACTAGAGCCACCCATTCATTATTCAAACCTGTATGACCGGCTTCCATGGCTTCATGCAATAGTCTCATTCTATCAACCAATTTATTGATATCGTTGTAGTAAATCACATTCGTATTGTATAGATTTTTCATCAATCCTTTACCAGATGTTGAAGTATCTCCTTTACTCTTTTTACCATGTTGTTCAAGAAGTGATAAATCCATAAGTGATAAAGATTTTCTTTTCAGTGGTTGTCTCACCGCTGGTGCAGTACGTAATGTTGGCAATTTTCGTGGAGGAAACAACTTTTTTATAACGATGTTATATTTTGTTGCACGTGAACGATTAATCATTGCATCCTTTACATAGTTTCTTTTATGAGCGTTAGTATTTTGGAGAATCTCCTTAAAAACACTTAAATCTTTGGATGAATATCTTAGTGGTATGTTTTTAAAAATTAATTCATATAATCCTTTTGTTCCTTTATATCTATGCTCACCAATAATGATGTAATCGTCTTGTGTTATTTCAAGCTTTGAATCGCCAATCTTCAATTCATTCCCATCAATTCTTGCTCCGTATACGTGTGATCTACTCAAATTCGGGTTTGATTTCATATCATGTAGCATTTTCATTATATATTTTCTTCCAAGAGGTCCATGTTGTAATATATCGCTACTCAATTGAGTTAAATTTGGAATAGATTGTTCAGCTTCAGGTATTGGCTGTTCTTCTTCCTTTTCAACAATTGGTTCTTCTTCTTCTTTTGTTTCTTCTTGCTCACTAGCACTTGTATATGAATCATCATCTTCTTCTTTTTTTAATGCTTGTACTTCTTGTTTAGAAACTGGTAGTAAAACATCTCCTTCATAACGAGGTTTACCAATAGTTTCTGATATCTGTTTTAAAGGTTCCGTAATAGGTTTAAATGTAGTCTCTAGAAATTCTTCTCTTTCACTTAAACCCATCCTCAATGCACGATTCTTCATCCTAATAGAATCACTCAGTGATTTTATTTCTTTCAATAGTTTTTCTTGATTCACCATGTTTACACTGTGAAGTTCAACATGTAACTAGATGTAGCATCGGTAGTTCAACGCATAAATACAAATTTATCCAACCCTATACGATATCTACCATTTTTAATATCTTCTTCCTTCATAATAACGAGAAAGCTATATTTCTCATTCCATGCTTTGCCACACATCTCTTTAAATTTTTCAAATGGCATATCCGCATTTACATGATCATTATATATATGCTTTAAATTTGTTTCATCTTGCTTGAAGATGATCAACATATTTGCATTGTCTCTTATAAGTTGTTTTGGAATTTTACTGTATGTTTGACCAATATAAATGCTATCAATATTATGATGTCTTCCCATAGCAAAATAATTCCTTATTGTGTCATGATTTTCACAAGAAACATCGTCAAATATAAAAATAGAAAATGGTTTTGCTTCATTTGGTTGCATAATTGTTTCACTGGCATTAAACTTGTAAAAATTCACTTCAGGTACACTTGCAAGTACTTTATCCAATAATTGATATTTTGGTTGTTGCAATGATTTTGAAAAAATGTATATATTATTAAAACGCAATCCTTTAGGATTAGTTATAAGGTTAAAAACAACATTAGTTTTTCCACAATTTGAAGGACCAGTTATTAGACATCTTATCGTATTTGGTAGTAATTCACCATGTTTTCCATGATTTAACTTATCATTGTCAACTGTCAATTCATCAATGTTATTGATATTAAATCGATCTTTTTGTTGTACAATCTCCATCTTGTATAAAGGTTAAACACACAATGAGCTATTAAACAACTATACTAAGTCTTTTGAAGGAATCCAAGAGTCTTCACTTTTATCAAACCCTAACCACCGGACTTTAACCATATCCTTTTTCCTTTGTAAAATCTTCTCGACAAGATATACATCACCAACTGTTGATTTCAACAATTCGTGTCCGTAGAATCCACCTTGAAGTAATTCACCCTTGTTATCCTTTAATAAATAGGTTTCAGGTATAGTTGGTTGCACTTTATAAATTGTAAATACTTCATTAGTCCAATTTGGTAGATATCTTTTACTAAATACACCTTTGTATTTGCTTAAACGAACTTTATCGTTGACCTTGAACTTCTTTGGTTGCAATTTTTCCAATTTTGGTGTTGTATTATTTTTAATACGTTGTAATACAATTTTGGCATTAGCACTATTTACCTGGATAGGTTTCATTCCAATGGTACGATGATATTTGTTGTTATACTCTTTTATAAGTTGTGGTAATATGTCATACCATACATATGATCCTCTTTTTGAAAATTGTTTATACATCGCACTTTTTAATGTTCTATTGAATCTTTCAATTATTGAAGCTTTAACTTCAGAATTTGTAGAATAATGATTTATTTGATATTTCTTCATCAAAGCTCCAAAGTCTTTATTAAAATATTCTTTTCCATCATCGGTCTGTAGATGTTTAATTTTAAATTTATTTCTTTCTATTGTGGTTTCCATAGCTTTTGTAACACTTTTACCAGTCTTATCCTTCAATGGTAAAGCGTCAGCTATTTTAGTAAAACAGTCTATAATTGTTAAAATATATTTAAATCCTTTATTTAATTTACTGTGCGGTATCATTTCAATGAGATCAGCTTGATAAAGATCATTCATTCCTTTAATGATTGTACTTCTTCTTGGAAATCTTCTTCTTGCTGGTTTATGTAGTTCATTTACAATCTTGTCCTTCACACTTTCCATCTTCAGATGTTTCTTGTACACTGCTTGTAAAAATACTGACCCATAGAATAGTTAATTCTCATTTATATAGTTTGAATATAGGTCAAGGCCATTTCATATTAGTGTAAAAAAGAGGGAACATGGCATTGGGCTTGCCATGTCCCCTCTTCTTTACGGAAAGGAAAAAGGAAGAAGGTAGAGGACGAAGAATAGGTTTACTGGTCGATAGGGTTCAGGGAGTAGTGGCCGAATGGTAAAGTATTAATTTTATCTTCTAAAATATGGCGCTTGTCATCTTTGTAGCTTAATGCCCACTTTGTTTGTTTGACACTAAAAAGTTGATGATTATAACTTCTAATAGTGTTGAACGTTGCAGTTGTTTCAACATTTTCAAACAAACATCTTTTATAATGTTCAAACTGTACATTCTTCTTCAGGAAAGAAGTTTTTATTCCTTTGGCTTTTTTTGTGACTTGATGTTCATTCCTTTCATTTATGTACAGTTGAAATGAATACAGTTTGGACATTAATGCTACAATTTCCATCATCGGCACACCATTTGTTTCATCTTTAAATTTTCCCAATACTTTCTTGTTTTTGTCGTAGTCGTAATTTGGATGATCCTTAGGATAATCGGAAAAGTCGAAATCATCTTTATATATAAAGGTGCGTAGATCTTCATACATGTCATTTGTTTTAATCCAGTAAATGAGTGCATCCGTATCCATATATGCAATACCAATGTTCTCTCTTCCATAATAGTTAACCATCTTCTTATAATGAAACTCATACATATGTGTTTTTGAAATATCCAAGATTGACATTCCAAGATACAAAGGACGATCCATTTCAACTGACTTCTTGTTCATGGAAATAACAACTAGATTTTCATTAATAATTACAGATGAACCAAAGTTTGGTTGTTGCACTAATTTCTGTAATTTTACTGGATCAGTTACCAATTTGATATCCTTATGTTTCCTTTTGTTTTCCAAAGTCTTGCCAAATATTGCGTTGTTCATTAATTTGAAAAAATCTTTTTGAAAACTTGATGTAGCGACGGCTCTTCTTCTTGTGTTGTTGTCGATGTAAGGTTTTAACCAACAAGATTGAGAAAATTGTAGTACTCGATTAATTTTTGTAATTCTCAGTCCTAAGTCTAAAGCCTGTTGTATCATCCAGTAGTGTCCAACATATCGAGACTTGTCGGTTAAAGTCATCAATAATTTTGGCCATCTTCCAGTAGGGGAAATTTCAGTCTTCGGAAGAAGTGGTAAATCATAATGTTGATCATGAAGATGTTCAGGATATTCAAAATCCACATCAAAAATGTAACCAGTTTCACCATGCTTCGGTATATCCATTATGTTTCCAATCGATTCTGGATCTATCCATTTAAAATTATCATATGGAAGGGGATTTGACATTGCCCATCCGTATAAGTTATTTGCATCAAAATAACCCAGGAATGTTGTTGGTTTTGATGCATCATAATCGGGCAGATACTTGTTGTTCGCCTTAAAATGTCGTGTAACGCTTTGCGTCAATCCCCCTCGAACTCCTGACTCTAACATTAAAACCATATCTATATCAGTAAGAAGTTGTATTTTACAATTTGTTTCTTTCAACATGGCTTGCCATGCTAATCCAGGTGAAGTGTACGAATGAAGAGGGTCCAATCCATAAGCTGCAAAACACGTATTTCTAAATTCTTCCATTATATCACATAATAAAGTTACATCTAATTTAACATAAAAATCTGAATATTCTCCTAATGTTCTAAATCCTAATTCGTTCCATACTTTACATGCATGATCATAGTCCTCTTGAGATATGTCCATGTCGTAAAGTTTACTTTTAAATTCTTCTTTAGCCGGAAGTGATGTTTCATTAAATTTTTCTAAACTGTCTATGTAATCATATGGAAACACACCTTTCCGAAGTACCAAATCCAGTTTGTCGTTATTTACAATTTTCTTTGTTTCGATTAAATCTTGTTTCCTTAAATTTTCTGAAAGTTTGGACAAACTCGACGGCATAAATCTGTAGGAGTCTAAGAATCTTAATTTCATGTTTCCAACTTCTTTGGAAAAACTGATGAACTTCTCTGAAGTTTCAGCTAATACATCAATTTTACCATCGTCTCTTCCTAATTCAGGTATTATGAAATGAGCATCGTACCCACTGAGGTTATGCAGAACCACAGGAATAAATAGTGGTAAACGATAGCTCAAGTTGCATTTATTACAAGCAGCACCCCTGTAATAACCAGTGAGGTGATCGTGATCTTTAACTTTATAATTCTCAATAGTAAAATCATTTTTGCACAAGAAACATCGAGTTGCATTTTCATGTTGAATTTCTTCTTCTTCCTCCATCATTTTCATTGGTACAATATTTGTATATAATCTTTGTACATTTCCAGCTATTAAATATAAGTGATCAAGAAATATTTTTTCTACATTTTCACCACGATATACTAGAGGTTCTGAAGTTAATCCATATCTGTTTAAATGTTCTTCTGATAATGTCGATTTTACCATTAAACAAAAACTGTTTGGTTTGTGCATTTGATACTTGACACTTTTTCTAGCTTCACAATTTTCATCTTCAACAGGAACAAGTGTTGATTCAAAGTCCGCATACACAACGAAAGGGATACGGTATTGATAATGAACCTTTTCAAATTTAACGAATGCTCTGTTTTCCGCAGGTAAATTAATCTTTGCTTCATAATTATTGTTACATAGTCTTTTGTGCTCTTGTAACCATTCTCTTCCTTCTCTTCCTTCTCGTTGAAAATTAAAACATCTCTTGCAAATTATTTTTTTGTTTCGATTTTTTGAAAGTTGCTTGTTAACAAGACGATCAAATTGCTTTATGTACACATAGTGAGACACATCTCCTCGCGTTAGTAGTAGTAAATCCGTATGATCTGGTAGCTCTTCTTTTGCAATACGTAAAGGATACACTTTGTTTGAACTATCTAATGCAAAAACATTGATAGACGTACCGGGATTTTTCTTCTCAAATTTTGATATATCTTTCAGTGATACAGGATAAGTGATTCCTTGAAAATTGTATCTAAATCTTTGATTTTCATATTCTTGGTCAGGTCTATTCGCATTATGTGGTACAAATTTAGTTGTCATTGCATAACGAAAACATTCATTGTCTTCATTTTTAACATTAATACAAGATTTTGTATCTTCAATTCTTTTTGGCAGAGGAATGTAACTTGATCCCATTAGTCCATATCCATGTTTGTGAACTCTTATATCTAATACTTCAATACTTGTAAGACTCCATCCGGATCCTCTTCCTTCGTGTTCCTGAATTTTTGTTAATATTTCTTCTATACAGTTCTCTACTATTGAATCAATGTTTGAACTTTCCATAATGGTTCGGTTTTTTGTTATGAATCCTCTTGGTGATAATTCTTCTTGTACATTTATAAACATAGCTTCTAGTAGTAAACCAAATTTAAGAAAGTTCAATCTTTTTAATTCTTCTTTTAAAGTTTTACTTACAATTGGTTTTGCTTCTCTAATAAATTCTTCTAGCTTCAAGTTTTCATTTTGAATCTTATGATGCATTACTACTTTACCAGGTAATGCAAATACTTGTAGATTTGGTAAAGTAGTTGAAGATGTTGCTGTTATTTCATATTGTTCTTCTTGTTCTTCTTGTTCTTCTTGTTCTTCTTGTTGTTCTTGTTCTTCTTGTTGTTCTTGTTGTTCTTGTTTTTCTTCTGGGTTGTTGTGAATTAGTTCTTTATGACAGTCTAATAGAATTTCATCGTGAAACGATTCCGAACATTTATCGCAACGATACATGTTGAGATGTTTACTCTTCGAAATTTCACCAAGAAATGAAGTGGGCTCTCACGTTCCTCCTATTATAATGGTTCCCCCACCACTATTTCATCCTCTTCACTATCCTAGAAAATCAAACATTTTCAACAAAATATTAACCTTCTACAAACTAATTGTTCATTCGTGTTCTTTATTCCCATTGGAGTTTTAGTATATACTTCTTTATATTCAAACTTTAACAAACTTTCTTTTAACATCTGTTAGGACAGATGTTATGGGACAGATGTTAAAAGAACAAATGTTGGAGAGGAAATGGCTAGAGCACAGGCACTTGGTTAAACTAAATTTGCGCATAAATTAACTAGAGTTGAACTGAAAATTCGCATAAATTAAAAGTTAGTTCAAAACTAAAATTCGACAGTGTTAAAAAACTCTAACAGTTGAATAAAAATAAACATTAATTCAAAACTGAAATTCAACAGTGTTAACCAAATTCTAACAGTCAAACAAATAGGTCAAGGTAATCCAATTTAACGCGAAAACGAGGAATAGAGCACTAAGTGGCATGTTAGTCCATTACCACAAAGTGATCTATTCCTCGCTCTCTATTCTACATCTACTTTTTTCAGTTTACTTATTTATATTAAAATGTTCAAATTTTACTATGTAGAATGTCCATTCTTTCTCTTCAACTCTTCGATTTTTTTTAGCAATTGTAACAAATATTCGTTAGTTTTCACCAAAGTCTTTAGTTTGCTACATCCAATTTCAATGGAAGGTATTATAAGTTGTAATTTTATAAGTTCAATCTTTTCTTTCTTGCGAATTTCTTTCTTTATTATATTATTCCTTATTTTTGCTGAAGATTTAAACTCCATGTTGTTTCTGCTAAAGCCACAATAATAATAAAAGTCTCTTGAAACAACCTGCATTTATACACATTCCCCCACCACTTTATAATCCCCACTCCTTTCCCCTTCTTCTTTATATGTGGAAGGAAGTATTATAATTAGATTCCTAATATTTCTTTTCCTTCTTCACTACGTGGGGGAAGGGTAATTTGTTATTACACTAGTTGTGCAAGAAAATAGCCGCCAGTGTCCACACCTTGTTCGTAGCACTCCATCATAGATTGTGCCCACTGCAACATGCGGTCTCTGTCATTTGGTGTGACAAGGAAAGAATGACTATCACCATACAATATAAAAGAGTCAATTCGTACATAACATCCTGAGTCCAACCATTTATTAGCTTCAGCCATAAACTTTTCTATTGTATCAAATGGAAATTGTGGATCAATTGCTATGACTTTACGTTCTTCACTAAGTTCAACAGTATAATCATCATCGTCCTCATCATCTTCACTTTCACTGTCGTTACTTAAAGTGTCTTCAGATTGTTCAAAAACATCAGAAATTTCAGAAAAATTAAAATTTTCATTCAGATGAGGAGGCATTTTCAAGCAAGAAATATTGTAAACAGCAGAGACGAAACGACAAGAGCGGCGTGTAGAAGAAAAATGAAGGGGTGACCAACGCTCGCTCCGCTTTTATAATAGTATGCAAATGAGGGATAAGTGCTGACCATGACCAGTCATCGACCCAAAGGAATGGGGGAAGTACTTTTCTTACTACTTGGATGGAAGTAGGTTAGTAGGTCACGAGACTTAGAGTGTTAAAAAATAATGGGGGAGAAACACAACGCTATAACGCGTTGTGTTTCTCCCCCAGTATTTTTTTAAGCAATAATTTGGAAAAAGCTATGTGAATTTACTTGCTACGCCCCCACCTTGTAATACCATCCAGTTTGTGTCTGAGGAGATAGTCTTTAGAGTTTAACTCATAAACTGATTTCTCTTTGCGCAAGGATTCAATCACTTTAATATTATATCTTACGCCGTTACAAGTTGCCAAAATGTGTTTGTTGTCAATAACACTTTCAAAAAAATAGACACAACCTCTCTTAAGCCTATTTCCTTTCACACCAATAATTTTGGATTGGTATTCAACAGTGGGGGTTTCTGTCACTTGTGGTTCAGAAATGTGTTTTACGACATGTACACGGCAAAAACTTTCGTTTTTTACACATTTCCTCCCACAAGGTGATCCTTTCTTAATTCCCCTAGTAAGCATTTCAGGGCAAGTAGTGGGACGGCTAAATGCCCTACGACGCTCTTCTTGTAATAATTGAAATTGCTCTGAAGGAGCGGGTTTAGGAGTAGGTTTAGAAGCTGGTTTAGGAGCTGATTTAGGAGCTGGTTTAGGAGCTGATTTAGGAGATGATTTAGTAGCAGGTTGAGAGGAATCAGTTTTGTGATAGGTATGATCTTCAGGTGTACTAAGTGGTGGGGTAGGAGGCAATGGTGATAGTGGGATAATAGGTGTGCTAAGACGATGAACAATGGTTTCAACGGAAGGGGTATTAGGATGGTGGTGAACTGGCTTCTGCGGTGGCGGCATAGTAGTTGATGGTGGTGCGGAGTCCTTTGAAGGCGAAGGCGGTGAAAAAATACTACGAAGTCTAGAAGTGTTGGTTGGCAGAAGAATAGCTCCAGAAGTTGAAGGTTGAGATGCAAGTCGATTCTTGTAGCAATCAGGAAGGTTTTTGAGGCGAAGAGTTTTTTTAGGTGCAGGAACAGCCGTAGTAGAAATAGAAGTCGAAGTAGAAGTTAAAGTAGAAGTTGTAGTTGGCAGAGATAACATGGTTGTGGCTCCAAGTTCGCAGCGTAACGTCTGTAATCAGAATGAAATGTTAGCCGCAGTCGGTGCGTCTTTTATAACAATATGCAAATGAGAGGGGTAGCAGCTGGCCGAGACTGATTATTGACCTGGTAGGTGGGGGAAAAGGGGAAAGAGAAGGTATTTATTTAAAATAATTCGCATAACTTTTGACTAAAATAAGATAACCAAATTCTTCTTTTACCAAAATGTTTGTCTTACATAGACCTTTTCAATGATGTATCGCTTGTCCAAATCCGTCAATCCATTATCAAGTTATAGCCATTTTATTTTTTCAGGTCATGACCGGTCGTTCACCCGTAGTGGGGGAAGGAGTGGGGGTAGGAGTGGGGGAAGGGGGGGGGAATCGACTCCATTTTTTTCCGGGGGGGGAGGGGGGGGGGAATCGACTCCATTTTTTCGGGGGGGGGAGGGGGGGGGGAATCGACTCCATTTTTTCGGGGGGGGGGAGGGGGGGGGTCATTGACCCTTCCGAAAGTGGGTCAAGGTCATTCAAGATTTATAATGATCCAAGGTGATGGGAACAGTAATACTGTTCCCACCACCCTGTTTGCCTAGCGGTTCCCACTCCCAACCCACTAGTTACGTTCTGCAAGGGAGGTCCCTGGGCCGTCCGCATCAAAGCGTAACGTCCCGTCCGCATCAAAGCGTAACCATTAATTTCAGGGAAACTGGAACAGCAGGGAGGCCCTGGTCCGTCCGCATCAAAGCGTAACGTCCCGTCCGCATCAAAGCGTAACCATTAATTTCAGGGAAACTGGAACAGCTAATGCAGAAACGCAACTCTAACACCCACCCAAACTAATCCCACCCATCATATTCCTAAACAAAATGCAAAAAACCTAGTCCGCAATTTGCGGATGTCCCACCCCTTCTAAGTGAAGTTCAACTGAACTTCTGAATTTACAGTTAATCTACCCCCTAACATCTAGCTGAAAGGCAAAACAACAACATAAATTATTAATATCAACACTTAAAACTAACAACACATCATTATTAAAAACCAAATAATTCAACACAACCAAATACCATCATTATTCTTAAAATTAATACACCTTAATGCTAAACACCTCTTAAAATTAATACACCTTAATGCTAAACCCAACTTATAACTAACATCGCAATGCGCAAATTATTTCTTAAATTAAATACAACTTAAAACTAAACACACACACACACACACACATACTACATTGCATTAAAAAACGCAACGTAGTAGAAGAAGTTCAAATATATATAGGCCTACTATATATTTGAAACCTCTTACTGAGTCGCCAACAACCTTTCGCTATGAAAGTTTGTTGACGACTGACGCTAAGATCAGGCTCGTATTGCTCCTCGGATTCTCGAGTAGTGGGGGAAGTTGTTTCACTCCAGTACAGTGTTCAATCCAGTCCAGTTCGCAGCAGTGTAAAAGGAAGGCAAAGGAGTGGGGAGCGGCGCATACGCAACAACACAAAACCAAGGTTTGAGGTTAGAATTATCCATGTGCAGTAGCGCTAAAGTGAGTAATACAGGACTAGGCGCATGCGCATAGCATGGACTGATTCCGGTCCGGAGAACTCGTTGTATGCGCAGCAGGTTTGAGGTTAGAATTATCCATGGCAGCTGCCATGTTTGGTCTGGTTTCACCACATAGAGTCAGCAACCGGTGGTGACCGGTCATTGGCCTAGAAGGAGTAGGGAAAGGTGGTGACCGGCCATTGACCCAGAGGAGTAGGGGAAGGAGTGGGGGAAGGGGGGGGGCTCCATTTTTTCGGGGGGGGAGGGGGGGAGGGGGGGGAGGGGGGGAGGGGGGGGAGGGGGGGGGGTCATTGACCTTTCCGGTCGGTCATTGACCCCAAGGAGTAGGGATAGACACAGAACCCTACTTCTCTTACTACTCAGGTGAAAGTCGGTCAACCAGTCATTTGCTTGCCATCTGCCGCCATCTGGCTGGAGTTATTGCCTCTATAAAGGTGGGTAGTTTATCGCGCTACAAACATTCATTGCCTCGCATCCGCTCGGTCATCATCTCTCGTTAGTTTTATGTTATGACTACTTCACTTACTAGGTTTGAGGTTAGAATTATCCATGGAATAGCCTTCGTAAATTCTAACCTATAAAATTACTACTCTGGCGTTCTGTTTCAATTTCTTTTACACTTCATTTTATATCTCAGTCTTCTTTTAACTTCTGAACTTAACACATCGGTTATAATGACTGCACAATGTTTAAAATTAAAGCTTTTGCGAACACAACACATATTACAAAGTACTTCTAAACCTTCAATTTCAAAGTGTAGAACTAATTTAAATAGAGTTAGGAAGAAGTACAGTTTTAACCCATTATACTCTTCAAAGACTTCGCAGGTTAATGTTGATGATAGTGTTATTTACAACATTTTGCATTCTATGTTACAATTCAACAACTTTGAACTTGTTACACCTATCGACTGTGTTCAACAAGTTTTTTTATTTTACCCCTACTATTCCTCATATAAGCGCTGTCACCACAATTCCTACTTCATGCTCCTCTATTCTCTTCAGCTGAGCTAAGATTTGAGGTTAGAATTATCCATGGCGGCCGCCATGTCTGGTTCAGTTTTACCACATAGTGTCGGCAACCGGTTATTGGTCTAAAGGAGTGGGGGAAGGGGTGGTGGGGGGAGGTTGCCATTTTATAAGCCCTCTCCCTAGGCGGCATTTCTCATTCGATCGCCAACTTTCATACGATAAACACCTCTCCCATGGCACGAATCAATTATCCCGCTATCACCAACTACTTCAACTTAAAACTATTTCTAGTGATAGTTGGATAGAATTTTTTAAAACTTACTCTGGATGACCTTGGCATATTTTCCAGATCCCAATTATAAGTTTGAATTTCAATTTTAAACTAACTCTTAATTTTTGTTCAACTGTTAGAGTTTCGTTAACACCGACGAATTTCAATTTTTAACTAACTTTTAATTTTATGCGCAAATTCACTTCACCCTAACGCCAACACTATCGCCATCTCCACCCCGACCTATATGGCATAAAATATAACTACAGCATCTCATATATACACTCTAACCCCCACCGGAAGCTATGTGACATAGCAGCTGGCGCCAGCTGCTCGAGCAGCTGCTCGGGCAGATGGCACGACTTCCGGTCCAGAAGTAACCAAAACACACTATTGACAATGATAAGTTAAATCATGGTAAACATGGTGAATTACTACCAAATACGATAAGATGTTTAATAACTGGTCCTTCAAATTGTGGAAAAACAAATGTTGTTTTTAACCTTATAACTAATCCTAAAGGATTGCGCTTTAACAATATATACATTTTTTCAAAATCATTGCAACAACCGAAATATCAATTATTGGATAAAGTACTTGCAAGTGTACCTGAAGTGAATTTCTACAAGTTTAATGCCAGTGAAACAATTATGCAACCAAATGAAGCAAAACCATTTTCTATTTTTATTTTTGACGATGTGTCTTGTGAAAATCACGACACTATAAGAAATTACTTCGCTATGGGAAGACATCATAATATCGATAGCATTTATATTGGTCAAACATACAGTAAGATTCCCAAACAACTCATAAGAGACAATGCAAATATGTTGATCATCTTCAAGCAAGATGAAACAAATTTAAAACATATATATAATGATCATGTAAATGCGGATATGGCATTTGAGAAATTTAAAGAGATGTGTGGCAAAGCATGGAATGAGAAATATGGCTTTCTCGTTATTATGAAGGAAGAAGATATTAAAAATGGTAGATATCGTATAGGGTTGGATAAATTTGTATTTATGCGTTGAACTACCGATGCTACATCTAGTTACACGTTGAACTTCACAGTGTAAACATGGTGAATCAAGAAAAACTATTGAAAGAAATAAAATCACTCAGTGATTCTATTAGGATGAAGAATCGTGCATTGAGGATGGGTTTAAGTGAAAGAGAAGAATTTCTAGAGACTACATTTAAACCTATTACGGAACCTTTAAAACAGATATCAGAAACTATTGGTAAACCTCGTTATGAAGGAGATGTTTTACTACCAGTTTCTAAACAAGAAGTACAAGCATTAAAAAAAGAAGAAGATGATGATTCATATACAAGTGCTAGTGAGCAAGAAGAAACAAAAGAAGAAGAACCAATTGTTGAAAAGGAAGAAGAACAGCCAATACCTGAAGCTGAACAATCTATTCCAAATTTAACTCAATTGAGTAGCGATATATTACAACATGGACCTCTTGGAAGAAAATATATAATGAAAATGCTACATGACATGAAATCAAACCCGAATTTGAGTAGATCACACGTATACGGAGCGAGAATTGATGGGAATGAATTAAAGATCGGCGATTCAAAGCTTGAAATAACACAAGACGATTACATCATTATTGGTGAGCATAAATATAAAGGAACAAAAGGACTTTATGAATTAATTTTTAAAAACATACCATTAAGATATTCATCCAAAGATTTAAGTGTTTTTAAGGAGATTCTACAAAATACTAACGCTCATAAAAGAAACTACTTAAAGGATGCAATGATTAATCGTTCACGTGCAACAAAATATAACATTGTTATAAAAAAGTTGTTTCCTCCACGAAAATTGCCAACATTACGTACTGCACCAGCAGTAAGACAACCACTGAAAAGAAAATCTTTATCACTTATGGATTTATCACTTCTTGAACAACATGGTAAAAAGAGTAAAGGAGATACTTCAACATCTGGCAAAGGATTGATGAAAAATCTATACAATACGAATGTGATTTACTACAACGACATCAATAAATTGGTTGATAGAATGAGACTATTGCATGAAGCCATGGAAGCCGGTCATACAGGTTTAAATAATGAATGGGTAGCTCTGATTGACGAACTCAGGAATCGCGGCATAATCGTATAATTGTCCGCGGATATATAAGAGTTGCAGGCGTATAATGTGTCAGTTCTAACATGAGCGTCGACAAGTTCGGACGATACTCCGCGTTAGGAGTGCAAGTTGGAGAAAACAGAAAAAGAAGTGGATTACCGCAAACACCCGAAGGTGACTATAACATAAATAATAAACGTTTAAAGTTTGTTAAGGATCCAGAAGAAGATGGAGATGCAACAAATTTAAAAACAGTAAAGGAGGAAACATCTACAAGTTTAAAACTCGACAACAACCAACTGTATGATGCAAAATCTCACAGGGTTATTAATGTTGCAAAACCAGTCAACAATGGAGATGTTGTTAATAAAGGCTATTTTCTATCTGCGATGGAATACGCTTTACTGTTGGAAAAGACTAAAAGTGGGAAAAAGTACAATGCTTTAAATTATAAAATAACTAATGTAGCAGATCCAACCGAGGATACAGATACAATCAATAAGCGTTATTTGCATTCTGTAATACCAGAAAAGAAAAAAGATGGATTTTCCTTCTATAAATATACTATAAACGATATTGGATATCCTAAAGAAGAAAGTGATGGTGTTAATATTAAATACATTAAAGATAATTGTATTTTATATAATGGTGCTGTTATTGATTGTCATGGAAAAGTGTTGTCCAATCTGAAAGATGGTTCAACTCCATCGGATGCTGCTACTGTGAGACAAATGAATGAAAGCTTGAAGAAAGGAACATCCGCTTTTGTTAAACAAAATCAGGTGGTGTCAAAGAAAGGTGATGAGTTTATACAAGGAAGTGAAAAGTTTACGTTACTACAACTACAAAATGACAAGTGGGATGGAAAAAATAAACGATTGTCAAATATAAGTTTAGGCACGGAAGAACATGATGCTGTTATTTTAACACAAGTACCACAACTATCAGCTACTGGTATTAATTTTATATGTAAAGGTAGACGATTAACCCAAGTTAAATCTGGTAAAGATGATCAGGATTGTGTTGTTGTAAAACAAACTATAGTTTTAGATAAAATAAATAACGTATATGATGGAAAAAATAAAAGAATATCTAACATATCAGCAGGAATAGCTCCGAATGATGTTGCTACTATTAATCAAGTTATAGCAACCTCTAATAACGATCCATCTGTGTATACATGTAATGGTAAACGTATCACAAATCTTGATAATCCTACACGTAACAAAGATGCTACTAATGTAGAGTATGTAATGAATCTTGTAGGTAATGTAGTTATTGATATGCATAATCATTTGATTAATGCATCGATGAAACACAATAAAATCGAAGATTCTCAGAGAAACCAATGGATTAAAGATGAAATCATTGATAGATACTAGTAAAACTTATGAATATTTAAGTATGGAATACACAAAAAAAGGATTCATTATCATAAAGTATTTCATAGAGTGAAGACGTTGGTTACATAAAACAGCATAATGAAGACCGTATCGCTCAGTCGTCGTCAAGACAGCGGCAAGAGAGGACGTGGTTTAACATCAGCTGCATTATCCCTGCTCAGACGGATTCCAATTGGTGCTGTTGTGAATCGAGCGATAGACGCTTTACCATACGAATTACATCTGCCCGGAGGTTATCAATATTGTGGATCTGGAACTAAGTTGTCAAAACGTTTAGCAAGAGGAGATCCTGGAATTAATAAATTAGATCAAGCTTGCAAAGAACACGATATAGCATATTCAAAGTATAAAGATTCAACAAATAGATCAATAGCGGATAAAATTCTAGCGGAAAGAGCTTGGCAAAGAGTAAAATCAAGTGACGCAAGTATTGCAGAAAAAGCAGCGGCTTGGGCAGTAACTACAGCCATGAAGACGAAAGCTAAATTTGGTGCTGGAAGACGACGTCGCAGAGGAAGACCTGCAAAGAGAAGAGCTCCCAAAAGAGGTGGAAACATTAAGAAGAGACTTCGTAGAACTCGTAAAGCAACAGTAAAGAAAGCTTCTATTTGGTCAATGGTAAAAAACGGAGCAGGTTTATACCTAAGACCGTACCGTGTGTACTAAATAAGAAGAATCAATTGATAATTCCAAATAAAGCCTTAACAAATCATCAGTTAAATGATTATGTAAAATGTTTGAAAATACCATTTTTTCGAGGAGTTTTTATGAAAGATGCATTACCAACTAAAATATGGGAAAATGAAACTGGAATAGTAAATTTGGATTCCACCTATGGTCCAGGCACTCATTGGGTATGCTATAAAAAGCTCGGACAAACCGTTTACTACTTTGACAGTTTTGGCAATCTACCACCGCCGAAAGAACTGCAACATTATTTTCGAAACTCCAAAAACATTTTTTACAATTACAAAAGAGAACAACCTAACAATACTGAAATATGTGGGCATTTATGTTTGGAGTTTCTAGCGAAGAGTGTCAGTCAGCTTTAAGATGTCATCGTATACAGTGTCACTGAGTGGAAATTCATCCACATTGAAAAGTACGCTGTTCCCAGCATTGCGTCTATCCAAGGAAAGATTATGGGAAGCGGCATTACTTGATTTAACTACCTACAACTCAATTCCCAATGTTACGGAAGGAAAGAACAATTTACTACATTATTATGAAACTAAGGATGCTTCAGGAAAATACTCAGAATTGAAAATAATTACATTTCCTACTGGAGCTTATGAAATCGATGATATAAACCAATTACTACAAAAACAACTCGGAGAAGAAAATATCACCGTTAAAGGAAACAATAATACTTTAAAAGCAGAAATAACTTCAAAATATTATATCGATGTCAGTTTCAAAAACTCCATTGGCAGTTTACTTGGATTTACAGATACAAAAAAGAATATATTAACTCCTGGAACTACTCATTCAGGTGATACAACTGTTACAATATTGAAAGTCAATAGCATCGATGTAACGTGTAATATTATACACGGATCGTATAGAGAAGGAGTGAATCAGCATATTTTACATACATTTTATCCAACAGTGGCTCCTGGTTTTAAAATTGTTGAGAAGCCACAAAACTTGATATACCTACCGTTAAACACCAGTTTCATTTCAGACATCGTACTGAACATATTGGATCAAGACGGTGTTAGTGTTGACTTTAGAGGAGAAACGATAACTATACGGATACACATCAGAGCGGCAACATAAAGGTCAACATGGGATTATCATTTAAACCGCAACGGAAGAGTCGGGAGCTCAGTAGCTCCTCGACATTGGAAGAGTTAACATCGGACAACATTCGTTTTCTACAGAAGATTGGATTGAAACTTAACAACGATGGATATCCTGGATATATCTCAAGGACCGACATTCGACGAAACACTATGGGAGAAGGAATATCACACGCACAACCCTTACACTTCATCAAAATTAAACAATAACGATGAAATAAGGATTCCCATTCAACAACAAGATATTTACACATTACCGTGTGAAAGTTATTTGTACATTGAAGGACGGGTATTAAAATTGGATGGAAAAACTGCTTCAACAGTTCCTTTTATAAATAACCCGATGGCATATCTTTTTGATGAAATAAGATATGAGATATCAGGGGTGACAGTTGATTCGACAAAAAAGGTTGGTATAACAACGACATTGAAAGGATTAACATCATTAACACCGCATGAGAAGAATTCAATAGTCACCGCCGGATGGGTTGCCCCTGATAAAGACACTATAACACCGGATTCCAACGGTCACTTTGATTTTCATGTACCCTTACGATTGCTTTTGGGATTCGCTGAAGATTACAAACGAATAATAATAAATGTCAAACAAGAATTGGTATTACTCAGATCTTCAACTAACAAGGACTTGATACTTGCAGACCCTGCAACTACGGAAGATAAACTGGAATGGCAACTACAATTGGATAAAGTTGTTTGGAGAGTACCTCATGTAAGATTGGCCGATGAACATAGAATCGTATTATTGAGAAAGTTAAAGTCTGACCGTGATATTGTGATGCCATTCCGAAGTTGGGAATTCCATGAATATCCTACACTACCTCAGACAGAACGACAAACATGGACCGTCAAGACATCAACTTATTTGGAACGGGCAAGGTACATAATACTCGGTTTTCAAACTAAGCGAAAAGATGTTATCACTGCAAATGCCGGTCAATTTGATCACTGTAAAATAAAGAATTGTAAAGTTTTCTTAAACTCTCAATTCTTTCCGTATGACAATTTGAATGTCATGTTCAGCAAAAAACGTTTTTCCATTTTATACGATATGTATGCAAGATTTCAATCGTCATATTATGGAAAGACTAATACACCACTATTATCGCCTGACCAGTATTATTCCAAGGCTCCGATAATTGTAATCGATTGTTCAAAACAAAATGAATCGGTAAAATCATCAAGTGTGGATATAAAAATTGAAATGGAATTTGAAGAACCAGTAGCAGATGGAACTTCAGCATACTGTCTAATTCTACATGATAAAATAGTTACTTACACACCGCTGACCGGAATTGTGAAGAATGTACTTTAAAAAGAATTAGTACAACGACTGCAGATTTTTGAGGTTAGAATTATCTGCTTCAATTTTTGAGGTTAGAATTTCGTTTGTGAAAAACAAGTTGAAAACAAACATTTATGTGATTGTATAAATTTCAAGGATTTCACGAAAAACATAAAAGAGAGAAAATCATGAGTGGAAAGTTCATTTTATATTCGACCGTCGTATGGGAAACATCGTTCGCAAGATGAGTTCTACTAACGGAGAAGAAAATACACCTCTAATGGATGAGAATAGTTCAGATATAGAAAAACAAGTTGAACGAGAAATGGACGAGTTCCTCAAGTTTAACAAACATAAGAAGAGAGAAGAAGAAAAAGAAGAAGGAGAAGCTGAAAAAGAAGTAAAAAGAAAAAAGGTGGAAGTTAACATTACAACTAATATTTTAACAGAAGTATTTCTTCGGATTTTCTACCCCATTTCATCATGCATGACGAAAAGTATTTCAGTTGGAATTTTAAAATCATTGGATTATTCACCGATTGTTATTTTAAATCATGGAAATAAAATGGTTACATTCACTGAAACTTCTTGGGAATCATTTATGAAACATTTACATCTTTTGGAATGTTATTTGAGTAACAACACATTTGGAAGAAGAACAAGATTAAGTTTATTGGAATCAAATATTGAAGTTGATATAGTGAAACATCGTGGGGGACAAATGGTTCGCTTCAGAGATTTAACTAGACATGATGTAAAATTACATTTGACTAAAGAAGAATTTTACACTTTAAGTTGTACTACCGGTCCCGTCACCAGATATTTGAAACAACTAATATTTTCAAGTGCAATAATCAAAGACTATCTAATCGATACATTGGACAGACAACCTTTCGTTCCAATTTTATACGGTCCCGTGGATACTTCAATTTTTAATCGAATACCTCAAGAAGTGGATATGTGGAGACAATTGAACAACTATCACACCAACTTTAATATCGACGAAGAAGCGCAAGAAGTTAAAGAAGAACAATCGTGTTTGTAATACAAGTCAGTTGCTGACGAGACTTCATCATGAACAAACGGGTTTCGTTTTCTAATGCGCCACATATAATGGAAGTTAAAAAAGGTATAATTGAATTTCAAGCTTTTCGAGGAAATGATGGAAATTTTATTATAAAAGAATTAGTAATTTTGGATATGAACACATCTGTAGTTTATCATTACTTATTCAAACCTCCATTACCATTCAATAGACTAACAACTAAAGCGAAAGTTACAAACAAATGGTTGTACAAACATTTTCACAACTTAAGATGGGATGAAGGTTTTATTAATTATAACATGATGCCGCACATTATGAATCATTACTGCAAAGAGTTCAAAACTATCTACACAAGAGGATTGGAAAAAGCTAATTGGATACAATCATTTACAAGCAACGAAGTGATAAATGCAATAATAGATAGAGATTTCCAATGCTATTTCAATGAACTTTGTATTTCATCAAAGAGTTTTAAACATCGAAGGTCACAGTGCGCTTTGAAGAATGCCTACCGCTTGAATAATTTCCTTCAACAGAATGGTGGGGGTAATGTCGGTAATAAAAGTGAGAGCGCTACCATGACGCAGCATGAGTATTACTCGAACCTCCGAAGAGACAACATCTCCGACGGACATTATTATTAACAAGAAGATTAACAAGAAGATTAACAATAACATCAAGATGGCATCGCAGAACTTTCTTCAAAATTTGGTTGATCAATTCAACGCTCATTCAAAATCAACAATCTTACCGACGAAGAGATGTTCTGAACTAAAAGAAGAAAAACATTACATCATACATACAATCAAGAAGATGGACACTTCAGTTGGTGATGCTATTAATTGCACATTGAGCGAGGCGCCGTATACAGTTGGTGACGAACCGAAGTTTCAGATATTCCTACCGAAACGATTTGTACAACTTTTACAGAATGAAGATCTTCGTGTTATTCAACCCGGCGCACTCTATTTGGTTTCACACGGACCGAGTGGAAACAACTCAACTGAACTAACTATTCATGTAACACCTTCTACTAACTAGTTTGTACATAGCATTGTAAATATATGTGTTTGTAATGGTTTCTCAATAAAGATGATATAAAACAAAAAAAAAGATAAAAGAAGCAACATATTGTTATGTCTTTGTACATAGCAATATGTTGCTTTTTTTAAAAATTCCACGGGATGACCTTGACCCAATTTTGTGTGATAATAAAAGTGAAAATCAACTTGTGAAATTCATCAGTCTACGACTAGCTTTCGTACCGTACACATCTCGCTCTCTATAACTAAATACAAAACTTCAACATGTCCCTAAAGGTCAAGTGTGCATCTTACGATACCAACACCATTACGAGTTTTGAACAACTTGAAGATTTAACCAACGAAATGCGAGTTTTACTTACCGGTGGTTATCACTTAACTGTTGATGTTAGTGCTACTAATATAAGGATGTTTACTAAAACAAAATACTGCGATGATGAAGTATTTCTTTCTACACAACCTACAACATCTTCATCGCCGACTGGTCAACATAACATCAAGTTTCACAAGTATTACCAATGTTAAATAACTTTTAACAAGTAAAATTAAAGAATCACGTGATCAATGTCAAGTTGATAAAAAGGGAATGATACTTGTATAAATAATCATTCGCTTCCCGACTCTCGCTGCGTGAACACCTAATTTTAAAGATGTTATACAGAATGATGATTGAACTTGATGGAAAGATCTATGGAAAAGATTACAACACTGTTGAACAAATGACCGAAGATTTAAATATATTAACTAAAGAAGGATATCAAGCTAAATTAATTTTAAAATTTCCTGAAGTACATCCACTATCGACTGAAGAACTTATCGCTATGGCTAAAGCGGAGAGAGAGAAAAAGGCTGAAGAAAACAAACAGAAACAGACAAAGTCTGAAGAAGATAAACAGAAATGAACTTCTTAAGTATAAACATTCCTTACATTAGTAAGGTATAATTTTTTAAAACTTCGTTTGGATGACCTTGAAATTACCCCCACCACTTTTTGTAATACATAAAACTGACTATTCAACACTATACACTCTTATTCTTTCACTGGACTCAGCAGCGTCAACATGGAAGAACAAAAGTACAAGTACGAACCTCGTTACTGTTGTAAACAACAATGTACAGATTTAGGACCAATGATGGTGGACGGGTTAGCTTGCACTAAATGTGAATTTTTTGGATCTTGTTACTGCAAGTGCAAAACAAAACAACTACCGCCGCCGGAATTGCGAACTTTCAAATTTTACAAATCAAGATATTTTCATACATGCTGTCCTCAAAGATGTTTCAAATTTCATCCTCTCGATCTAGCTCATTGTCAACGCACCAAGTCTCATCAAGATGATTTTTGTACACATATGATAAAAAGATGTAAATACAGGTCAGATTGGTATTCCGATCCTGTAGAACAATCGAATGTGTAATTTTAGTTTTACACTCTTTTTTAAAACTTCAATTGGATGACCTTGAGATTTCCCCCACCATTGGTTTTTAGACTTCCCCCCACCATTAATTTAAGTTTTGTATCTTATTGAATCCGCCTTTGTATTATTTCACTTCCAACACTCTAACTAACAACATGGGATCGCCTTTCGTCAAGTTTCAACATATAATAACTGACAGAGAAGAATTGGAGGAAATATTTCAAAATTTGCTCTCTGTCATGGATAGATATCCTATGAGATGGATCAGACTTGATGTTCACTATTTACGTCCTCGTGATTCTTCATCATCTAGTGAAGACGAAACAACGACTACTACTTCAGCTAGGATATTTCAATTTTCTTCATCATCGAGTGAAGACGAAACAACGCCTACTACTTCAGCTAAAATATTTGAATTGAAAGACGAAGAAGAGGAACTTGGCTATTTATTTAATAACAAGCTCATGCTCACCGACAAATAAGCCTCCTTCCTAAGCACCGATCTTCATTCAATCACCGACTCTCGCACGATGAACAACTCTCCGTTGGCACGAATGAATTCTAGTTTCGAAGTAAATTCTAAAGAAGATTTGCAAGAAATATTTAATACTTTACACGAAATTGTTAGTAAATTCAACACTGTTAAAATGAATCTGGAAATAACTTACGCCTGTCCTATTTGTGATAAGGTTGACAGTTCTGATGAAGATAGTTTGCTTAATCTTACTCCACTTACACCTCTACAATCAGACACGACAACAACAAGTACGGAAGCAACTGGTGAGCAACCTCCTTCCCCCACCACTTCTTTGTGATTCAACTTCCCCCACCACTTCTTTGTAATTCAACCTCCCCCCACCACTTATTCGTTTAACTAACGTTCCTCGCTTTTATTTCTCATTCCGTCTCCAACATTTGAACTATCAACATCACTTGTTTCAAAATTTCAAACACCAAAAAACAACACTAATGATGGATATGATGGATGAAGTTTCCTTCAACTCAAGGATGGAGGAGGAAAAGATGAAAGAGGAAAAGTTGAAATTGGAAATTAGACGATTGGAATTGGAACGGGAAAACCAACTCGAGATATTACGTTTCTTCAAACTTGTCAAATACGTCATCTGGGGACTCTGCCTTTACCTTATCCTCGTCGTCGGCGTTTGCTTTTACAACTCCGTGTTTCATCACAAAAATTCAACCTGTATTGCACATTGATTGTATTTCTTTTTGCACATTGATTGTATTTGTTTTTACGAATAAAGTTCAAAACTTAAATCTACCTATCCCGCTATCACCGGATAGTTCAACTCTCAGAACTATTTCCTGTGGTAGCGGGATAGGCTTTTTTAAAACTTACTCGGGATGACCTTGACATACTTTCTGTAACCCAATTGTCAAGTTGAATTTCAGTTTTGAACTAACTTTTAATTTATGCATACCTCCCCCTCATTTAATATACGACCGGAAGCTATGTGCCCCGGCACGTGGCTTCCGGGGCAGCTGACCTGAGCCAGAAGTAACCAAATCTAACTACTCAAATTAAA